>WBMZ01007416.1:0-67070 GCA_013400975.1 Atrichornis clamosus
GCGGTGCCGGCGCTGTGGGGCGGCCCCAGCGGGAGGCGTGAGGCGGCGCTGGGCAGAACGGGCAGACCGGGAGTGACTCCAGGCGGCCTCCACGGCTCATGCCTTAAAGCCGCTGCTCTGCTCTCGCCCAGGGTTGCTCGCAGTAGAGTCTAGACTGCCTTGTGCTTCTTTCCACAGAAATTGCTTCAGGCCGTGATTTACAGGAAAAAAAGAAACGGGAATAAACTGAATACGAAGTTCTGCTTAGAAGTCTTGGTCTAAAGCATCCCGTTGGCCTCAGGCCAAGGGAGAACACCATGGGTACCATTACAAAACCAGGAGAGAGGGGTGTTACCTGGTACCCGTGTACAGCGTGGTGCTTTCGCACTTGAAAGCTTGCAAGTACAACGTGGTTCACATGCATCATAGCAAGATCAGACAGGACACGCGTGTTTATTACCTCTATTATCTTAGTGCACCAGAGCCCAGCCACAGACCAGGATGCCATTTTGCAGGATGCTGTGCAAACAGAACAAAGAGCACATGTCCTAAGTACGTAACAAAGACAGCAGTTAGACACAGGTAGACAGCAGAATGCAAGCAGTGAAATGATACTGGTCAGCATCTCAGTGGCCAAAGCTACTGTTGCTGCATTGTCTTTGTCAAGAAATTATGGGATTTCAAGAGTAAAATATGCCCAAGAGGAGTTTTACCAAAGTGTGTGAAGACACAGACGTCTTTGAAAATTAAGCAAGTGGACAACAGAGAAACTTTGTGATTCTGAAGGCAAAGTTGTCAAGACAAATTTCAGCTAGAAATACTGGGATATAACGAAGAGAGAGAAAATGTAGGAAAAGTACTTGCCATCTTAAGGAAGCAATTAAAGACCCATTAATTGGGACATAACATTTATGGAAAAGCACTAACACTTCTACAGTATTCACAGTTTTCTCTGTCTCTCTAGGAATCCTGTGCATCAGCAATTGGAAACCTGTGTAGGATTTCTTATTTGTGGCTGGCCATTTACCTTAAATTCCTTCTGCATTCACATCCAGCTTCCAGTATTGAGATTTTCCTCACCTCATGGTTCTTTTTCTGTATTTGCTTCAACTTTTCCTTTCCTCCTCTATTGCATTTCTTTCTTTCTTCTCTCTTTATGCTTCTCATGGAGTCTTCTCTAAATTATGAATAAAATGTATGGATTGCTCATCCGAGGATGAACCATGCCACACACAGACAGTTTGCCTGGGTTCATTTGTATTTAGTTAGACATCTACATGAACTAGGAGCCCAGACCCAGCTCCCAGCAGGGAGAAACAAACTCATGCTGAAGGTAATTGATCTGATGCTAAGACAAGCATATGATTTTCTCACTTATGGGCACCATTTCTTTGCGTTGACTTTATAGAGCACTTTATGTCAATAGTCCAGAACTGGACATCTACCCTTTAAAATTACAGAATTATATGAAGTGTCTTATCTGTGCTAGAATCTCATATTATGCAGAAATCTCTTATGGGAAGCAGCGGAGAAAACTGTCTCCTTGTGTCCTTTTCCACAGTACACTCTTTCTAGTGTATAAATAAACATTATTTCCCCACTTTTGGAAAGCAATTATTTTGAAACAACCACTTTCTCTTGACCTTTTCTCTGTCGCAGCCTACTTTCTCCATACTGATTGTGAGAAATAGAACTTCCACTGATGGTTACAAAATGCTGGGTTATGTTGTAGTCACTCAGGGGCCAGTCTTGGAGAGGACCATCTCTAACCAGGAGGAGAAATTGCAACTGCCAGCCATAAGTGATATCTCTAACAAAAGAGATGGCTGTTGTGTTCCAGATCTTCTGCTTCAAGGCCATCACCCAAACCACCATGCTTAAAAATCATCATGTTTTCCCAGCAGCATTGGGTCTGTTTCCCCTGAGCTCCCAACTAACGCTTAGTTTGGCAGCTGAAATGTGATTCGGGTGGTGCATTCAAAAGTTCAGGTGGGTGGGTCATGGTGCGACTCACAGTGCCCATGGGTCTGTGCAAGGATGAGTCACATTCTTGAATAATGCTGAAGAGGAAAGAAAGGCTATTTTCCTCAAGCCTTGTTCCATCCTCAAATTGGAGCACAAGAGAACACCATCAAAAGCATCAAGTCATCCCATGTTATCTCTACAACTGGAACAGTGATAGAAGGCATTATTTAGCAGCAATGCAGGAAAGCACATGGAAGAGGTGTGTGTAATAGTCAAATGCTGCAGAGATTTAGGGGGACTTTGATACAAACTGAAAAAGCTGAGAATTCCATAGCCATTTATTTTGTCATCCAGTGGTACTCCTGTGAACCCAGAAAACACTGTCTTTGCTAACTATTTGTATGTCACATGATCTAGAAACTCTGAATGACAAAATTGATGGCATCACTATTGGCATGTAAAAAATGTTTCAGGGAAAGAAAAGGAATGAACCATCATTTTGAATACCCTTCTTTTTAAGTTTGATTTCATCTAGAAGTACAGTTGTTTGCATTCTGTTTTAATTCAGATGAGCTAAAGTAAACACATTGTTAAGACAGAAAGGATGGGCAATATAATTGTATCTTTTTACATTAGGTATTCACTCTCTAGCTAGCATTTAGCCTCTTATTATCTTAAAATTGACCTTTTTTTGTAGCATTGTACAAGGGAAATGCTCAGGGTATGACTATGATATTGAAGATGATATATGCTGATAGCTTTTTGGAAGTTATATATTTCAATATATGGCGTAAATGGCCTGGCATTCCTGACTTCTCAGTTTAACATTTATTCTTAATAAAGAGGACGTGAAAGGGGATGGCAGCAATTTTTAAGTGTCTTTTTGTGTGAAAATTCTTGCTGCAGAGAAAATTACAGTTATTCCTGAAAAAAAGGTGTTCACATACAAGGTTATTTAAGAATAGGCTGGTGCTGTGTAAATCCATACAAAGACTTTCCATTTAGTCAATACTTGAACCACTGGGCTGTACACATCAAACCTATGCCAGCTGCTGCATTATCAGCATCTTGAGCAATTAAGTAATCACTTTGTCACTGCTTGAGCTTAAAAAACTCTCTATAAATATGATTATCATTATGTTGTAGATAAACCACATTTTATCCCTATTCATGAAAAGAAATATTATGCAAGTATAAAATTGCACTAGAACAAATACATGTTATTATGGTGTATGGGTTTTGCTTGGGTTGCACTGATATAATAAAATTAATACAATTAAATCAATTCATGGGAATTTGACTGGTGAGGTTTTTTGACATGTTAGGTATAATAAGGCTTGAATCCTGTCTGGGCTTCTATGTGATACAGAAAAAAAAATCAGAAATAGTGAAAAGTGAAAGCTGCTTGCAGACTCTATAATAGACAGTAAGATTGGTGACAATGAGAACTGCTCCTCCAGCCTGTGTTCGCTCAGCCTTGGGGGTAGCCCAAGCTACCAAAAAAAGTATCTGTGGCTCCTGACAACCCACACTTCTATTAGTAGTGTGTGGAGGCAGGAGATTGGAATTCTGCTTTAGAGGGGGCCAGAACAGAGAGGGATCACACCTAGAGTACTTTGTAACATCAATGAGCCTAAAAACTGTTTTAAAAGAGCTTTCACTCCCTTGCATATACAAGCTTGATCTATACATATGGTATAATTTTTAGGAAATTATAGCACTTACAAGAGTCAGTTCATCACCATATCCTTCAGGTTTCACTCAGTTAGAGTGACCCTGACTGATATCAGCAGGGATATGCTGTCATGAACCTTGAGTAACATGGTGATGATTAAGTCCAGGAGTCTTTCTAGGGCCATAATTTGACTGTATGTTTGTGCAAATTTGGCTTCAAATTCATTAGACAGAGGACTGTACACAGAACTCTTGCAGGTTGTAGCACAGCAGCAGTAGTTGTGTGTGTAAAATCAGGAAAAATTTGATCATAGTGGTTATTTTTTATATTTGTCCTCTATAAGTTGAAATGATATTACCAAACCACTTATTTTCAGATGCTTGGTAACAATAAAATAATTATTTCAGTAACTACTTATTTGTCACTCTCCTAGTTTGGGCCCAGCCTTTATCCTTTCAGATTTTGTAGTGAATTTAAAAGTCATTCAGCACTATAATTCCTTTAAGTCCTCTGCTTCATCAAAGAAAACTCTTAATGTAGAAGTTTCCCTACTTTTTCCATTCAGCCTCTCCCTGAGGTAATCCAAGATGTGAAGGATCACAGGTAGGAATAAAAGAACATTCGCAACATTCACTAAGTATTTCTGGTACTTTTGCTGAGATTTGGCAGCACACATGACAGTCTTTTAGATTGAAGAAGATAATTAATTTTGGATAGGTCAGATTGTTAATAAATAATACCGATAATAAATTCTATCACAGGAGAGGTGTGCTAAAAACTGCCTGTGAATGCTAAATTGAAGGTACACCAGGTGATTGTTTCAGACACTGGAAAGGTTTTCACATGCTGTGTTTGGACTTGAGGAAACAGTGGAAGTTTTCAAGCCAACAGATAGTGAAAGATTGGCTCCTCCAAGGCAAATGGTTCAAAGTGGTAAAGCTTGAGTTCTGCTTTGAACCATCTATAAAGGAAGAAGAGGGAGACAAGGCTCACTAACATCTGTGAATTTGGATCCCCAGAGTTAAAGAAACTGGAGTAAAGCTGCCCTTATCGATTGTTTAAATTTGGGGCTAAATCTTTCCCTGTCTGCTCCCATCAAGGTGAACTGAGGTAATGTCCAGTACATGTTCTGCCAAGTAGGGATTTATTCGAGCAAAGGCAGAGCCCCCTGAGGAGGAATAGGTATATATTGCTGAGGTTCCTCTAAACATAATCTCTACTGCCAGTTCTTGCTGACATCAGCATAAGATCTGGCTGGTTTCAGGGGTGAACACATACATACCTTAATTAGAAAGCCAAGCTCCCTTGGGGCTATAGGAGAGAAAAAAAATCCCACTTTCATTGCACTCTCTCTTCATGTCTGTTCCCTGATTTCAACATGTGCCTTTATCCCTCCTAATTTGCTCCCTCATTCTTTCTCTGCTATTTGTTATCTTCCTGGTTGTGCTTTTTCTTCTCCTCTTTATGTGTTCCTTCATTCTCCTTCCTGTTTTCCTCCATATTCTTATGTCTGAGGTTTGTCTTTCTACCTGGTCTTCTGTATTGCTAATTCTGCCTGGTCCATCCTCCAAGTTTCTTTTCTGTCGTCTCACTCCTTGATTTTCATTTTCACTGAAGCTCTCCCTTTTAGAAGTTGTTTTAAAGTGTTACAATTTGACACGAGGTTGAGTATCCTATTTTTGTGTCATGCAGGTGGCTGGCTTCCCGTGGAATTAGTGCCAAAGGAAGAACAGCAGCCCAAAGGAGATTTCACACTTCACAGCAATATTTAAAGCATTCTGAATCTGATTAGGAAATATGGCCAAAAGTCACATAGCTTCTTGCTCCTACATAGCATTTTTTAAAGGCTGTCAGAGAAAAAAATGAGATACTGCAACTAAAGCTTCTTAGCAAGTTCTGTGCTTAGTTCAGTGCTCCAACATCGTTTCAAGTCAGTATGCAAACACCTGCAGCCATGGGTGGATTCACAAGTGTCATAAGCCACCTTTGGATCAAAAGTACCATTCAATTTTTCTCTCTGTAAATCTCTTTCATGAATTCCTTCAGATTTACTCTGAGATCAGAATTTGACTTACAGGCATTATCTTTGACTAATGATGGTGAAAGGATGAATATATCTGCATTGTGAGATCTAGGAAAGAAAGATATTGCAGATGTACTGACTTTTTCAGATGTAGTAGAAGTAATGAATGAAACAAACCTTCTATCAGAAAAACCCCATGATTAGTCCTTGAGAAGAATACTTTTTCTGTGTGTAGTAAAAAGGATATTTCACTGCTTATAATTATATATACACACATACAAACACAGAGACATGGGTTCTTAAACATTCAAAAGAATTGCAGTCTTTTCTTGAAAGGTATTACATATCAGCTCACTGCATTTTCATTATGAAATAATCTGAGGTAAGAGATCTCCATGAGAAACCTCATGAGTCCCTTTTTTCCCAATTTCCACATTATTCTAGGTAAGGAAGAGAGTGATGAAATTAATGAAAGTGCAGCATGCAGGAGTGCTGGTAAGAGATCCCACTTTTCTTTTTTGGATTGGAATTATTGGCTTGGTCTCAGTTTGCCAAAGATTATACCCTTCATGACATAATCCACGTCAGTATCTTCTGCCTCCAGCTCCAGTGTTACACTTTACATTTTTCCTTTGTTTTTTTTCCCTCCTCCTTTTAATTAAATTGAATACAAAATATAGAATCAAAAAACAATAAGGAAGAAAAAAAGAACAGGGATCATATCTAGCTAATAGAACACATTTCTGTGCTGATTCAGAATCAAGGCCAGGTGAGGAAGCCTCTCCCCTGAGGAGAAGACAATTTTCTTGCCACCGTGCTAAGGTTTTTTCAATGCCAGTATCCCTAAATAACCACGCACTGCATCTTACCACCCCTTTGTCTCTTTCCCCATCCTTTTGCTTGTACTTGTACTGTTGCCAAGTGCAGGGCTTTACTGTGTAGACTCAATATTGTGTAAAAGTGTTTTACAGAGCTTCTTTTTAAAAATAAATTTGAAATATTTATTTCAAAATTAAAATATAAATGAGAGAAAGAAAGAAAAATGAAGTTCTTTAATTAACATGGAGTGTACTCTCCAGCTTTGCCTGTAGGTTCAGAGCACTGTCTGCAGTGAGCCCATTGCACTGACAGGTGGTCTAGGGTTGGAAAAAGCAGAAATCTCCCAGAGGAGATTCTAGAAAAACATGTTCAAATAAAAGACAATTGAACTGTGCAATGCTGCTATTTTTAAGATGATTTAAACCTTAAAAAGTGCCATGGAAAAAAATACTGCAATTATCAAGATGATAATCACAGATCACCATCACTGGAAGATGAATATTGAGGTTAGACGACTTCTTCACAAAACAGTTATTCCACAGGGTTTGACTGGGGCAGTCAGGCCTGCAAATGACTGTGAGGCTGCATTGCTAATGTTGCAAGGGCACACCACTCATGCAAAAGCTCTGCTCCCAAACTAAGCTGCTGCTCTCTGGCTGTTAAAAAAAAAAAAAAAAGGATATGTAATTACACAAAAGGGAGTTTGAAAAATGACAAATCTTGCTACAAGTTGAATATGAGTCAACAGTGTGCCCTGGCAGCCAGGAAGGCCAACCGTGTTCTGAGGTGCAGCATTGCCAGCTGGGCAAGGGAGGGAATTGTTCCACTCTGCTCTGCGCTGGGGCAGCATCACCTCAAGTTCTGTGTGCAGGTTTGGGCATCACAAAAAAAAAAATAAAGCTATCTGATAGCATCCAAAGGAGGGTAACAAAGATGGTGAAGGGCCTTGAGGGGAAGCCACTTGAGGTGCAGCTGAGATCATTTGGTCTGTTTGGCCTGAAGGAGACTGAGAGGAGACCTCACTGCAGTCTACAACTTTCTCATGAGGGGAAGGGCAGAGGCAGACACTGATCTCTTCTCTGTGGTTACCAGTGACAGGACTTGAGAAAATGGCCTGAAGTAGTGTCAGGGAAGGTTTAGGTTGGATATTAGGAAAAGGTTCCTCACCCAGAGGGTGGTTGGGCACTGGAACAGGCTCCTGAGGGAAGTGGTCACAGCACCACACCTGACAGAGTTCAACAAGCGTTTGGACAATGCTCTCAGACTTGGGATTCTTGGGGTGTCCTGTACAGGGCCAGCATTTTGACTCAATGATCCTGATGGGTCCTTTCCGACTTCTCTTGTTCTATGATTTTATGATTAATTCTGCATTGGAGTTATCATCATCTGTAGCCATGACCTACACTTGACTAACCCTCAGAATGCTCTCTTACAGTCCTACATAGAAATCTTCAAAGAAAGCCTGAGATCAAGGCAGTGTAAGCACAAGCTGTCAGTCAGATTTGAGTGACAGCTTCTTATTTATGCTTCCAAACATACCAACCAGATCTCTGTCTCAGTTCGTTCATTACCACTTGTAAAGGAAATAAGGACATGCAGTTATTTAATGTACCTCTCCTAGAATACAGACTTTATACATATTCTATTAAATTAGATAGTTCAGAGAAGAATTGCACTTTCCTGAAGACTGGATTTATTGAAAGACTATCAAGAATCTTCTATTTTTAATTCATTGCAAATTCCATAGCATTCTAGACAACTCTAATGTCCAAATTTGTTCTCACCAAATCTATTTAACTAGTACATTTTCACATAAACCTTGATAAATACTGCTAAGAATTAAGTGTTAAATGTCCTTTTTATGATATCAGAAGAATATATAGTAAAGGCATTTACTTATCCTTGAGGAAGTACTTAAGTAGATAAAGTAATTAATAATGTGAGATACTAGCTCATATATTAACAACAGAATATTTCTTAGCTGCACATGTAAGAAGATTTCAAACAAATTCAGGAGTTTTATCTGTAGTTCAATTCTTCGAAAGAAAAAGTCCTATAATTGGATTTATCTCTTGGAAAAAAGTTATTTCACAGTTAAGAAGAGAGACGTGTATCTGAAACTCTTAGTCGCATTTCTCATTAATGTGCAGTAAAACCACTAGATACTGTGCTTGGGCTAACCAGCATGCCTTTATGTGAGCTGTTTGAACTATACACGTAACTCCAGATAAGACTCTGTCGCTGTGTAACTAGAAGATAACCAACTGTATAGCAGACACAGGAAATAAGCAGCTCCACAGGAAAGTGGCAGAAAAAGATGGATTGACTTTGTCTTCATTTGGTAACCTCAGGAGATCAAACACAAGAGAAGTCGTGAAGCTACGAAGTCTAAAAAGTGTGCATATTCTAAGAGCTGTTAGTTGTCTTCCTAGGAGTCTGCCTGGGATACTAGCCAGAACTGCACTGCAACAGCACCTGACAGATAAAATTAAAGCATGAATCACAATCTCTATGGTCTGCCAAACTAAGCTTTATTCAAGTGAGAGCTTTAAGATAGATTACAGTTTGATGGCGTGTCCTGAAACTAACTAACCTTTAATTTCCAATAGTGTTGTGAGAAGGTTATGTATTGGCACTGGGGTACAAATCTGGGTTTGTGTGATGAGAATTGAGTGAAGGGAGTTCAAAATCCTAATGGTTTCTGCTGTGTTCAAATTTAAATGAAATACCAGCTGGACATTTTCCAGGATAAGATATCATTCTGACAGTGCAGAACGCTCAAGTTTATCAAGCAAGCTCCTCGGACTAGTCTAAAAGAATGAAGGGCACTGTAACACTCAAGGCAGAGAAAATGTGGAATGGTTCTAAAACAAGTGTTCAAAATAGCATTGATAATAAATTATTTAAAAGGGATTTGGAATATGGAATTCTTGATGTTTGAAACATTTTTTTTGTATATGAGGAAGAAGGGCAGCAGACTAGACATGGAAGAAAGCCCATTATAGGGCAGAAGAGTATTATTTTCATTAATGCTAGCATTATTGATAGGCTAATCTTCCAAAACAAATCTACTTAATCTATAATCTTTGAAGCTATAGAATTGGTGGGGTACCACAGTATCATCCTTACGATTTTCATTTTAGACACTCTAGCAATCAAAGGTGATATAGCTTCAAAGAGCAATATGACATAATTTGAAGTTCATTTTAGCATGCTGGTAATGGACCAAGCACTGGGATTTTTCAGTTGGTTGGATCAAGGGATGGACATACAGAAGTCTTCAATCATCAGATTACCTTTATATGCATGACTAGGTATAGGCTTAGTTAAAATAAACACTTTGTAATTGCCAACAAACTGCCTGCTTTATTATGACAAATAAAAAAGACTAATGCAATTTAAGAGTTTTTGTCTCTGTGCCTAGATTTATATCTCTTAACAAGTTTTGTAATCCATTGATCAAAGGATAGTATAAAAACAAAACACACTATTCAGCTAATAATTCAAAACATTCTTACATTTGAGGTATCAACTCACAATAATAAAATACTTAGCAGACTTCAGTACAAGAATATGCATTTACTTTTAGTCTCTTTGGTAGTGTCCATTATGGACCTGATGTTTGGTTCATTGGTTGCAGATATGACAAAGTCTGTGAAAAAGGGGAGTCTGATTTTGATAACAGTAACCGTCACTAGCTGCATTTGATATCTCTTCTGGGATTACTTTCAGTTAAATTAGTGATATACATTCTTAATATTGACTCCAATTTAACTGATTTTTGTGTGAGAATTTCTTCAAAGAGTTTTTACATGTGAGTATTCAACCGGAAAGCCCGTGAAGAAATCCAATAAGAAGACACAATAAAGATATCATAATACCTCACAAAACCCAAAGATATATATATATATATGAAATCTTGGCTCAGTTGAAAACTGGCTGAAGTTTTGAGCCAGATTCATCAGCACGCACTGGTTGCTTTGTGCTGTTATACACCAATGCAAAGCAAGTGAGATATAGCCATAAGTTAGGCCAGGTCTACTGATCTGCTGCTTTGCATTACTGGGTGAACTAACATCAGTCAAAGAGTCTGATCATTAACTGAGTAGCAGTCAGGCACAGACACGCTTTACCAGAGTGGCACTGGGGTTCAGAGAGTAATTGTGTGTGTTGTCAGGGAGAGCTATTAACAGACGAGGCCAGTGTCCCCAGCTGCTTTTGCCCAGCTGAGCTGAATCATGCAGATCAGTGAGTGAGGAAGGATGATGCTTGACTTTGTCATGTCCAGGTATACATGTATAGATACATCTGCATATATACACTGAGGTATGGACCTGCACCCGGCTATTGCCTATAGCAGTTTCCATAGCAGTTGTTAATAACATACTATCAATGTATGTCCTCCTTATGAAGCCTACAGGTGAGATTTCAGGAGATTTAACACTAAGGAAAGTTTGAATGCTCCTGTATTTTCACATTATTGACCAAATAATGGCCATAAAGCCACATCCTCTGTGTGAACAAGAAAGGACGTGGCAACCCAGACAGAGCTCCTACAAAAACATGCATCCATCCAGGACAGCACTGTCATCTACCTAAACCTATAGTAAAGGCTTTGACACCATTTCCCACAGCATTCTCCTGGAGCAACTGGCTTCCCATGGTGTGGACAGGTGCTGGGTAAAAAACTGGCTGGATGGCCAGGCCCAGAGAGTGGTGGTGAATGAGGTTACATTCAGTTGGCAGCCAGTCACCAGTGGTGTTCCCCAGGGCTCAGGACTGGGACCAGTCCTCCAGTCCTGTTTAATATTTTCATTGACAACCTGGACGAGGGGATCAAGAGCACCCTCAGTCAGTTCCCAGATGACACCAAGCTGGGCGGAAGTGTTGATCTGCCAGAGGGTAGGAAGGCTCTGATGTTGAATCTGGGAAGACTGGATTGATGGGCCAAGGCCAATGGTATGAGGTTCAACAAGGCAAAGTGCTGGGTTCTGCACTTGGGTCACAATAACCCCAAGCAGTGCTACAGGCTGGGGAGAGGGTGGCTGGAAAGCTGCTCCACGGAAAAGGACCTGGGAGTGCTGGTGGAGCCCTCTGAACAAGAGCCAGTGTGAGCCCAGGTGGCCAAGAAGGCCCATGGCATCCTGGCTTGTATCAGCAACAGTGTGGCCAGCAGGATCAGGGCAGGGATCACCCCCCTGTACTTGGCACTGGTGAGGCCACACCTCAAATCCTGTGTCCAATTTTGGGCCCCTCACTACAAGAAAGACATTGAAGTGCAGTGTGTTCAGAGATTGGCAACGGAGCTGGTGAAGGGTCTGGAACTCAAGTCATATGAGGAGCGGCTGAGGGAGATGGAGTTATTTAGTCTTGAGTAAAGGAGGCTCAGGGGAGACCTTATCACTCTCTACAACCGTCTGACAGGAAGCTGTAGTGAGGTGGGGCTCAGCCTCTTATCTCAGGTAACAAGCAATAGGACAAAAGGAAATGGCCTCAAGTTGCAGCAGGTTTTAGTTGCAGCAATCAGATTAGATATTAGAAAAAATTTCTTCATAGAAATGGTTATCAAGCATTGGAACAGGCTGCCCAGGGAAGTGGTAGAATTACCATCCCTGAAAGCTTTTAAAAAACCCATGTGGATACACCTCTTAAAGACATGAGTTAGTAGTGAACTTGTTGTGGTATTAGGGTGATGATTGGACTTGATCTTAGAGTTCTTTCCCAATCTTCATGATTCTATGATTCTAGCAGAGATATGGAATGAAAGACTGGCAAATGGCAAATTTCTGAAGTGACTGCTTTAGTTTTTTATGTTTTCTATTTTAAGTTAAAAATTAGTTAAAACATTTTATCTGTAAATTGTCACAAAAAGTGCTGTATCTGAAGCATAGGTGATGCATCCTATGACACACCCTTGGTGATGCATCCTACAGTCCATACAAAAGGATCTTGAACTTTGATGTGTACAAAGCAGTTTTGAATCATTCTCTCAGATCTCTATAGGAAGACACATACCAGAAACACACCAGTACTCTATGTTCCTTACAGTACATTGAAGGTCTGGAACTGGGAGGAAAAAAAATCACCTGTGGTGATGATTTTACAGATTATATAAGCTTCCTCTGATGTTCAGAAGTTGTAAAAAAGGGTTGTCATAGTAGGCATGGTCAGGATGATCTCTAACAGCATGCTGCCATTTCAATATGAAGTCCTCAGTAGAGAGCTTGGAAGGATTATTTCTGGCCAGTTGAATCATAATGTCTTAGATGTGCTGATGAATCGTGTTGCTATACAAAACCTCTGAGTTCAGAAGCAACCTTAAAATGTCTGTTTCCAGTGTTATCAAAGATGGGAAGTATTGTAAAGCTAATGTTACCCATATAAAGATGAACAGCAGGAACATCAGTGATCATATGAGCGTGTCACAGCTGTACTTGGACAGTGGGAAAGTCAAGGAATTAAAAGCAAGAGACAATAAGTTCCACAAGATGGTCTGGGTGAAACTTTTCTTTTACTGTGTGGTGTTATGTTTCATTTTTAATTAGCAAGGAAGAGGGTTCAGAGAGCCACAAAACCTACAATTCCTGAGATATTGGAAAAGGCATGCCAACGAGAACACGGCATTACAGCAATATTCCTCCTTCCATATAATTTTTATCTGGGCCACCCATGGAACCTGGAACCTTTATCCTAAACTCCAATATGACAATTAGGTTTAGGGTTGGGATTCAGAGAACCAGCAGGCATATACCTCCACAGACACTGGGGCTTGAAAACAGATACCATAGAGAGCACGACCCTGCACCTACACTGCTTCTTTCACATTTTCTAATCCAGGCCGCTCATAGTACTTGGTACATCAGCCTCAACCCCAAGCCACCATTAGGGTCAAGGTGTAGGATTAGGGTTCAGAGAACCACAAAAAAACCCGCCCCAGAGACACTGGATCTGAAAAAGGCATGGCCAGCAGAGCATGCACTGCCCCAACATTGTTCTCTCCACATCCTTCTGGTCTGGGCCAGCCCTGGTATCTGAGACCTCAGTCTCAACCAAAAACCATGATCAGGGTTAGGGTAAGGGTTCAGAGAACCAGAAACCCTACAACAATGGGGACACTGAGGCTTGAAAAGACATGACAAAGGGAGCACAGCACTCCATTCACATTGTTCTTTCCACAGCTTTCTTATCTTGCACATCAACAGTACTTGGATTTCACATCCTCATAATCTTGGCCACCTGAAGCGCTGGAGACCTCAGTTTCAGACCTCCTATGCATTTAGGGATTACATGAGTCCTCCACAATTCAAGATATGTTCAAAGTATATCAGTTTAGTTTTTTATTTTCTTGGAAAAACTATCAGCTTCTAAGTTCCTTTAATAGATACATTTTCTTTTAAAAAACAACCAAATAATATAGAAAGTAGCAAGTATATCTTTTTTCTTGTTGCATATGAAGTATTTTGTACAAGCGTGACTTCACAGTCACTCTTTGTGTTTGAAATCAGAGGTGGAAGAATCAGAGCAGTTGTAAAAGTAGTAATACACTACATTGTTTGGGTTTTTTTAGGCTGTCCTTGCAACATGCAAGTTCCCAGAATCATGGCAATATACTCCTTTACTACACCTTGGCTTGCCACTCCAACTAGGAGTTGATCGCTGGTGCTTAGTCTGCTATATTCCTTCAGGGAGCCAGCTGAGAACTCTCCTTTTGGTAGTTGACAGGGTCAAATTTACTGCCTGAATTGATTCACAGACTTTATTTCAAGATAGCATTATGTGTTTACAGTGAAATAAACAGTGGGCACAAGTTCATTCTTGTTTCAACTTGCTTTGAGGTTGTTTACATGTGTTCCTAACTGAGCCCTGGAGTCCTTTGAGTTCTTGTCTGCCGACCACTACAAATCTTCAGTGACTCTGCTTATATCCAAGTATTCACTCTGGATTTTGAAGAGGTTTAAATGGATGCAGACTTCTCAGTTTTATCTTGTTTGGGTTCTTTTTCCCTTCCTTTTCCACCTGAAATAAAGTAACAATACAGAATCTCCAGTCTTCTGAGAATAACTGCAGGGAAGTTGTTTTCTGTGGGTGTGCAAAAACAAGCTAGAGGATAATTTGGAATTTATTGCTGCACCGCTGAGTCTGAAGTAATTGTGCCACTTCTGACCAGCCTCGGAAGGCTAGGGAAAAGCAAACATTAACATGGAAACATTGCTAGAAAAAAGGGCAATGTCAAACTGGTCAGTTTCCACAAATACTGCTGATGCGGAAATAATAGAAAAATTGTTATTTTCCTGAATTATATTAAACTATGTATGGATTAAGTTGAATAAAATAAATAAATTTACATCTTCTCTGTTAAGAAACCTGTGTTAATGGACATGAATACACACATTAAGAGTGATTTGTTTATTGACAGTCAAAGTATTCTGACATAATTATAGAACTCCACAGTCTTTCTTAATGGACAGTGTTAATTTTGGAGTCTATCTGGGTTAGAAATCACTCACTGTGTTAATATGTGCCAGCTGCGAGATAAGCCTCTGACAGCTTCTTAAAAATACTGTTATTCATTTACACTGACTTCATGTATAGCTAATCATTGCACGGTTTTGCATTTGTTGCCGAAAGCTAAAAAGAAAACCACCACTTCACTTTGCTATTGTAAATATTTAACTGATGAAATATAAAATATTCTCTGGCTTGGTCTTGTTCTATGCCAGATGAAATAATATTTTTTAAATTATCATTCTTTCCTGTTACACGTGTTTGAGGAAAAAGTTATGATACGGTGTCTTTTACTGGCTCTGCAGCTTCACAGGCAATTTCTCACAGAATTGTTTTATGTGTAAAATCACCTGAAGAAAAATTTTAATGCAAGTACTTCTAAAGCGCAAAAAGTAACTGATCTTGCAGTTTCACAATCACTTAATGCAAGTTAATTGTAGGCTGTCCCCCAAGGAAGTATTCCCTTTCCTTGCCCAGTGGCCTGTTCCTGTCTCCCCCGTGCGTTGGTGCCTTAGGGAGAGGGCTGCGCGTGGGGAGCTGGATCACCTTGCCAGGCTGACTGTAACCGCTCTGCCGGGTTTTCTGCAGAGCTCATTTCCTCTGCTCTGATCTGTGAGCTAGGCCGCCTCAGCCCCCAGCTGTTTGATTGGAAGCAGCAGGAGCTTGCAACCAGAGGCAAGGAGGAGAGAGCTGGCGATGCTTTCTAGGCTGCGGCGAGTCAGGCTTCATTGCACATAAGTCAGCAATATAAAAATAGGTAACCTCAGCAATAGGACAGCATTGGAGGTTGCACTGAAACTCAGTCAAAACCCCCAAATTGTTCTAACATCAAAAAGGACCAATCTGACCTATGATCAAAAGACAGAAAATCCTCCAAACAGGCAACTAATTGGGAAGCGAAAAGCTCTTTGTAGTTTATCACTTATTTAATAGCAGAGACGTAAGTGGTACTTCACAGAGACATGACTTGATTCCTAGCACTCACAGCCTAAGCCGTCGCCCCATACATTGCAAGACAGAGGCACAAAGACCAACCTACATCATGGGGTTGCAGTCCTAAAGGATCAGATGTTTTATTAAATAATTAAACACGATAATGGGAGAACTGACCCAGACAGTGACTAGATGCATCTACATTAACTTACAAGGATAAAACTGTACTATCTGACAGCTTACTGATGCTAGAAGCTAAGGCCCTGCTTTCCTAGGGTTTTTTCCTAGCTATGTGGCCCCATTTCTCCCCATTTTTTTACCTCTGTCCCAGTCTGATCCATGGGTGAGCCAGGTCAGAACACAAAGTAGTTTTCTGCCAGCTCAGCTAGCAGATCCCAAAAGCTGTGAGCAGTTAGAAGAAACCAGAAAGGCTGGCAGAGTGGAAGCCATCCTTCTCTGGCCAACCAGGCATCCGATAGTCTCAGTTCTAATGGGAACCTTCCCCAAAGCACTAATTATTTGCATTCAGTTGATAGCATTAGTGACAGGTATAACCAGCTACAGCTGGTTATTTTTTACTCTTAAAAAATCACAGAATAATTCAGGAAGGAAGGATCACAAGAGGTCTCTGGTCCAACCTCCTGATCAGAGCAGGGTCAGCTTTGAAGTCAGACTGGTTTGCTCAGGTTTTTGTTCTTTTTTCCCCTCTAAAATCATTCTCTTTATTTGAGAAGTTGTACAGTTTATATTGTTTTATTATCCAGGGAAATGCCTTTCCTCTCTCACTAGAGCATCTAACATCACTCTAGGCAGAGAACAAAATGACCACTGTCTGGGCTGCTGACGTATGGGCAGAAGAGCACTCTGCAAATGCCTCTGTGCAAACACTGGCACACTTGAACCCTTCTCTGTCAGGAGGAGTCAGTTTGCGGGTGCTGTTTCTTACGGTTTGCTTAGAGAGTTACGAACCCCCACCCTGGGAAGCTTTACTGTCCCCTAACCATTTCAATCTGAATGAAGCAGGTGAGTGAAGCCTCCTGCTCACGCTGTCCAATCTGGAATGATTTAATTCCAACTTTGGAGGTGGATGGCAAGCTCAGCCCGTGGGTACCAGGGAACAGGAACTTTTCCCGGGGAAGGGGTGGGTGACTATGAACTGCAGGGAGAATAACTCTTCACCCCAGCGCAGATGGATCTAGAAAAGGACATCTGTCCATAAACTGGAACACACATACAAGGTTGTATCTTCTTTAAAAAGATTTTAAAAAAAAAGAAATAAGAAACTTACTTATAAAGAACATTATATGGGCAGCAAAGCCAGCCAACCAAAAGTTGTAAGATGCCAAGTGACTACATGACCTTGACTCAGTCCCTTGCACAAAGTGCATTATGCAGTGTCAGCATGTATTTTTCCTCCATGGGATCTCCATCTGGTTCAGTGCAGAATACAGATGAAAAAAGACTAATAAGCATATCTTAAACTTGCTACTTTCTAACGTTCAAAAGCTTCACCTTGGACCTTACATCCTAATTAGGATTCCTGTAATGCAGAGGTTTACATGCAGCATGCATGATGTGTGGACACACCTGTGTACTTAGGAGAAAGTACTTACCTGAAATAAAAGTAAAAATGTCTCGAATAAGACAGAAAAAATTTATTCATGATGAAATTTGATTTTATCTCTTTCTATAATTCATGTTAACTTTGGACTTACAAGATCATGTTAATTTATAGAGGAAATAGTACATCAGATAATCATAGCAAATGTAAAAGAACATAACCAAGCTTGGATGTGATTGTGTGAACAGTCACATGGGAAGAAAATCTAGGCAGCTGTCTTCAAATAACCATTAATTGTCCCAAGGTGAACAGATAAGAGAATGACATAAGGCCACTAAGTGCCAGATCCTCTGCATTTCAGAAGATGCAACATTGAGAAAGCGGAGATGATGCAGGAAGATGAGAGCAGAGCTCACATACAGTGGCATCTTCTGATACTAATCCTGCTCTTTTGCCAGATCTCTTCATTCCTTCAGGTTTTGTGGGGTGGTTTTGGCTGTAGGGTTTTTTTTTGTTTAGTTTTTAAATTTTCCTTTGCTTTCTTTCCTTCTTCCAGAGTCTGAAGTAAATTCCAGAAGACACCATGTGCATAATATCAGTTGCATTAAAATTTTTAATTGTTTAGGAATCAGTTATTTGCAGGTAAAATTTCTTATCCTCCTGTGATTCTTGTGAAAGGCCAAGAAATCTGTAGAATGGACTTCAAGGGGGGAAATCCCTGCCACATACTGAGTTCAGCAACCCTGTTGTCTAGCCTTCTGTCTCTTTGCTGCTTTGTGTTGCCTTTGTGAATGAGATACAGGAAGTTGATACATTGGCTTTTATTTTGTCCCCTCATTCCTATTAAGAAGATGAGGGAATTATAACTACTTGGTAGCAGCAGATACGTGATGAAGTAGTACAGTGAGAAGTTGGAGGACAGTAGGTTTTTCATCGATTGCGTGTGATCAAGATTTACACAACTGTTTTTTAAAAATACATAATTCATTTCTAAATGTCCATACAATTAAAGGGCCAAAAGTGCCTGCATTTAATCAGAAAAATACACACAAAAGAGAAACACTGTAAAATATGAAAAACCTTCTGATATAAATAAGACGTCTTTAAAAATACTATTTTAATTCAGATCAAGTGTTTGTCAATTAAGAGCATTAACCAGGGACACAGTCATCCTAACTGGCATATGCATTCATCCATGGACATAGCCTGGAGGGGTGGTGATCAATTATTCAGCACGGCATTTTATGCCGCCTCCACCTTTCATAACACATCATCTACCAGATTGTGATCAGTAGCAAATATCTGAACAGGAGTAAATGAGAAAACAATTAGTACTTGTTTAAAGCTAAGTGAGATTTTAATTTCTTCAGTAAAATCTCTCATCAGTCACTAGATAATGGATGGTGCATGAGACTGGTTCCTTCTGTTCTTCAAAAAGATCTGAGGTGGTGGTTTCCCCTTCTCCAAATATCCCATGTGCTTCAGCATTCAAACTTCTCAGAATTCTGCCTCTTCCATCACATTTGTCACCTCCTCCTCCCCTGAATCTTTGCTGCTGGTCCAGCAGCATATTGACAGAGAGGAGCATGTTGATAGAGAACAGCTCTCCATGTGTGCTTTTCCAGTTTTGAAGTTGCCTAAGAGTGCAGGCAGAAAAGCTGCTCTGGCTAAAGCTGATGGAAGTAATGAGGTCACTGCCCCCACACGCACCAGTTTCTTCTGTATCCTCCCCATCTACTTCCAGCTCAGATCCCTTGGGTAACCCCAAAGCAAACTACCCCACCAAAAACCTGTTTATTTTCTGTTGGATCAGAGGAGCTGATTTGCCCTGAAGTTGCATAATTCCTTGATGTGATGCAAGGGAAAAAAAACAGGGACACATGAGGGAGCGGGGACATGAAGACAGAAAGGTTGCCATCTTTGGTGGCAGCCCACAGTTGTACCAGATTAAGTGCAGCATGAAACACTCCTGAAGAAGAATGTGTTGACCCCTATTTCTCTAGAGAGAAAATACAGTGTTATAAGGTAACATAAGCTACTTCCCACTCTTTTGAGTTTGCCTTTCATTTCTCAGCTGGAGACACAGCCTATGCACTTCAGAAATGAGATACATGTGAGAATTCCTTCAAATTAAATGTGAATTTTTTTTTTCATTTTTTCTTAAACCATCACAAATACATTTCTGGATGAAAATATGAAGGACTTTCTTTACTCATTCTCTCACTAAGTTATTTATACTTCACGCCCTTGCCTTTTAGCGCTGGGTAGGCTCTACAATATATTTTTTAGTATAGCAAATAGCATTTTTTCCCTTATGACAGGAAAAACATACCAGAGATCATTATAAAACAATCAAGATCATTAATCCTACTCTTCTCCCAGGGGAGCTGCCTTGCATTTCTGTTGCTCCAGGGCATTAATCACTCAGAAGTCCATATTCAGCACTTTCCCCTTTTATTTCTTGTTGTCTTGGGTAATATCAGGTATGGAGTAGGACACCTGGGTGAAATTGCAGTATGTTTTAATCTTTCTCTCTCTCTCTCCTAAGAGGTTAGGGATAAAAGCAACATGACTTGGGAGGCAGCATATCAGTTGATCTTTCTGTGAGTAATTATTGTATCAGCATTGTTAGGTGCATTTGCTTATCACCTGGAAAAGGCCTGGCAGATTCAAAACTGAGTTCAACATTTGGGAAAGAAAATTTATTCTACCACTAAATTAAAGGGAACTGGTACCTCTGTAAGCAGCTCAGTAGCTCTGTAAGAAGCACACTATGCAGTTCTTACTTTTGAGTTAACAATCATGCCTAGATCTAAACAATTAAACCTATTAGGTAACTAAACTATGTTCTGGGTCAAATTAAACATGTAACTAAGAGAAGTAATTCACAAGAAAACATCTTGGGCACAAAGGTGCCTCAGTATGCATAGTTTTTACTCCAAAACAGTCACATAATTTCTGGTATCACTTAAGTCAGCTATAAATGATCACTGAAAACTGGAAAAGAATGGGCAGTTAGGCTGGTTCTATGTCCATCTCTTGCCAAAACACTTCCTGATCATAAAAACCAGCTCTGGGTTTGTGTGAAATGTGTGAATATATCTGCCATTACTTTAAAAATAGTATCTATGCCTGTTCAGTGGGAAAGGTTTTTGGGGGGCGACCAAGAAAAAACGAAATGCTTAGAAGTCTCCCAACCACTAAGGGATGGAACATAGTCTTGATAAAAGCTTCTGAGGTGGGATGGGTCAGAGAAGGGAGCATCTCTGCTGCAGGAAGGTCAGGGTGAGGGATAACTGAGAAGATTGGACAGCCTTGCTGGAAAACCTTTCTGCTTGGCAGTGTGCCCCGAAAAGAAAAGTCACCATGAAAAGGAGGCAACACACCTGCAGAGGAGGGTGTCCCTCATTTTGTGCCTGTTAGCCTGGGACCTTCTCAAGGGTACCTAGGAACTAAGGAAGTATTGTTTACCTACTGTCACCCCTGTAGCTGCACTCACAATATCTGAGCAGTGCAGATGGATGCCCATCTCCAGAGGAGGGAAGCGGCTCCTACAGAAGGGAGGCTTGGGCCTGGACCACCAGATCCCTGCTGTAGTTGAGAACTGCATCCCTGCTCCCAAACTAACAACAGACAAATTCATTCTGTTACAAACAAGACATCCTCTAGCACTGGACCATATATTAGTATTCTTAGACTCTTTACATGCCCTCTTCAAAGCCTTGATTAGGTGCTCCACTACTCCAAGTCCTGCTCATGCCTCTTCCTTAAGCCACACACAAGGCACTGGCACTGCAGTGAGGGACTGATGCACAGCAGCTCCTCTCCAGAACCTCAGCAGGTCTATTCCCGGGTCCACTTCAGATTGCAGCTGTTAAAGCTGAAAACAAGTGACACTTCTACGGCCTTTTGTGGGTTCCACATAGGTGATAGTGCAACTGCTGGCTACTACGGCAATGGAGACCTGTGGTGTAAGGTCCAAGGTAAAGGCTGTAGGGATTCAGCTGCAGGACCTGCAAGAAAAGGAAGGGCAGGGCTGAGAATGGATGCTTTGAGAATACCTTCGCTCTAGGGCAAAACAGTTGTAAGAGTGCAAAGAACAGAGAAAGAACAGGAGAAAAGAGATGTGGGAGGTTCAGTAAAATGAAAGTATGTGATTTGTCATGAGACCCATCAACAAGCACTTAATCCCTTTTGGGAACACTTCACCTTCTGGAGTGACTTCATAGCCTATCAGTATTATGTAGCATGTAGCTGCAACATTTTGTGGGGTGCAAGGCATTCAAAAGCCAGGCCCGGTGCTTTGCCAGGCCATGACCCACAGGCCTTCAGCCCCAAGCACCCTCACATCTGCCAGTGCAGCGCAGGAGCCCACGGCAGACCCACAGCTCTGCCCCTCTGCTCTGTAAACCACTCTGATTTTCTTCCCTGTATCTTCAACAATAAGCTATAAAGCACCGCTGTGAAAGGGGGCTATTAAACAAATAAAAGCTGGCGATGAACAGCCTGCTTTTAAGCAGGAAACTGTGTCAGCGAGCTTCTCACTTATGTCAGGGAAGAGAGGAGTGACGGAGAGGTGATAATGACAGGGGCTGTCTCAAGGGAGGGAGGTGGAGACAGCATTGAAGGGGGTGGAGAGCTCAGATTGAGGCAAAGTGAGAAAAGGAATACAGTACAGTAAAATGAACAGAAATAAATAAAGGACAAGCAAAATAAGAATCTATTAGAAGTGAAGCAAAGCAGAACCACTGGAACTTTCAGAGCTATAAAAATGAGGAAATGAGAAGTATGAACACATTCTCATCCAAATTTGTACAATAGGCACAATTTAACACACTCGGAGAGGAAGAAAATATAACAGGCAGGCTTCGCTCTTGTCTGTCTCTTTCTCTAATCTAGCCACCAGTGTGCCCACATTCCCATGCAACGTGACTGTAATTATAAGCTGTGATCTATCAAAGCAGAACCTGGAAAATTTCATCTTACTGCTCTGCAAACATACTTGGAAGGCTGCAAAACTGTTAAAGCATTGACTCTTCTCATCTAACCACATTGTTATTTAGCACCATGATTCTGTACCTAATGAGTGTGTCTGGGTTTCCAATCAGTAGGGCTTGATGGTATCACACAATTAGATAAGAAATGTAATGAACATGTACAACACCTCACTCAGGTTTACTGTCTCTTGGTATCTTAGAGAAATTGCTTGCAGTTGCCTCCTATTTAAATGATGATCCCACACAATTAATGAAAAGTCTTGAAAAATAAGAACATACTTAAAGAGCCCTTTTTTAAAAATCCAGTTCTGTCACTTATTTGTGCTCATGAGTCTGCTTCTCATTTTTATTTTCCTCCACATGCTGATAAACTTCACACTGACAGACTGAAGGGGTTGAACACAAATAAGCCCTGGAAGTATGGATTTCAACTTTGGCATTTACTACATTGGCAACAGATGTCTCCCCCGACCACTTCACCAGAGCACCAGTGTCCTGCTGTAAAGGAATATAAACACAGGCAAAGACAGGGTTGCCCTCGATCTAAAAATACTAAAGTATTTTATAAATGTGGTATTTGACCCTGTTAGTGATGGCAGGTTATTGATACTTAGAGGAGCATCACAGCTAGAGGCATAATGGAACTAGTCAGGGGTTGTGGGAAATACAGTGTATGGCTCCAGGCTTCAACATAGCCTTGAAAGACAGAGGACAGTTATTAGCTTTGAAGATCTTATAACTTGCCTCCAAGGAAAAGAGTGTCTTGGTTATGCTAGACAGGATTTTTGAAGACAAAAAAACCCCACAAACAAAACACAACTCCCCAAACAAACAGCCCCCCTGTCCAAACCAAAGCAACCCACCCCACCTAGCTTTAAAGGCTCTCTTTCTGAAATGTTAAAGTGCTCATGAACCAATCATTAGCAGATCTACCCTTCTTTGGGAAAGAGAGACAGAATCCTCTGAAAACTTCGATGATACAGGGAAAAATGGTTAGACGTATAAAACCAGATTTAAAGGTTTCAGTCTCATTTTTCTCTGGAAAATCTTTATTAAAATATTCTGCCTAGCTACGAATCATCTTGCCACATCATTGTCCACATAGAAAAAAGACACACAAGCCTTGAGCACGGATCAGGTGGTGCAGCCCATGCCAGCAGGGAAGAACCATGGGGAGAAGCAAGGGCTGAGCAGAAGGCACTTGCAAAGGTCATCGGAGGTAACTGATTAGCTCAGGAGCAACCAGGAACAGAAGAGCTATTCTTATGCCCATTCAATATTCAGCAGTATCAGATGAAAAGCCAAGACAGCCGATGTCCTATGTAATACTCATTATTCACAAGTTTTCACAAGCATATTTTCCATTCCAGCATCCAAGGTTTTAAAGAGAGTATAAAACGGTATCTCATTCATGACAGATCTCTGCAGAACCCCCCTCAGTACATCTCATCACTTTGTCTGTGAACCGCTGAAAGCAGTTTTCCCAAAAATTTTTCACTTGTGTTACAGTAGTAGCATTTATACCATGTTGTTACTATGTCACAATAGCACAAATCTTAATGAAGTCAAGATAAATGACACCTACCACCTCTCTTTCACATTGTCTTAGTTTGAAAGGCAGAAATCTGCCAAGGAAAAGCAGGAACCCTCCTGGAGTGGAAGGAATCACCCCCTCCCCTGAATAGTTTTGAAAATTATCAGGCTTTTGAGATTGAATATGAGAAAGGGAATAACGGTTCTTTACTAAAATATATAGAGATAGATATAACCCAACAGAACAAACAGCAACAATAACAGCAACCACCACCAGTCACAGACTCCCTGCCTGGCACCCGGGTTCCCCTGTGTTGTAGTTACGGTCACACCCGGGCAGGGGCGCTGCTGAGGCAGGGAGGCTGCAGTCCGGTTGGGCGGAGGCTGCAGTGCAGTGGGAGTGGTGGTTGCAGTGTAGTGGGAGTGGTGGCTGCAGTCCCGTGGGAGTGGTGGTTGCAGTCCAGCAGAAGGGGTGAATGCAGCCCAGGCTGAGAGCAGTGGTCCTCTGCAGCTCCTGGAGTCGGCGCTGCAGAGTGTAGCCCAGGGTCCAGGCAGGCTTCATTATATTCCCGCAGGAATGTCCATGTACCTGCCCCAGGGCGGAGCATTTCACAATGGAATGATGAGATAAGATGGGTTGGGAGGTTCTGGGCGGTTGGGTCGTTCCTGCTGCCCATTGTCCATGATGGCCCATGAACAGAGATGGCCGCCTCAGGATGGGTGTGATCACTGTTGCTGCTTTCAGGGGGAAGCTCTCCCAGCTGTGTCTTTTGTGCAGCCAAAAGGGGCCCCACCTCACCACAGGATCCCCCTTATCTTATCTTATCTTATCTAACCCCAGCTTGCAGTCCCAGGGGCTGAACATGCACGGGGCAGTTGTTGCAAACGACCTGTCATTAACAGCTCATCAGGGCTGATGCAGATGGGAGAGAATACATTGCTTTACTACATACCCACAACCCAGGACACACATGTAAGATCTACACCTTTGTACAGAAAGACATTAGATTGATTAGAGTCTATACTGGTTGTTTACACATCTCACCTCTTTGTTTGATAATTTGGTTCCCAGATTTTTTTTTTTAACCCATGGGTTTGAAATTCCTCAGCTCCCACTTTTTAAAATCAGAATCTGAGTGTATACTTGTAAACGCAAATTCTCAAAGACAACCCCCAAAATTGCCTAGGGTCTCTATGTACTCTGCAAGGCCCAACCCTTTAACAACATCTAACCAACCAAAGCATTCCCTACCCCTTTCTTTCCCAGCGGTAGCTTGCACTCAGATGGGTTGTTACTAGCATTACAGCTGGCTTTGTCAGTGAGGGACGATTCTATCTATCAAGGATGAAACACCTCTGCCTTTCCAGCTGCTGTACTGAAGACCCCTCCCTGTTGAAGGGTGGATCAACTTTCTCCCTGGTTTTACCCTTCCTATGAACATACTCCTTGTTTTTTGGTATTTGTTCAACACACTTCACTGTTTCTCATTTGATTGACTGATCTTTTGATTTTGCCTCTGTATTCTTGTGCTAATTACACGTAGCAAACCGGGCAGTTCCTCCCCCAAATTTTTTTTAACCACTGTTGAGGATTTCGTAATTTAGACTGTTTCCTCACTCCCAATTTTATTCCACTTTGAAGTAGTTTGCCTTTAACACTGCTTTTTTAAGGAATCACCTTTGCTTTTGACTACTTCCCATGAGCTCAAACTTTTCATCTCTCACTGCTTCAGTTCTGACTCTATTTGAAAATTAATGGGACCAATGACACTTTTACTAAGTGAAACTTGAGCCTATTTGTCTGGATGAGACCAATTGGTTGGGAAGCCAGTAAGAGTGAATGATCAGTTGAGTGGCATTTCTCCTCAGTAAGGAAGCTTCTTTGCTTCATATGACTTTCCTGTTTCTTAACAAACTATTCATGCCATGTAAATGATAGGACCCTACTAAGGCTCCTCCTAGTCTCTCAGTTCCCTCCTGTAGTTGAAATTTGAGTTGAAATGCAGTTTCCCTAAACCAGTATTCAGCTATAGTAGTGCTGGTAAGAAAAACGAACATTTGGGAAACAGCCTGACTATAGATCTATAGAAATACAAATCAAAATATGGAATAACCATCTGCTAGTTGCCTTGTTCTTATAAAAAGGGACATTGAGCTTATTTTTGTTTCTAAGCGAATTGCAGTACAATAAATAAAATGCATAAGCTTAAGACAGTATCTTTGAAGTCATGCAAATATTACAGAGACTCCTTACCACACTGCTTTCTATTTTAGGAATGAAGATATGGTTCTAAAGTATTTTCTGCCAAATATCAGCAGATTTCCACAAGAAACTCTGAAACCCTCAAAAAGCAGGAGGGAAAAAAGAAAGAAAAAATAATGGAACATCTTATGAGCCTTTTAAGATAGGCAGTATTTTTTATGTTGCTATTATAATACTGTGGCATAAAATACATATTTTAAAACCAGTTATCAATGAATAATGCATTTATCACTCAGACTGGAGGCATGCATGAAATTCATACTTGAGTGTTCTCCAAGGGAATATGTCTAGACATTTGAAATATAGTTTCTTGGCCTCTCTCATCAGCTGAAGCCTAAGTATGATGTATCTATCAACAAACATGGCAGTAAACATTAACCTGTAGGATTCATTGCTGGTTTTGCTACCATTCATTTAATGATGACCATGTATATTTTAATAATCTCAGTGAATTCAATTTAACTCATTCATATTATGTGAAGGAACTGAAAGAGATACATTGCAAGAAGAGAGAAAAATAGAGATGACACAGGAAAGTTTCCAGTCAGCAGATTTGGGAATTAATTTCTTGTGCCTTATTCATTATTAATACAAGTAATTTTAGAACAAAACATAAGACGAACTTTTATTATTAGTTGCTCACTTCAGCTTGCTAGGGTTTTTTTCCATTTTTAAACATTTTATATTTTTCTGATTAATTAAAAAATAAATGGGCTAAGTAAGACAGAGGAAAACTGAACCACTCACATTATTAGCAGTTTACTGAAGAAAAAACTGGAATGAGTAAAGTCTCCTCCAGTTGGAAACCTCAGCCTTTATTTAAACATTAAATTCAATCAATGACAATAAAAGTAGAAAAGTCATTGGACAGAATAACTAAAAGAAAGACATAGATGGAAAGCAATGTTGTTTTTTTAAAAAAAGCACCTTGCAGGTAAAGCATAGTTACGAGACATCCTGAAGCTGATCTGCAGAGTGGATATCAACACAAAAAACCACAGAACAGAAATCTCTATATCTGAGCATGAGAAATCTATGGAGGAAACATTCAACATTGGCAGAAGAATCAATAGCATGTTATGAATAAGGAAAAAACCCTCAGCATAAATCATATCAATGGTGCAGGAAATAGAGACAGGAGGACTTTGTCATCTCAACAGTTGGAAAAAACTGGAGAAACCTCTGAACAGTAACAATCCCATAGGGGAAGAAGGGACAGGACATCGGGGAAGTGAGTTTAAGAGACACTGGTTTTCAGATTCATGATTAGATCTTTTAAGTTAGTTACTGGCTAAAGCACTTGAACAATAACTGGTGATACAAAGGATTAGACTGGAAAGTAATTTGTGACTTTATTTTTCAAAAAATGTTGAGTTGCATTCACCCTTACCATGTTACTGTGAAATCTAGTACCTGAGAAAAATGAGATAACTGCGTTGAGTCAAATGAAAACAAACCCACTCTGCAATATGCAAAATCATTCATTTCCTATAACAGCCTTCTTTAAATAGAGGGGAACTAATGCTACAGGCATGTGTGTTGATATGTGTGTTTATTTTCAGCCAACCTATTTTGCCTCTGTTTTGTCCCTTATTCTGATACTGAACTCTGCTATACCAATATTTTCAGCCTCACCTGCCATTTTTCTTGTTTTCTTCTCACTTCTGAAGTTCTCCTTTCTCTCCTACCCAGAATACATCCTCCTAATTTCTACAAATCCACTGTCTGCATTCAAGCCTCTCATGTCAGAATCTAATTAACTATAACACCTATGTAGAAAGTTTACAATAAATAGTTCTTCTAACTGACATATATCATTGTGCCCCAGGAGAAGCCAGTTAAAGCACAAAGATAACATGAAGATGTCGTGAATCTCATTTGCATTAATATAATCCATGTTATACTCCTATGTGACCAAAATAAAGTCTATGCAGTTAGAGTTATTACACTTCTATACTCCAGACAACCACATAAATTTAATCCACATAAACTCTGATCTAAAGTACAGTTAAGAGGAGAATCTGTAGAAGGAAACCTGAAAATATTTAGCATAACTGATACACACTTATTCTGGATGGACTTTTGGCTTACTCATTCTTTGCCCTGCCTACCTCCTTCCCTCCTCCGCTGGCCCCCAGCCCCTGGAAGCAATGAAATTGCATCCAGAGAATGCTGTGATAATAATTACTCCTTGCCCCTTCCTTAAAGGAGCAGAATCATCTGTGTGCAGTGCTCCTACCACATTCAGGTCAAGAGAGCTGAGTACCTTCCTGTCAACCAGTTTGCCACCAAAGGTGTGCAATACAGTGCAAAATCCACCATCCCAGCACAAATAACAGAAGAGTGGAAAAAAGGTGAAAGTTTTGCAAGGGCTACTTTGTCCTGAACTCAAGCACTTTATCATGGGCTTGACCTAAATTGTGCAGTAAATGGAGAGGATTCTGGACATCTTCCAGCAGCTTCAGCTAAATTAAATGTGAACATGAACAAGGTCCTGGGGCCCTGCATTCTCTGGGATGCCACAGGCATGGGACTCACAGAGAATCCATCCTTGCTGCAGAACTGTGTTCCAGACTTTAATTAACCAAAGTTCCTGTTAAGCTTTTCCAGTGAAAGCCTCCCACAGTAAAAACACTCTTTAAAGATGTTGTGCTGCAGCAGATGAAAATAAATCTAGCTGATGAATTTTCAAAAACTTTCTTGGAAAGAGCATCATTTCAAGGACTACAGTCATTCATTCCAGATACATGGTTCATGAACTCAAAAGCATCACATCCAAGTACTGCATGTTCTCATCTTTTCTAACTGCCATATGCTGCTCAGTTGTTTCATTTTATATGCGCCCTAATGGCTCCAGGCTTCATGGGCAGATGGCTCTTTACCACCTAATCAAATTCACACATCAAATACATCCCAAGTGAGGTCCTTTGTAGAACTGTATCCTCCTTCAGTTTCTCTTCCTTTCTTGAGCATTTGAACATCAGTAAAAACTTGTACTACCAAAAGACTCATAATTTTCAGATATAAGACATTCATTGTTAAATTAAGCAAACATAGCACAAGCAGTTCTGTTCCACCCTAAAATTACAACTGAGTGCCTTGGAACTTCACAGCACACTGACAGAGTCCTTAATATCCCTTTTGGTTCTATTTTGGGTGTCTCCTTCTTCCATAGCCACATCTGTTCTTTAAGCAGAACACATCTACATCCTCTGCCTCCACATAAGCAGTTAAAATAGTGCATCTTTACTCCTGCAACCAAATGACAGTTTTCGCTGTACTGCACTGAGCTTGATGCAGTATCTAAATTTGGATGCCTTCTAATTCTCTTTAACTGCATATTGATAAAACTGAATTTTCACAGATCACCTCATCTTGAAGTAGGCTCCTGGCTGTTGCCTTTCATGAACTTAAAACCTCAGAGTTGCTTTTGATTCTCTGGAGCATCCTATTCATCAGACAGGAAACTTCTCATATTAGTAATTGTGGTATTTCTTCAAGCCACTGTGACCTACATTGCCTAACTGGGTTGGTTAAATGTTTCACATGCTTTTATCACATTCTACTGTCACCATTTCTGCAGCTCTTTACTTGCTGCATTACCTGTCACATCCATTAAAGGCATGCATAAGCACACATCTTGTCTGTCTGAATGCACAGCAGGGTCAGGGTTAGCTTGACAATGATGGAATGTTGTTTCTCAAACCTGTACAACTCTTCAACTTAAAAAATATTGCTTTCTTTTGCATGGAGAATCCCATCAGCTTATTCCTTCCAGGATATTTTTTACAGATACCAGGATAGATAAAAGAAACAAGGTCATCTACATTAAGAGTGACTAATTCCTCCACTTTACACCTTTTCTTCTAAAGAACGAAGAGTGTAGTAATTTTTAATATTGCCTCCAACAGCTACAGACAAAAATCCTCACCCTGTTAAGATCTGTAAGATAAACAAAGCTGCTGAGTATGAACATTTCAAGGACACCTAAAAATGGTTTTGTAATCTATACTAAAAAAGAAGCAATTGGCTATCTAATACCAGTTATTTTAAGATAACACATTTGGAAGAATATTATTTGAAATACTTCTATAGAAGAGCAATGGCAGAAGACTGATGGAATATATCATCATATTGACACTGCAGAAGTGAAATAGAACAGAAACATTCATAGAGCATTTAATAAATGCCATTTTAAAATATAATGGTTTACATCTGGCTTTTCTAAGCAATTTATTATTTTTTGTCTCAGAAGACTACAGCTAAACAGCCTGCCCAGCTCACCCTCCCATGATACAGTAAGTCATCTCTGCAGATTAAAGAGCTATCCCAGAGAACACAGTGACCCAGAAGCCAAAGATGAAGTGTTTACAATTTTTTCCAGAGATCACTGATTTACCTACATATAGTTCTTTATATTTACAGTCCCTTCTATTGCTCTGCTGAGAGTAGTAACCTGAATATGCCAAGAATAGAGTGGGAGCCTGCTAAACATGGACTAAAATTACTCCTGTGTCTCATTGCTGCAATGGTTTTAACAAGTGCTGCACAGGCACAGTATGAGTAACACCATTTATAATCAATTAAGTTAATCATCCTTATCCCAATCCCATAGCTCCTTCTTCCCCAAGGACAGATAAAAGGCATCTCCTAGTGATTTTTGAGACACTACTGTGTTAGTCATTTCAATAGACAAGAGGTCCTGTCACTCAGAACACATTTTGACAATTTTCAAGCTGTTTTGAAAATACGAAAGACAAAATCTAGTAAGTGGATGTTTGCAGAAAGACCCGAGTTGTTGCCATTATTTAAAAAAATTAGAAGTCTGCTACTTAGTGTAATTTTCTCTATCACCAGAGCCACATTATCTATATTCTAAAACTAAGATTCAGTTTGCAAGCCCAAGGTAGGTCCTCAAAGTTGTAAAAATAACCCCAAACCAAAGCACATCCTCAGAAGAAAACCCTGTGTTTTTTCTAACAATAACAGGAAGATGTTCTACAAGGCATTTTCTATTCTCTCTTGATAACAAGGCTACACAGCCTCACCTGTCTGGCCCAGAGCCACCAACACTATTTCCTGCTTTCAGAACCGGTGCTTTATGACACCAGACTACACAAAAATACTGCAGTTGCTTGAGCTTTGCAAGCTAATTGCACCCTATTGGCCTGATCTAAATTAGGAGCTAGTTAGCATTCCCCCTTGCTTCTCAGCACTGATGGGATTCAGATGGAAACATAAAGCCATACTGATTAGAGTAGGTGAAGGCAGGTATGAACAGGAGTAAATCCCTTTGTGTTTGAAGTCATAAAGAGACTTTATTGACAAGTTTTGGCCCCCTTTTTTTTTTCTTCCAGAATGAGGCAGCTGCACTGGGGGCGCTGCAGAAAACAACTTTGGATTTAAGCAAGCAGAACAGGTACTTATGCTACCTAACTTAATGGTTATCTAATGCTAGTGTTCTGAATTTCTCACCTAGAAATGCTTCCTTATCTTGCCAACAAAGAACTGAAACGTAAAATGATTCAGGAAGCCAAGTGGAAAAATCCTATTCCTCCAAAGTCCCTTTAGATTGTGTTTTAGGCATTAGGTGCATTCATCTAAGACAAAAACTATAAGCACTGCTAATCAATAGAAATTCAGAATTAAGAAAACTGTTAAAGATGATTTAAGGTAAAGAATTCTAGATGCCAATTCTGCACAGAAGGAGGTTCATTTCTATGTTTCTTTTCCAGTGTCACCTAACTCAAGTGCCTTTATGCTTGGAACAAAAGAGCATGGAGGAACAACACTAGGTCAGTAGTAATAGCCTGGATGAGCTACTGCTTCATGCTGACAAAAGCAAATCAGTGGGGAAAGAAGTGAGGCAGAAGCAGCAAACTAGAAGAATATATCAATGTGCTTCAGCTACTGGAACTCTTGAAAAAGTACTGTATTAGGTCAGAACAAGGGTCAGTTTTATTTTTTACTCTTTCTGACAAGACAGTAGCAAAGATGGAACAGTAAAGTGTACAAGAATAAAACATTCCTAGACTGTTAATATCTCTCTATATTTTAACAGTTAGAGCTAGTCAGCAACAGAGGATATTTCTGAGTGGAGACTTTATTTAAACTAACATTTTAAAATATCATGTTCTGCATATAAGTCTAATCCTTTTGACCCCATGACCCTGAAAAAAGTCTCAAGGCAGTGAGTTCCACTACCACATTACACAGTGTAATGAAATAAAAGTTTGAAACTTGCTGTGTAATCACTACACTGAAATCTTAAATTCTTACAAGCTATCAAATCTTCCCAAACCAAAATCATGGACAAGGTCAAATTGGTCCTCTGTCACATTTAATTTTCTATCTTTTTTAAAAACTAGCATTGAATATGGTATTTGAGAAGACAAACCCTGATTTTAAGTAGTGGCATAATCTTTTTGTTTGTTTTGCTCTTTTTTTTTTTTGACTGCCATTGAGCCCTAACGTAGCATTTGCAGAAAGGCACGTTGGCACCAAGACTTTCTTCATTAGTAGAGTTTAGAACTCCTCAGGCTTCATTATTGCACACATGATGTACAGTTATTTGCATTTATTAACACTAAGTTACACCTGGCAGTTTAGCTCTCAGCTATTCAGTATTAAGAGATCTTCCCAAAATTCAGTAAAGGAAGCTTCAAATTTAATACACAGTACTTTCAGCAAAAGGGCAAAGTCAGTCTTAAAAACATTCCTTGTATTACTAAGTCCAAGATCTTCCTATATCTAGAGCCCAGTAGTCCTCCCTATTGTGGTGACTTGAGTAGCTTGCACAGAAAAAATTTGTATTGCCTTATTCTTGTTTCTGAATTCTTGTGTTTAAGGAGCAACCAAAGGCACCAGAATGACCTTCTGAATGTGACTACTTCATATTAGAGGGTGTGTGTGTGTTTCTTTGTTTTGCACCCAGTTATATATTTGAATGTAAACTGGTATTAATTAAGAATACAGAATGGTATATCTGTATTTACATTTTCTATATTTGGAAGAAAATCAAGTCCTGATGAGCAAACAGGAAGAACTGAAAATAGAAAGAGGCCAGCTCATCACTTCTTCCAAGTGTGAAATTGTGAATGTATTTTATATTGTGCTTCCTAAAAGTAAAAAGTTTAGACTGCACAGCAATATAAAATGGCCAATGTAAAATGGATACCACCATCACCACATGCCTGTGGTTTTGTGAATGCTCACAGCTATAGAAGAACATGACTAGAACCCTGTAGAGATCTAAGGATGGAGACCCTATTTAAAAAGTCCAAACAGCTTTATGTGCAAAAGAGGTGCCAACACACTTTGCCTAGAAATCATGACAGTTCCAAGTATACGTGAAAGCTGATTTTTAGGCATGTAGGAAACTTTGTGTCTCTTGGATTTTGCCAACAGATTCAGATGGCTGTCAATATACAACTGTGATCCAGGTTAGATACAAGTATATTTAAAACCCTGTGGCTAGCCCTAATTAACATGTTAGGCACTCAAACTGCAGTCAGAAGAAACAGTGCTGATGTGAGAGTGATTTATTATATTACTGCATGAAGAGTTAAAAGACTAGTACAATGCTTAAAGCTGAAATTCAAACCTATGCAGAAGAACTAGTACAAGATTCATAATCTACTTAAGTACTACTAAAGCACTGCTTCCAAACAGGCGGTAAACAGACCAATACATAAAGCATCAGTGGTGCTAGCAATCATCCTAAGAGGAACTCCTCTTAGGAAAAAAGTCTTAGGAAATTCTCTTATGAAAGTCTACACTGCTAGGATTTGGGTCTAGATACCCCAAGACGCATTCTCACAGATACTTTTCTGGATTTAAGCGTAGGATCACATCATTTTCTTAAAAAGTTGCCATGAAAGGTGAAGTTTTGAGAGACAGATATAAAAAGATGGGAGGGTGTCAGGGGACAGAATAAAAATAAAACATGATTTTCAGTGTCTTCAACACCAAAACAAACTTGTATTACAGATCACTTTGCAGCACTTTACAAAATGTACACTATATATATCTTATATATGCATATAGAACAGTATTATTTCAATCACTAAGTTCTTCCTCATCACTGAAATAAGCACTTTTCTTAATCCGTGGACGTTTTGAATCATCTGAAATTGAAGATTCTCCTGCACTCTGTGTCCATCTTTGTTGTTCTTCCTCAATTTTGGCTTGCTACAATGAAAGAAGGAAAAGTATTAGCTAGGATTAAGAAAAATTAAGATGTATTACAGATAATAATGTTAATTATTAATATGCATTGAATTATTAAATAGTAAGGGTTTATCTCCATTTCCAGATAAACTGTGTGATCAAAGCACCAAGAAACATTTCTGAAAGTAGTTCTCACATGCAAGCTGTCTTCTACACCAATGAAGGCCACATGGACTATCCTGTACTCTCAAAAGGAGGAATTTTGCCCATGGTAAACTTCCAAAAATACAGAGCAGCTGAGATCTGAAGCAAAGAATGCCTCATGTTTTAAACTGATGTCATTCAATCAGCTTTGCTCCACAAACACGTCTTCTATCTGTTGTCTTTTGCAGTCATTCATTCCCATAGTGAGTGCCTTCAGGGATTATTACTAAAGGTTTAAATAGAAGCTTCCCATTTTTACCAGTTAAAATCTTTGACTGGTGATAGAAATGGAAATATTTCTTGGCTTTGTGGGTTTCATTTCCAATTGTGGAGTTTTTGGGGAAAGGGAGGATAATTGCACATATATGAATCATTTTTTTTTGACTACATCATGTAAAAGTTCTGCACTCATTACAGTCATATTCAGAACAAAGTTATTAACTCTTGAGTTTTTTTGAGGGGGACAGGCACACAGGGGACAGCTGTTGACCACAGAGCCAAGAAATTTGAATATCAGGTCAGGCGTGCTCTGTGTAGTGAAGCAAAAGTGTGTAAAGAAGTACTAAAGAATGTAATACAGACATCAGAAAAGCTATGTTCATAACAAAACATGCATTCAACGTGTTTTGAGATATGGGGTCTATTAGAGACTTCCACGGCCTGTATTAGGCAAAGAAGTGCCCCAGTAATAAATGTTCAAGCACGTTCTGGTGAGGACAGAGGATGTGTCTGGTCACGTATACATGACTGTTTTTCTGTCTCTTAACAAAGTAAAGAGGGATTTGTGGACAAAAACCTAGCAGAGCATCACAGCAGAGATGACAGAAGCAAAGAGCAAAGGAGCTTGAAGGAAAGAAAAAGCTGCAACATACAAACACAGCAATAGTGAAAGAGCAAAAAACCCAAACAAAATTCCATTGAACATGCCTGCAATGTAAAGAAGTCAACTAGAGTTACCAACTACTGCTACCAAACCAGAGCCCACTGAGTGCTACAGAGCAGACAGACCTTTTGTATCTCAGACATTTTGAAAAGCAGCTAAAGAAGGAAGTAGAACTGCACTTAAAAAATAAGTAAATTAATACAATACAAATACAGTAAATTAAATGTGCCATGCTTCAATTTCGTACCTGAAAAGCTATGGCTTGGCTGAGGCTATCTAGAGCAGGGTCTTCTCCTTCCTCTTCGCTTTCTTCTTCCTCCTCACTTCATTGTGCAGAAAGAAAGAAAAAATATATAGATCTTTAATTGTTTAGTGTGAAAAGGTTTTCTGAAAGAAGTAGTAAGCATGTAACTAAATATACATACATTTCCTCTGGCTCAACTATTTTCTTTCTCTTCTTCTTTTCTTTTTTTTTTGGTGGCTCCCGCTCCCCTAGCATATTTTTAGGACAAGCATAACTTAAGTGTCCTGCTTCCTTGGAGAAAAAGAAATATTGCTTAACAGAAGCCATTAAAAACAACCATATGTTAAAACATATCATGAGGAAAGTTCACGGAAGGAAAAATGGAAGCAATTAGTAAGATAAATGGAATGCTGAATTAGCACACAGAAGACAAACTCTTCTCTATAAGCTTGCCATGGAAACAAAGAGATTGGTGGTGATATGCATGTTTAACTGCAAACTGAGAACTAGCTTTGAGCAAAGTAGATTTCTTTGGCTGTTCCAATAGCTGAATACACTACACATGGTTTATATTCAAGACAAGAAAAACCTCAAAATTAACAATTTAAGACACAGGAGTGAGGTGACACTGTAAGAAGTGTTATGAATATAAATCAAGTTTGTATTGGACATTAAATGCTATCCAAATTTCAACGTCCTACATTACTATGTTCAGGAAAAGTCAGGATTAGCTAAAACTTAAAACTCACATATATATAAATATATTTATATTTTCCTATATTTATTTTACTGCCTACTATATAATGAACTTCCAAAGATATAACAAAAGCAGGTACTTTGAAGCAAAAATTAGGAGGTTTTCATTCTCAAACAGCATTATACTGATATTCAGATCACAGAATCACCTGAGCTGGAAGGCACCCAGAAGCATCACCTAGTCCAGCTCTTAAGTGAAGGGCCCAGACAGAGATTGAACCACAACCTTGCTGTTATTAGCACCGTGCTGTGACCAACTGAGCTGGCCTCTGTCTGCTCAGCAGCACGTTAAGCAGCTGTTGTATGTACATACTTTTCTCCCTACCTCAAAATCACTAATAAAAGGGGTACTGCCATTCTTGAAAATGATACAACTTGCTATGCAAATTGATAATAACAACAGAAAAAAATAATTTAAGAGCATAAGCAGGATTAGCAATGGTCAAACTGGAGAAACCAGCTAAGATTCTGTGCTAGTTTTGGCTGGGATAGTTAATGTTCTTCACAGTAGCCAGTGTGGGGCTAGCTAGTTTTGGATTTGTTCCAGGACTGGAAACAGTGCTGATAGCACAGGGATGCTTCAGATGTTGCTGAGCAGAGCTTATACAGAGCCAAGGCCTTTTCTGCCTTTCACCCCATCCCACCCAACCAGTGGATGAGCTGGGGGTGCACACAGCCAGGACAACTGAAACAAACTGACCAAAGGCATATTCCAGATCATATGATGCCATGCTCAACCATAAAACTAGGGGGAAGTTTGGCAGGAGGGCTCTTGCTCGGCAGTGGGCTAGGCATTGGTTGGTTGGAGGTGACCAATTGTTTTCATTTGCATCCCTTATCTTTCTTGGGTTTTATTTCTCTTTGTTATTTTCATTTTCATTACCATTTACTATTATTACTACTATTTAATACTATTTCAATTAGTAAGCTGTTCTTAATTTTTCTCCATTTCTCTGCATTTTTGGTTTTACTCACCCCACATTCGTAACACTTAGACTTATCAAAGTAGTTACGCCTGCGAATGAATTCTGCTGCTCTTCCATTATCAATGGCAATGCTTGCTTTTATTACTCTTCCAAACAACTACAGAAAATTGGAAAGAAAATGTAAATGTTTTGGGACTGAAAGCCCAACCCTCCTGCCATAAAAACTTTCCACAATTTACCTGTTTGTTATTAAGTGCCCGAGAACAGTTTTGTGCAGATTCTTTATCCAAAAACAAAATAAAGGCAACTCCTTTGCTCTTCCTGGTGTCTTTGTCTTTCATAATAGTAACTCTGGAAACATATAACCACATTATTGATACACTGAAACTACTACAGAGACATTTTTTCCTTAAAAATCTCGGTGGGATCTTAGCTTTGTTATACAACAAAAGGACTAAAGTATATTTAACAATAAAAAGGCTCACTAAACAGAAACTCAAAGGAACAGCTAACCTGGCCACGTGTTTACAGGTAGAGTAGAGATGGTTTTAAAAAAGCATGTGGGGTCTTTCTGGGACCAGCATCACTCTTAATTCCCTTGGGTGACTTGAAGAACAGAGAACATACTCTTTAGATTCATAAGCAACTTAACTGGAGAGAACCACACATACTGGAGATGAAAGCAAAATTCAGGAGTAACCTTACCATTGCTATTATTGGTGAAAAACACAGTGTGAACTGCTTCCAAACTGAGAAATCTATGTTCTTGTAGGAATAATCAGCTAAACAGGTTGACAACAGGAAACACTAACCATATGCAGTATTGTTCTACAAATATCTCCAACTGAAAGCCAAGGATCATGGATGCATGTGTTATTTGACGTGACATACGAAGCTAAATCTTCAGTCTAACATTGAAATCAACAGCTTCAATAGCACAAGGAGAAACTCAAGAAAATTTAGACACAGTTAAAAAAAAAAAAAAAAACAGAAGAAAAAGGATTACAAGACAGGGCCGGGGAGGGTGGCATGTAGTGGGAACCCACACAACCTCAGTTCTTTCAACCTTAATGTCTATTGTATTTAGCCCTGAAAAAAATCCAACACAACAGCAGTGAGAACCAGGATGTCAGTCTGCATGTACATAAAAATAAAAGTACATGTAAAAAGGTAGGGAATACACTCCTCCCTAACTCCACCACAGGCAGAACATAAGGCATAAGGCAAGATAAAATTCTAAGAAGTAACCAAAAAACCAAACCCCACTTCAATGCAGAAGGCCTACCACACAACCTGCATAAGTAACAGATAACCCACATGGCAAAAAGTTTATAAAATAAAAACACAGTAAAGAAAGTTCAATTTTTGCCAAATACATGCATAAAAGGGTTGAGCTTAGAACAGATTTACTACCAAAGCCTCTTGGACAGGACATGTCCAACTGTATGCATTAAGTTCAAGTGTCAATAAAACTGACCTTAAAACAATTCTATTATTTTTTTGTGAAGTTACTCTTTGAAGAATTCCAACAGAACCCTGATATGACTGTTGGGCTTCTAATTGGGATATTGAACATACCAGTTAATAACACAAGCATAGAAAGGATCAAGTGTGACAAATCTTTAAAAAGCCAGGAACTTCTTGGAGCTGTAGAAAGTCTGATTTCTCGCTAAACAAACTGAATTGAAATCATAATAGTCAGGATACACGAGCTTTTCCTGCTGTTTGTCACCTGAAACACACTTCTGAGACTTCAAAAACTTTGAAACTCTGTATCTCACAGATTATTGCAACAGGTTCTAGAAGTTAAGAGTAGATATTTGCTGGTTTAGGATTAAAAACTGAAGACTTGAGTCTCCTTATTCTGACCAATTTAAAAAAATAAACAAAACAGCCAGTTCCTTACTGTGGCATTTCTTTCTATCATTTGAACACAGAGGCAGGTATTCACATAAATTGTTCATGAATGGCCCACATACTGAAAGCCGTTAATACAGCCTTACATCTAACTTTTAAGTAAAATACTAACTAGTCACAATGACAAGTCCCTCTAGAATCACGAACAGGGAAATGCACACTGCAGTTGTGGGAACTGTGACATCTAGTTCACGTAAGTAGAAGCTCCCATTTGACACTAATCCACTGTGCCCAACATGTGTTCAAGGAAAGGGGAACAATACTTATGAGAACACTGTTTCAGCTGTTGCAGAGAAAAGGCTGATGGTATGTAACAACATTCTACTTGTTCTTAAGAAATGGCTAGCAAAACCTAATACCAACGCAAATATTCTTGTATTATGTAACTGCAAGAACTTCCAGTTGTTAAATTAAATTTATACTTTATTAAAAATGAACAGAACTTCAATACAGTTCCACATTCATGCTTAAATTATAGAAAGCTCAAGACTTTCAACTGAAGGAAAGACATGAAATATTTAAAATGAGAGGTACAAAAATAGAAGGCCATATCAGGTCACTTACTTGACAACTTTTCCATACTTTGAAAATATCTGAAATACAAAGCAAAATAAAAAGATTTAGCATCACTAAAAATAAATTTATCATGACAAGCTGATATAGATCAGTATTGATTTTACACTCTAAATTGTTGTTATTAAGTTTAATCTAAACCATGCAGCTCTTAACACTTACCCTGTACAGATCATTGTTGGTCAAAGCAAAGGGTAAATTGGACACATACACTGTGCTTTTGCTTGGTGCCAAACCACCACTCATTTTTCTGAGGAAAGGAAAAAGAAGAGTTAGCTTTATTCAATAGAGAAATCAATTAAAAAAACAGTTGCAAGACTTTCAGTAGTATTTCAACCCTAGCCCAGACAGCCACGATCAAGTTGCAGGAGAGTGTGGCTTTCATTTCCCTTTCATCTCCCTTGTATCATTTTACATGAAAATTAGTGTTTGCCTTCATGGGCTAGAGAAGACATACATTCCTTCCTCCTCTCCTGGATCCAAACATATTTTTGTTCTATGGAAGCCGATTTGTAGCCATGAAGAAACAGACAAGTTAGTGTACTTACAATAATCCTCTGTTGATCTGTGCAATAAGAAAGGTTGAGGTCCAAAAGAAACAAGCAATGTCCATTTACTAAACATTATGGCAAATATGTGAAATTACTGACCTTTGTACCTGTACCTGCATGATCTAATTCTTTATACAAGTATCACTTCAGCTCTATTCAACATAGAATAAAACACAATTGGTTAAGTGGAAAAAAAAGCTTCTCTAAAGCAGAGCCTTAATTATTGCTGGGAGGGAGATAAATACATTTTAAAGCAAATGTAGTGAGATGGTAAAGCAGCATGCATTTCCTCTCTTAGCTATTGTTCAGGTTTCTACACTCCTCTAGAACTGCAAATGTCCAGAGCTGACCATAAGACAGCATCTCCCCTAAGAGCACTCCCCTTCCTCCTCTTGATTAAGCAGGTCTCTGTTGGCAGGAAGCAGGGAAGTTTCCAATCTTTCCATTTTAATTTCCGATCTTTTTTATACTTTTGAAACTGAGTATATCTAGAAACAATGAATCAATTAAAAATACCTCATACACATTACCTAATATTAAGTGAAGTGTAACTGAACCAACTTAAGAATGAAGAACCAAAATTCTTCTGCATATTTGGACATTTCCCAAAATTTTAAGTGGTGTAAAGTCCATGCAAAACACTGTCTTTGATCCACTCTGTAGCCATAGTTCAGACCAGGAACTGAGTACAATTTAAGACCAAAGCATAGCCCTTATGAAAGGCCACACCAACCAATACAGCAAACCCATTCCCTACACACTCCAATTACTACATCCTTGTCCATTTTCCTACAGCCCTATTACTGCTCCCAGGCACCGCTAGCCAATACTCAACTGAGGATCAAGCCATTTCTTCAGCAAGACTGACTCATTTTAAAAATGCAGACAAAAGCTGATGAAGGGATAAAACCCCTAAAGTATTAAAATCAGCATCTGCCATATTACAGTTTCTTAGGGGACTTCTTGGGTAGCTAGTCTGAACAGATTGCTTGGCCAAGTGCCACCCAAGTAACTAATATCACACTCTAATCCATCTGATATTTTCTGGCATTTCATGATTCAGTTATCTGAAGGCCTGATACTCCCAGTAGACACTGATTATCCACGAGTTTTGCTACACTTTCCTGACATGCTTATTGTATCACAATTCATTTGAGTGGCAGCTTCCAAGTGATTGAATTTGTAGGTTCTCAGTGTTCAGAGACTATTTTTTGGCATGAGCAAAAATGGCAACATAAAGGTTAAGCAAATGAAAACAGAAAAAATCTGCAACAAAGGCCACACATTGCATCTGGTGTTACACAAACTGGATTAATTATCTCAAATTCCTTTCTGCTTGGCATTAGTATCCTTGACAAGCCTAACCAGACTGGCTTGGCAACAAGTCACATGAATACAGGGCCTGAAGTGCAGTTATCCAGATGTGCAGTGGATAGAAGGATCCAGTAAGAGCGACATCAACACTGCACTACAGTACATTGCCAGTGCTAATACACTGTAGCAGTGGAGGAGAACCTCAAGTGTCTGAAGACAGCAATTTCACTCTGCCTAAAAGACAAGAGAAGCTGGAGTACCTTGTAACAGGAGACCAAGCAGCCCCCATTTTACTGGGCAGGTGCCAGGGAGAACAGCATGACCAGAGAGCAGTCAGCCTGCACATCCATAATGCCGCAGTGCAAACCTCCAGAGAAGAGGTGATACATCATGAGCTTACCACTGGCCTAAGAGCTCAATTGTTAGGAAATTATTAATGGATGCAGCCTACAGAACCACCACTTTCAGCTGCACACCGCCTTTTCCAGAAGAAGCTGAAAGAGTCACACCCTGGAGCACTGGTTGTCAGACAGCCGAGGCTGAACTTTGTTCCTAGTCCCCTGGACAAATTTAAGTGTAACGGTTTTGCTACTCCAACTGCCCAAATATTTTTAGCAATTTGTATTGTTTAGGACTGTTATGCAAGTATTTCTTATTTTTAATGTCTGACTCACTGGATAGACACAACTTTAATAGAAGAGGGAGTACAGTAACTACGGCTATCACCATTTATTATCTGATGTTTTCTAGCGGGAGGAGTAAAAAATGCCAGTTCCAGCTTTAAACTCTCTAGACAACACATGTCATCTGGTGGCTCATCATTACAAGGTTGAGAGTCCTACTTCAGGAATTTTCTAACTTCATAGAATTGTCCAATATAAGTTTAACATTTTCATCATTCTTTCGACTTGATTACCAGCCTCTCTGCTCAGGTGACAAGAAAAAAAGGTATATACCCCCTTCCCTCACAAAAAAGCCCAAAATCAACCAAAAAACAACATCTGAGCTTTCTACTTGCTGCAGAAGACTCACTTGAAAGTCATGTACAGCCTGGCTTCTACATCCTGCTAGAGCCCTTCAACAAATAAAAACATTTCTATTTTATCCTGAACTCTTTTATGAGGCTTTCCTGATCTTCAAGGTATTACCTGGTTACTTAACTTTAAAGCATCAGCTAAAAGCCTGTACAATATCTCCACAGAACTGAGGACAATTTCCATTAATGTAATAGCCTCTCTGTAATATTAATGCCTTCTTCATTTATCATTTTCACATACTAACTTTGATAATAGAGTTGTGTCTCATTACAATGACTTCTTGAATTCAACCTTTTTTGTATTTTCTAACAACTCGAACTAAAAAGAAGCCATTTTTTGACAAGGGCCATCTGTCAACAATGATTAAGTCTCCTGAAAAATAGATCAGGTACACGAATATGTTTCGCTTGAATTCAGTATGCTTAACACAGCATCTGTCACTAGCATTGGGGATATCACAAAAAGATAATGATTAATTTCAGTAATTGGCTTTTCTACTCTGTTCCAGAACACATAAGGACACCTCCAAAACGGTTCAGATGACTCTGAAGCATCAAGTGGAGCCTAAATTTACTGATATTTTCATGACTTAACATTGATATTTCAACTTAAAAGCACAAACTTGTGTGTTTAAGTGCAGAGCAGCAAGGTCAGATTTATGATTCAATCAACTGAAGTATGCATAAATGATTTGTGAACGAGTTTCTCAAGACGTGCTCAGTCAGGCCAGCTAATTTGAGTTGTTCTATCATGACAGTATTTTATTCTTGATTTAATAGTGTTAACAAAGTTTAGACCCAAATCAACAAAACATTAGTTGTGGCAGGAGCTTGGCTCAGGCTTATAATCAAGTGTCTGTGGTAAAGAAGGAAACCAAACTCATCTTCCCCTTTGTCTCTGACAAGAGTATTAATCACTTGCTACTATTCTGCTCTGCACAAGGGGCATGGAGTAACTTGTAAAAGCATAGTATGTTTTCTCTCATAGTCACTTCAATAGTACAACACAAATATTAAACAGGATCATAATTTGGTAAATAAAGTTAACACTATCAGCACGCTATCAGCAAAGAAAGAATACAATCTGCTCAAGCCAAAGAGGAACATAAAAAGAATTTGTGGTTTGAAACAAACCACTGTTATGTACTAATCTAACTACAAAAGCTTAGGGACAGTAAGACTGGGCAACCAGACCACCAGCCGAGACTGTTTATCAAATACATAAAATTTATACATGTTCCTTTTCCGGATTAAGTATAGGTGGCCCATCGACCTTGTTCAAAATAGGTAAAATTTTGTTCCAGATAGATATCATGATATGGTTCCATTGTCATCCCCACGTACTATCATGCCTGGTGTTGGCTGGCTTGTGGGTGCCCGGTGTTCACAGCGTTTGCTGAGACTTTATTGTGAATTAAGAAGATACAACAGTATGTGCTTTACTCGTGAACAAATGTACAATACCTAAAGAAGAAAGGAGTGCTCTAGAGGCCAGGGTCCGGCTGTCTTCTTTTACCTCGACTTGGAGAGACCTAAGGCTGTCAAAAGGCCGACCTAAGGCCGTCATCATTTCTATGGTACCATTTCCCCTGCGCTCTAAAGGGAAAGTCCATAAGAGCTTTTTCAACAGTGTGTTTTTAAAGGGATTCCCAGACCAGTCAAGATGGGAGAAGAGCTGCTTAGTTCAATCGCATCTGGTCTTATCCAGAACTTCACCCAGGAGGGGCAGATCTGGGTGACTCACTTGGTGACGGCCCTTCCTCCTCAAAACCCGAGCCGAGCGATTCTATTTCAGAGCTCAGTGTGTGCAAAGCGACATTAAGGCAACAGAACCACAGACTGCTCAGGACTTTCCACACACTGTATTAACGCTTTAGGGCGGACCATTACCATGAAATTCCTCTACCACAGCGCGGCCCCGACCAGCTACTTATTTCGTCCCTTCCAATACCGCGAAATCCCGAAGTCAGCGAGCTGTAACCGAGCGCTCCCGACACCCGCGGTGCCCTCGCCCCGGCGTACCCGTCACGACGGGGGTCAGCCCACGCGGGAGCCCATCGTGCGACGCGACACGGGAGATGCGCAGGCCCCGGCGGGACGGGATAGCTCAGGACACACGGCTCCCTCCCTCCCTCGCTCGCCTGCTCTCTGGCTGCCGCCCGCTCCCGCCGCCCCCGGCCCGTCGCGCTTCCGCCGACGCGCAGCCCCCGGCGCGGCTGCGGCCAATGGGCGGCGGTCCCGCGACGGCGGGTGGGTGTTTCCGCTGACGCATGGGGAGCGCCGGAAGCGGCGGCGGAGGTGCGGGACAGCCGCGAAGCTCTCGCGCCGCGGGAGCGAAAGGCGGGTGAGCGGTGGTGTCGGGCGCGGAGCGCGGAGCCGAGCCGGGGACCGGCGGCTTTCCTCAGCGGAGCGAGCGCGGCACTGCGCGGTGCCGGAGCCAATCCCATGGCCCTCGGCTGCAGCCCACGGCTGCGGCGGGGTGCGCTCGGGTCCTTGCGTGGCGCCCTGGGGCCGCCTTCCTGTCCCCTCTGCGAGCACGTGCTCGGAGGTCCCCGGAGCTTCTGCGAGGCCCGTCCTGGGAAGCGGCATCCCCGAGGAGTGGCGTCCCTCTCCCTGCGCCTGTGGGGGAGCCCGTGTGGCAGGACGGGAGCTCTGTGTAGCCGGGCTGCCCACGAGTTGGAGTGAATGGAAGTGGCGGGACAGGAGCGGTGGGAAAGACGGCCTCCTCTGGGCAGGCGGCTGCTGGGTCAGCACCCGTCATGGCTGTAAAGCTTTTCATTTAATCCTCTTTAAAACCCATATGTGACAGAAGATTTTGATTCTCAGTTTAATTTATGTATTTGTTTTGAAGGGAAGGAACTTTCTACTTGTGTATACATTTGAGAGTTATTTTAAACATTAATGATTTGTAGTGAATGTTTGGAGGCTGTATAAATCCCATTGTAGACACTTTCATTGGAGTGTCTGGTAGGTACAACGTTGCAGGATCAGTGTCCTTATTGTTTCCGGAAAAATAAAGACATGAGTGTGTCACTCAGCTGATTTTCTACTAAGTGCTAGAATAAACTTCTCAGAATAAGTCTGTATGATTAGCTTAACAATAGGGTATGCTGTAATGTTTTAAGTCCTTAGTGTTTAAGCACCTCAAGTCTGCTCTTCATGGGTCTTTGTTCTCACTCATACTCTTTTAAGTAGGCTCTTTCCCATCCATTAGAGTTTTCAGAGATAGTCTATAAATTCTTTATCTGGGGTATCTGAGACTTCAAGGAAACAAAGAACATCAGAAGTACACAAAAATATGTGGAAACCCACACAACCGGTGCAAGCAGTGATGACAGTTTGATACAGTGATTTGCTCTGAGTGAAATACTCAAGGTTGGTTGATACTTCCAAGAATAATTGTTGAGAGCATTGTGGTTTTGTCCTGTTATGGCAGCAGTTTGGAGAGCTGACATGTTTTGTTGTCCAAGTATTCGTGCTGCAAGATGGAAAGCCATGGGCGGGGTGGTGATCCTTGCAATTGTTTGCAGTGAGTTGCTGGTGTAGCAACCACATCACAGCATGGTAGAATATACTTTTTGTGTCATTGGCAATGGTGATGGACAGGTTGGAAACTGCAGGTGGTTGGGCAAAGATAAGTGCTAATAGATCAGTCATTCTATTAATATAACCCCCAACACATTGCTTCCATTTCTCTTGGCCCAGTGACATATTAGGATGATGTTGTAACAAAGCAGAACTGGTGGAATTGTAAATCCTCATTGGACTGCTGCTGCTGTTAATAATTTTATTCAGTTTGCACATGCTTGGGTTATTTTTTCTTTTGAGATGGGAGTTAATTTGACTTTTTGGTCAGTGATTTTATTAAATAATGTTTTTCTTTTTTTCCCCTTTAGTTTAGGTCAAAATTATTGTGAATGGATTGAGAAAGATTGAAAGAAAGCCTCTTCCCTCAGGGTGCTTAGTATCTAGGTGAATATGCCTAGACTTGTTGCAGTCATACTTCTAATTGCTTTTGAAAACCTTATAGCCTAATATTTGCTATTAGAGAGAGACAGACTGTCTTTAAATCTCTGTTTTTTCTTAGTGCCTCTTTCACGTTATTTTATTTCCTGATGTTTTGTCTTTTCCCCTCTGCTCTTACACTTCTATTTTTTCATTTTACTGGTAGGACTGTGTCTACTCAGTGTTTTCTACCTGTCCCAGTATGAGGGGAGGATGAAAAAGTGACTTCCCCCTACCTCCCCAAGCCCAGTTTTATCTGTCTTGCCTCCAGTCTAGGTATGAGATACTGGGATATCTTTGAAGCATTATCAAATGAAGAGTCTGTTGGAAAAAAGCGCAATGTTTTCTGTCTTTATGTCCTCACAGCAGGAATCATTGCAAATTTTATAGTGATATTTCTAATAAGTTCCATCCCTCCTAGATCTTACTTGTACAAAAGCATTTGAGCTTTTTTTTTGAGAACTTTCCAAAGCAGAGAGGCAGAATTGGCCTGTATTTGTCAGTCTCTGCTGTTTGTCAAAGTAATACTATAAAACCAGATATATCCCAGTGGCATGGGAGCCGCTTCAGCTGCCTGTCTCTGCATTTACAGCACAACAGTGTTTTTATGCTTTGTTCACATATGGCACGATGTAGCCATCTGGATTAGAAAGCTGTATGTTTTGAAAACAAAAATGTAGATTCTGAAGAAGGGTGATAGCACACACTAGAAAATTATGAATTCTGGAGAAGGAGATACTTCTGGCCTTGACGAAATTTGATGTCTCAAGTAAGTGTAAACAGATGAGAATTGTGTGCAAAATATTTTAAAATACTGGAGTGCTTTTGCAAATGCTTCAGAGATTTTTAACACATATTATTTAGAAAGCAAAAAAGAATAAAAAAATTAACGATTCATTGGCAGATGAAAAAAATCTGAAGTGACCTGTGTAGTCTGATGAAGAAACCTTTTTTATGTTACACCGGTTATATTAGCATAGAGCACGACATAGTGCTGCGATAATGGGAGTAAAGCCATTCTTGGTGGCTGGCCACAGTAGAGCAGCTTATGTTGCATTAAGAGAACGGTTTCTGCATTTACAGATGGTATTTATTTGAGAGAATAAAGATGTTGCTTTAGGTAAAACAGTCCTGTTTGATCAAAATTAGGAAGACATTGTTTAAATTAATATAGTACGTGATTATATCTCATTATAATAATGAAAAATCAACTACTTTTGCTGTATGCGTTAATGGAAAATAGTTTGAGTGACAGTATTGTTAGGTGTGAAACAAAACCAGATTTTTTCATTTGTTTTACAACAACTTTGTACCTACTGAGAGAACAGATGAATCTGAATACAGCATAATAAACTTGAAGTTTGATCTCTTGAATCATTGTTAATACAATCTTGTGATATTGATCCTAAGAGTTTAGACTCTCCATGGTTGTTATTAAAGCTGTGTTAGGTCACATAATTAAAGAAATGGATTTTTTCCCTTTTCACGGATGAAAGGTGCTCAAGATGCTGTGAAATGTATTTTTCTCCCTTTAAACATTTTTTTTTTCTTTTGGTATTTTCAAATACATCCTTAGTTTATCTTATTGGTCTCAGCTAAAATTTGTCTGTTCAGTCTTCTGTATAAAATTGATCTTCTCCTACTTGTTTACCTTACCAACATTTTAAGCAATGTACTTGATGGTTGATTCTGCCTGATTAACTTCCTTAATTTCATTCCTCTAAATGCAAATGAGATTTTTCTGCCACCTTCACAGTTGCTTGTTGTCTAGTGTATATTTTTTTTTGTCAGTCTGTTGATTTTTGTGATAGTGTATCTTTGCCTTTTTCCCAGCTTGTGTTTTTGTTTTGTCAAAATACTGAAGTTAATTCTTGCTGATTTCAGTGAGGTCCAACAGTGTTAAAAATAGGGAGTGTTTTTATCAGCCTTGCTGCCTGATAATACAATGGAGTGTGCATATGTGTTGATGCCTGCTGCCAGTGTTGTGTGTTGGGATGTTGGAGGTTGTTGGACTGACAGAGCAGCATGAGTTGTAAGTTTGTCCTCAGCTTCAGTGGCACTTACCTGAAATGTGTTGCTTTTTGAACAGTGTTCATTTAACAGTTTCAGTAACTTCTGCAGGCAGCAGAGCAGGGCCATTACTGTATTTGTCAAAATGGAAAAAAAAAGTAGCCCACTTGAAAACCTTATCTGACTCCAGCTTCTGGTATTCGCTATTGGTCTAAAAAACTGAGGCTTGCCATCAAGTACCTCAGTCTCTGTGCGTGTGAGACGTGGGTGGCTGTGGCTGAGCGGGGGCGGGAGTGGGTGCTCTGGGTAGTGCAGGTGCTCCCCAGGTGTGCGCAGGTATGGACGGAAGGAGTGCTCCTCCCTGGGGCAAGGGCTGGGCATCAGGGCCAGCGGTGAACTATATCAAGAAAGAGCGTGTGATGCCTTTTCAGCGTAATGATTTTGTCTTGCCTTAGCTAATTCTGTGCCTCCTAGTACATAAAAACACAGGAGTGTTCAGGTACTTTCTGGCACAAAGTAAAGAGGACTGTGGGGACAGCGTAAGAGCAGATAGAGCACCCTCCTGGTAAAGTGAGAAGGAGGGCACGGGGTTGGCCTAAGAGCTGTTTATGCACATATAGCCCCGGTGTGAATTTTTAAGGCTTTAGCAAAAGTCAGTGAAGTACAGAATAAGGAAAAGTTGAGGCAGTTACTGTGAAAGTGCAGGAAGGTACTAGTGGGGATACACCTGACCATCCAATACAGCAACATGAGCAGTGGTTTCAGAATTAGTAACTCTACGTGAAGCTTGCTGGAGAGGGCAGGGACAGTGGATCCTCACCAAAACCAGGATCAGCTGGTTGATTTAGTCAGTTTTCGATTTATTATCTGTAGCTACATCAGACTAGTTCTGTGTCTTGGTTATGGAACAAGCTTAAGGTCAAGTCTGTTTTAAAATTGAACCATGTTTTAAGAAGGTACTCTGGTTTGTTTGAACCAATGCTATGGTCAAAATCTTTGAACATAGATGCTTCCTACAGTTGAGGAAACAGCTCCTTTGTCAAGATCCTTTGTCTTTTACCTAAGGAAAAGCCTCTGTTAAATAAAACTTTTCATCGAACTCTTATCACATGCAACTGAATCTTATTTTTCTTTACTTAATGATATTGAAAGACGGTTAAATAAATATGCATTAAGTGAATATAGTATGTATTTTTCTAAGTACATTTAAGAAAGCAGTTACAGTAGTTTCCAAAAGCTTTTGCTAATAAACAGAAGAAAACGTAGGACTTGAAATAGTGAATAAAAGATGATAAAAGGGAAAGAAAATTCTGAAATTTATTAGGAAGACTTTTTATCTGTCATAATTTGTCACAGGAAGTTTTTTGATATTGTGAATTCAACTGAGTAATTAATATTAGTTCATAATTGAGTGCAATGAATAACAGTACTAATTCAGACAGATCACAGGGGACAGGTGGTTAAAACATTTAGGTTTTACCTGTCTGGTTTACTTAACAGAAAAAAATGTACTTAGGATGAATATATATGCATTTTTTGCTAACCTCAGTTTCTTTTTTTTTTTTGTGGGTAAGTGAATGGATCTTCAGAAGCAGAGTTGCTAAAACTGACAGAAAAGTAAGTATATGTTTGTTGTTTTTTGCAGAAGTATATGTGTGACTTAGTTCTGCCTCTGTTTACAGCTACTAAACCCTTTTGCCGTGTTGATTCTTAACATCTATTTTAATCAATGTTTTTATATAACCTCGTAAGTCTATTTCCAGTAAAGTGTTTTTACTTTGTGCAAGTAGGTAACATTGTTTCTCCTGAATATGACCTGCTGTTACTTTTCCTTATTGACTGTTTTTAACAGCTAGAGCTACCATTGTGAAGGGAAGCTTTGAAAAATATAATTCTAGCAACTGCTTATCTACTTTCAGTGTTGTATAGTAGATAATTTGTCATCTTTATAATGAACAGAAAGGTTTGAACTCCTCAAATCTGTGTTGTCTAGCATAGCATGACTAGAATCTCTTAGGGTGGTGGTTTATTTCCACCTGTCTGTAGTTACTAATTTTGATTTTGACAGTCACCTTCCTCTGGAAAGAGGTATTTTCGTGTTCTGCTGGCTCCCAATTTTAAACAGGAAATATCTGCATGTGAAGAATGTGTTCTATGCATGTAATCAAAACACAGAACTTTGTACTAACTGAGTGATGTGCTGCATTTTGACCTCTTTCCAGATACTTGAGTTGATGAAATGATTAAAAGTTATTATATTAAGAAGTAGAAATTATTTGATAAGTAGGTGTTGAACTATTTTTTTTAAAGTCCCAGTATTTTTAGCAGAGTGTTATCAAAATTGCTATGTATGTGTATGCATTTATATGTACATCAAGTATTTGCAATATGCATATATTTCAATAGAGCTGTTTATAGTATCTCTAAGTCCTGAAATTTTACTGATTGTACTGCACTAACTTCCAGTTGTTGAGTTGTTCTTGCCCATACTGTGAGTTATTTTTGCTCAAAGTACATTAATTGCTTTCTATAACTAGAAAGACTTATTTTAAAGGGCTGATAATAAAAAGTGTATGTACAGGGCTTGTGCATAATATATTATATTGGAAGAAGTCTGGGAACCTTTAAGTTTATGCTCGCTATCCTTTTGTCTATTGGTAATGAGTCTGGTTTTCACTAATCGTGTTTTTATTGTCTTTAGTGGCATATCGAAGGGATGAAATGTGGTCTGAAGGGCGATATGACTATGAAAGAGTTCCAAGAGAGCGTCTCCCTCCAAGGATTCATGGTGATGTAAGTATATAGTAAGCATTATATCTGTAGCACTACAGCATTATACTCCCCCTTTATACAATGACTTGTACTATAAGGGCTTGATTTATGTACCTGTGTAAGTTCCTAGTATACCCCAAGTTCTTTTCTTTTCCCATTCTTTGAAGCCAATCATCTAGCAAATGCATCTGCACAGAAATAATAGGATGCCTATAAAATTAAGTCTTAGTTTCTTTTTTTTATATTTTCAAATATGTTGGAACTGTTTTAGAATATTTGTATTTTGATAAATTGATTTTTTTGGTGTAATGGTTTGTGTTATTAAACACAGAATTTTTAATAACTTCTGGAGAACAAAAGGCCATACTATGTTATATTTTTCCACAGTCTTTTCTTTTAATGTTAATACTACTTTCAGAATTGTACTGTCACCAACACAGTTTTTTGTTATGATGCTCAAAGTATAGGAGGAAGTGTTTATAACAAATGTTGAAAGTGTGTCTTTGCTAAAGTTGTGCTTTGGAGCCTTGTAAGTGAAATGCTTTACAGGAAGGGTGTCAATGGAAATCTACTTTTTAGGCATGGAGTCTTCTGTGGTATGTTATGTATGCATCTTATACTTGTAAAAGCAAATGCCGAAGCTGTCCTTGCTCTGCTGTAGAGTAAGTTCAGAATGCTTTTAGAAAATCTCTGCCAAAGAGTTGGGTTATTTTTTTTTTCTCCCTTGTCTGAAGTCTCTAACAAAGAAATAAAACAGGCTGTAGCTTTGTCTTTGGAGGTATTAAATTCTATTAAATTCTTAAATAGAATTTTAAGAATACTTCTTGATATTTCTATTTACATGCTGTGCACTGTGCTTTTGGCAAAATAAAATTTCAGGTACAGTGCTTGTTATCTGACTTTTCTTTGGGTTACTGTAAATGTTGAATTAATAGCATAGCTGATTTAGCATCTCTTCTGGGTGTTGCTTCTGTTATATTTTCGGCTTGTCTTTTTGGAAGCTTACCAGTGTTGGTAACTTGGTAACTAGTTACATAGGCCTCTCTATTGACTACTTTATTAGTGTTTGGCTGCTCTGTGATGTTTTTAACTCTCTTTACAGGCAACAGCAACATTTCTGCATTTTCAGCAAGCTGGAAATCAGGTTCATTTTCACAGGATATTTAGCTACCTCCTTCTCCAAAATACTTACCAAGAGTAGGGCAAGAGGAAAGGCAGAACATATTTTCACAGATTTTTATTTTCAGTCGTTTGACTTGACTAAGACATTGCTAGTTTAATTCAACCATTGCATTAGTGACACTTCTAAATTCTTGTAGTCTTTTAGGCAGTCCAGGGAGCAATGTGTGAATAGACATTATGAAAATTTACTTTACAGTTTAAAAGATGTGGTGCACTCATTTTGATGCAATAGTTAACTAGATAGTTCAATGCTGCCTTTATATTACATGTGTTTGAAACTGGTGTTGAAGGGACTAGCAGAATACACTCATCACAATTAATATTATCCATCTGTACCAAAACAACATCCCCAGTAGCTGGGTAAACCAAGATGTAGTTCTCTCTGCCATACTGAAAGATGGATATGGAGTTCTTTCTCGTACAGCTCTGCAGATTCAAGATAGTTGGAAAGCACTTTCTGTCCTTGTAAGCCTGCGTCACTGTATCTGTGTCCACCTGTAGAAGTCTGACTTAATTTTGACTAGACAAATGAAATGGAATTAATTTGTTCAATCTGTGAGTGTGCTTAGTGTTTGCTGATGGGTTAGTATGTCGGAAATGAGATGTGCCGATGATGCAGAAAGAAGTATGTTGTTTGTGAGAGTGAGAGATGTGTCCTAATCTAAACTGGATGCTAATTATATATCAAATATAAATTGTAATAGAAACACATGCTTTCAGATCCTGGTAAGGAACATAAAGTTGCAATCACTTGACACAATTATCTCTAATTGGGTACACCTTGAGCTTTCATGTAACTGTTCTGTGTGTTCATGCAGTTATGTGGTGGGGTCTTCTGGGTGAGGTTAAAGCATGGAGCCATTTTATTTTAGCTACAGAGCACATCTTCTTTGTAAGACACCAATCTAAAAAAAAACCAGAATTACATGTGCAGGATGTTCAGTGAGGTAAGAGTAGATCAAGCATTGTGACTGTGTGTTACTGTGTATGTAGTCTCCACTTTGCATCAGTATGGCTGTAGGCTGGCTTTGGATTACCCTCTAGTCAGTTTGTTGGGTGGTCTCTGAAATCAGAACTAACTTTTTTTTTGCATGACAATATTTAGCAGTCTGTGAATGTAATGTATTTTTCTGCAAAAACTATTGGTGCATTAAATTGTGACTTCTTACTGTTAAAATAATAGTTTGAGTATCTTTCCCCCACCCTCCAAATTGCACATGCTAACTCAAGTCTCTGAATTTGTAGCTTTTGGTTTAAGACTCATACAAAAAATTATTTTGCTAAAGGAAGAAGATTTAAAATACAAAATCTTGCATTCATGTTTTCATTTGCATTTTATTTGCAGTTGACTAATATAAAACTCGGTTCTAGAAAATTGAATTTGTATCTTTAGCAGCTGTGCAATTTGTACTTAATAAACAAAGGACTTCTTTAATTGGAAAATTATGTATGACATGTTATTTGAAGGAAATAAATTAATTTTGTGTTCTAGCATTGTATTCAGTGTGTGTTTATCTATTCAGATTATGAAGCAAGGTCTGTCTTAACTACAGTCTCTGCAGTGTGGAGGATGTTATGAACATTAAGAAAATTGTTAGTATTTTAAAATAGGTTCTTTGTTTTACAGGCATTACAGGTTTAATTTCCTTTGTTGCATTCTAAAGATAATGTAAAAGTCTTTGAGAAATGCATGTAGCTAACTGATGCTCAGAAAGTAGCTAATGCTTCTGCTGTTAACTTTCAAAAGAAAATTAAACCATGTTGGGAGTTTTTCCTCTATAATTAAACTTGTAATGCCTAAGGATTGGATATGCGTGGTGTCCAATTAGATTTAATAAGTATTCCACTCAGACTGGCATGATCTTTAATGTTTGTTGTTTCTCTGTACACTTTCTTCAAGATTATTTAAGTCCCATATTTAGAAAGAACTTGTTTTTCCTTTTGTTTATTTACTACAGATTTTCAGCTGCTAAAAGCAATATGATTTTGTTTATTTTGTGGTTTAGAATGATTACCATAGGATAGTAAACATTGTGCCCAAGAAACCACCACTGCTGGAGAGACCTGGGGACGGGAATTACAGTCGGTATGACGATTACAGTCACGCTGAGTACAGAGACTATGAAGAGGGTCGTAGTTTTGCCCATGACCGAAGGAGTGGCCCTCCACACCGAGGTGTACGTAAGGTGATTCTTCTCATGTGTTTCTGATGTTTATTTTCTCATTAATGCTTGAATACTAAATATTTACAGTACTGTAAAGGTCCCCTGCAACCCAGCTGTTTGAAATTCTGTCATTTCAAGCTGTTCATAGTAATTCATGTTTCAAAGAGGAAATTTTTCTTTAAGTCAAAACATACGCGTATGGTTTGGAAACTTTTATAGTTTTTGTGTTTTGTATGGCATTGCAAAATTGCTCTCTTCACTACTGACAGAGTAAGAAAATAAGAGTGATGGGGTACAGGGAATAAATTGCAAAGATACTTGCTGTGAGTGATTAATAATTTTTTTGTAGCTCACTAAAGATTTTGGTTTTGCAGTAAATAAGTAACATTTGGAACTAACTGTACCTGGTAGTTGATGTTGAGATACATGTCACGCAGTTGTTTTGCATGTATGTTTTGCAGAATGAATCAGGATACAGATGGGCAAGGGATGATCATCCTACAAGTCGGCAACCTGAATACAGGTATTTTATGACTAGTAGTGCTATGCATAGGCTGGGAATATTTCAGGCATTTAACTTTATTTTCATAACAGTTGATGGAGTAGAGCGGTGAAATGCCAGGGAAAGGACATCTGTTGAAGTAAAAGATAATAGTGGAAAATGTTTTTTAGTTGTATTGTTTGAAAAGAAATTAAAGAAGTGGTATGACAAGGAAGTCTCTATTTTAGTATTTGTTTAGCAAGGATAGGAGGCATAATGACAACATCTTCAGGACGGTAACCTGAAACTGTAAGTAATTTAGTGCATCTCTGATCAGTCACACTTTTTACATGACTTCAGAGAGTTCTTTGGTCTATTATTTGATTCTGTGAATGCAGTTCATTGGGGCCACAATACCGTGTAATGATGCCTGTGCCATTTTAAAGGTTGGTAGAGTGGATAGTGGGATTATGGAGTCCACCAGATGCTTATTCTGAGCCACCTGTTTTCTCAGCTGAACTGATGAGCTTATATTTCCATCATATGTTACATTAATTTCTATGAGCCCTCCTTAGTCTGTGCCTCAAGTTCCTGTTTATGAAATATAAGTTCTAGTATTAAATTCTAGGTCTGTAACATACATATGCCTTTGGTGATGTTTGATATGGGATTATTTGAGTTAGCAAATAAAGTGCACAAGATAGTCTTACACTCAAAATTTGTGGACAAGGATGAAACTCACCATAAATATTTAGACAAGGGCTGATAGTATTGCTGAAATAATAGCAATCTGATCTAAGAATCTCACGGCTTTGCTTTTATATGCCACATCCTGAGTTTCAACTTCTCAAGATGTTTCTTATACCAGGCCTGTATTTGCGTATGTTGCATCATGGTGTTAGTCATAATATCATAGAATAACTCCTTGTTGATGCTGTGTATTTCAAACTATGGTTGTACCATACAAAGATCAACAAAAGTAAACTAAGTTAGCTATAGACACCGAGTCAGTTAGCAAAATTTCTGTTAAACATGCAGGAAGTTAAAAAAAAAGGACTGCAGGCAGATCAGGAAAAGCTCAGACAGAGCAAGCCTGACAAGCTTGCTCAGGGCCTTAGTCTTGTGGTATTGCAAATTCAATATGAAGCTGTTTGTAGTAATGTCCATACATGGCTACAGAGTTGCAGTAGATATGTATTCCATTGAATGTGATGATTTAGACATAAAGTAGCTGGTTATTCTATAACCTCACAATAAAAGAAGTCCTTCATATACCATAAGAGTCTGTGTGCACTGGACATCTTTCAGAATTACTTTCTTGGGACTAAAGGCAACAATAAAGAGTTTTGAAAAGGAGTGTTTAATAGAAACTTGTGTCAATTTTTTTCCATATTTTCCTCTCAATTTAGAAGAATCAGAGTTGTTTAAAGCTGAGGAAAAAACCAAAAAGTCTTAGAAGACCAAGTTAGTGTCAGGCAGTTAATTGTACACAGAACAAGAGTGGCACCCAGTGGTCAAAAAGACTTGTCTTAAATGCATCCTGATTTCTTCCTTTTAAAATGTGAGGTTAAAATGTCAACTCATTTTGTTGAAGGCTTTCAAAGTGTGTTGCATGGTAGGTGATAGTCCCATCTGAATCTTTATTATTGACTTCAGACTATGTAACTGTTACACAACTGCAATAATGCTATGGAAGAACTTCATAAAGATCCATGGTTCAGTGGAACATATGGGAATATATTTGCAATTAAACAGAACCCCACTGATTTATTATATAAATACAGTAAATAATCTTGAAAGTAAAAGTCTGATCCTGTGATCAGACTGCTAAACATTTGTTGTGTGATGTGTTTGTAATAAACTTAATTACGATATTTTGTATATTGCCCATGGAGCTATGTAGTGGATCTCAATAGAGAAAATCAAAGTACAGTACTCGGTATATGTTGTCTCCTGTGGTGAAAACACTAATTACTTTATATTTCAAAGACATTTGCTTTACAAAACATGATATTAAAAAGTTATTTTATGCAAAAATGCCTTCTCTTTGGGTATGCTTAAAGTTATTTTAGGTAAGTTCTTCTGGAGTACATGCAAATGTTTTTTTCCATTGTGGTAGTAGAAGGAGGTTTAAGATTTTTTTTAACCAGAAGGATTTTTTTTAGAAATTGCATAGAACGTGGCTAAAGCATAGTTAGAAGTTAGACACTCAGGAGACTTGTATAGTTACTGTGTTTTCATAGTCAGTACAGTGACTATAAATTCTAGAAGTAATAGCTTGTTTATTGACAGAAATAATGGTTTTCTTGAGTATTTTTAAAAACATAATCGGCAGCTAAAAATGTGCTGTAAAAAGTTGTTGTCAATATGATGTTAGCGTTTCTTTTTAAGCATTCATCATTCACATTTTCCTGCTTTGTTTTTTGACAACGTAACTTTAAAAAGTACTTTCAGATCTCTTGCACTTTTTCATTTTTCTTCCCCATCTTGATTTGGAGTGCTGAAAAACATTAGTTGAGATTCTCCCAAAGTAAAATGCTGCTTATCTGCAATATTAAAACTCCTTACATGAGTCCTGTGCGCAGTTTGGGGCACTACAGTGGAAGAAAGATATTAACCTAGTAGAAAGCGGTCAAAGAAGGGCAACAAAAATGGTGAAAGGGCTTGAGGGGAAGCTGTATGAGGAGCAGCTGAGGGCACTTGGCTTGTTAAGTCTGGAGAAGAGGAGACTGAGGGGAGACCTTGTTGCAGTCTGCAACTTCTTTGTGAGGGGAAGAGGAGGGGACAGTGACAGGACCCAAGGGAATGGCCTGAAGTTGTCAGGGGAGATTTAGGTTGGATATTAGAAAAAGATTCTTCCCCCAGAGGGTGGTTGGGCCCTGGAACAGGCTCCCCAGGGGAGTGGTCACAGCATGAAGCCTGACAGAGTTCATTCAACAAGCATTTGGACAATGTTCTCAGGAACATGGTGTGACTCTTGGGGTAGACTTGTGCAGGGCTAAGAGTTTGACTTCAATGATCCTTGTGGGTCCTTTCCAGCTCATCATATTCTATGATTCTGTGATTTTCTGAAGCTTTGCTGTTGAAGAAACTAGCTGTTAGGGGTTTTTTATAGGTTTTTTTTCCCCTGTTGTTTCTTCTGATTCTTTGTTGGGGTTTTTTAAACTTTTTGCCTTTTTCTTAAAAATAGGAATTGCTTACCTACTTAGCAGTTGCAGTGATGTGGCTTCAACTCTGATGTGTCTTCTGAGCAGCAGCAGTTCTTGGCACTCACGGAGAGGATTGCTGAGGTTCTACCACTTGGTATAGCTGTCTTCTCTTGCCTTCCTCCTTCTTGTACAGTTATGCTCCAGTTTCCAAGTAGCTGTCATTTACGTGGTAGACATTATCATGCCTACCACTGAGTGGAGCATTACTATTCCTTCTGCTATTTTCTGGACCACAGAAGGAGAAGGAGAGTTATTAGCCCTGTTTTATACTATGTTTAGTGAACAGCTGTCATCCTTGACCTTGACTTCTTTATGGCAATATCATATTTGATATGTAAAAAATAAAGTGATTCAGAGGATATCTGGGGCATAGATTTCAAAACGAGTTCCCAGCTCTTTTTCTCCTGTTGTCACCTAAGGAATTCTGAACTCTGTGAACTGATGTGAATTTTGTTTTAGCTTGATTTGAAGTGCTTCTTGGTTCAGTTGTAGTTGTTACATATAAAGAATTGTACATCAAACACAATCTCTTAGTTTGGAGAAAATTTTCTGCACACATTAGTTTTAATGTCTCGGTTGCTGATGCTATGAGACTTGTGAAGCTTAGCAATTGAAAGGAGTAGAGATCAATTAAGATGTGACTTCTTTGTACATTTATCTTTATGGAGTTGGTCAGTTCTGGAACTGTGTTACTACTTGTCTTTAGCGGTATATTAAGCTCATTTATTGAAAGCACTCTTGCATGTCAGATTTTTTAAAAAGTTGCAGGGAACCATGCTGTTATGTGTTGAAGGATTCTATTTTTGCAGTACTTCTCCGTGAGCCTCATAGCAATGGATTTTGCATACAAGTTCCTTTTTTTAAGGTCAGGTGAACTTTTTAGTGTGAAATGCTTTAGAAGATTGTTAGCTGCTGTTCACTTCAGTCATGCCAAACTTTAATCCTTTTGAGTGCACAGAGCATTACTTCATTCCTTTTTTTTTTTTACCAGCCAGAGTTCACAAGATGCGAAATATATGAAACTTGGCAACTTAAGATGGGTAAAACTCATCTTCAAAGAGAAATTACAAAATGACGCACTTGTAAATCCCAGCTACACATGCATTAAATTTGATCCTTAGAATTATCTGAGGCCCAGATTTTTGTAAAATAAGGATTGCCATGTTTGTAGAATAAGTACTCTGCATCAGTGGTAGTATTGGTTTATATAAAGTAGACTCCTGAGAAGTGGCTTACATAGGACATTTTTAATGTCTCCTCTGTAGCTGTAGATATGAGTAATTTTTCCTTTGTTAGTGAAGGCAGCTTGTTGCTACTGCATGTGTTATTTTGGTTATTGTTTGTTGGTTGGGTTTTTCTTCTATGTTCTGTGTGAAATTAGGAAATAGTGTAGTCTTTAGTACTAATGCATTTATCTCTATACCAGATCTGCTTATTTCCTGGAGTGCTTAGGGAATATTTTGTAATAAGTGACAATATTGAAGTGAAAATTTTGGTGCTAGAAATGAGAGAAAACTGCCTGGCAAAGTATTGAAACTTAATTTTTAAAAATTTCATCTGTGATCTGTGAACAATTGAGATTCATCAGTCAGTTCTATGTTTTGTTTTGGAAGTATATTTAAATCAATGGCACATTGTCTTTCTTCTGAAAATTTTATGTGGTTTTCTGAACATTAAACTTGCAATTACCATTTTAGGGTGGTAAAGCGTAATATATCTTGATTTTCGTAGATGTAAATTTTCACAGTGAGACTGTGTTTACTTAAGGCCATGGAGAAAATTGTTTTCATAGTGGGGAATAGAAGCCCAGCAATCCTGGCTTTTTGATCTCTGCTTGAACTACCCTTCCATTTAGTGATTAACCCCTTGTAAGTGCACAAAGTGATGACAGGAAATTGTGCGGTCTGAAGATTGCACATTCAGAAAAAGATTCTTCTTTGGTAAGAATGGTTATTTTGAATGAAAACCTTTGATAAGGGGGTCTCCAGATGGAAGTTAAGGGTCACTGACTTCTTCTTTCAATAAAGCAGTATTTCATATTGAGGATTCAGATGTGTCATAGGCCAAGGCAGTTATCTTTACATTATCACAATGCAATCACTTTTTAATTACAGGAGGTAGGTTGTTTCTTGGGGTTTTTTTTTCTCCTCCTTCTGTGTATTCTTTAATTAATGAAATAGTGAACCTGTTTAAATATTATACTCGTTTAAAGCAGTGTATTATATTGTGGGAGGTCTTTAGGCTTTGCATTTAAACTTTCTTGTAATGTAAACTGATCTTTGTCTTGCTTGTAGAAGATAAACTTAGCCAAAGGGTTTTATGAGATGGTGCTATAAATGTACATAAGTCTGCTGTTCTGTTGCAATATTTGACAGCTCTTAAGGGACACCATACAAGAACTTCATTCTTTATTAAAAAATGTGTGTGGAGGGGAATAAATATGGCAGTCACCCAAAGAAAATGGTCTTACTTTTGACAGAGATTGATAAGTAGAGCAGTAATCATACTCATTAGCACATGCCTTTTTCTTTTAATAAATAAATAAAATCTCTGCCAGAACATTGAACCTCTCAGGTATTCACACGACCGAGAAGAGTAGCTTGTTTATTCATATACAGAATTACGGTTTCCTTATAATAGATCATTGTGGTAGATTCGTTATACCTGTCTACAACTCCAAGCAAGGACTTGTCTGTTGAAATCTTTATTTCAGAAAACCCATTGTGTTAGGCTGCTAGCTAAATTAGTTTACCTTGGCTTATGATATTTTGGGGGGGTGGAGAGGGGAAGTTAGAACTTTTTGGAACAAGATAATAGGTAATATACAACTTAAAAGTTGTTTCTGGTTTACACTAAATATTTAATTAATTCATATTCAGTTCATGTGTTATGCAGTGATCTTATTGATTCAGTAGTTGCTACGTTTTCTTTAAGAGCTGTTTTCTGCTCCACTGTCTCTAGCTCTTTTGTGCTTGGGACAACAAGTTTGTTTGCAAACTGAGATTTATGTTTCATAATTTGACTTTTGTTACTCAGAATTTTTAATGTCTAATTGTATTAGAGCTTTGGGTTCCATAGGACTATGGGATTTTAGTTTGAATGGATTTTAAGAACTCAAATCTCAGGCAGGTACTGTGTAGTATTTTAAAACTGCCCTGCACTGGAGACTTTGTATAACTAAGAACAGTTCAGAACTGTTCACTGTTGCAGGTCAACTGAAAGTAACAAAGTTTCAATTTGGAAAAGACTGGTTCTGTTGCTGTGATGAATCCCTTTCCTGTATTTAACTTAGAACCCAGAGTTTATCTATGTGAACACTGCCTGTTTTCCTACTAAGAATTTTATGTCAAACTGAGTTTCTGCTGCATATGGGCCCTATTTGCATACATCTAGAATTATGCTAGAAACCTCATTCAATGAGGTCATTCAGTGAATGTTGTAATTCCACTTCTGAAATGTTTGTCACTTTGGGAGAATGGAGAGGAAAGGATAGACTAGTAGACTAGGGTTTCAAGTGTAGAATTTTTTTGCCCCCATCCTGTAATGTGAAAATATGGGGAGGAGGTAGAAGTTCCTATTACTTTCAACTGGGTTTTTTAATGTGTTTTAGCTAATTGTGTGGCTAAATTGAAAGTCAAATGTTGCCTTCACTGGCAGCTAGTTTTAGTTGCTGAGAGATTAATATTTTAAATATTTTTCTTTGCGTAACAATTGACTGTGATGTTTATTGAAAGCTGTTTTATTTTCTTTGTGAAATTTATCCATTTGATTCTAAAAAAGAAGTTTGCTTTCAGAAATTGCTTACTGATAATTTTATTCCTTTTAGAGAGTCCTGCAGAATTCTAATTGGTTACGCAGTTTCCATCTCAGGATGAGAGAAAGGAGTTTAAACTATCAAATTAGCAGAACTTCCCATTACCTGATTTTTTTTCCTCCTGAGCTTGTAAATAAACAGCCTCATGAAACAGAGCTTACCTGTTATATGAAATGTGGAATGGTTCTAAGTCCTTTAAAAGCCATAAGAGAAAATTGAGTGAGCTTGTTTTTAACAGTATAATTACAATAGGTATTTTCAGTCTGATTCTGTGTGTATTGTATTTTTTTGGTCCTTTGAAATTTCAGTTACATTTAAATACGGTTTCTCTGTTGTGACACTGAAGGATTGAGAAAGAGTATTTATAAACTTCTCAAAAAACATTTTTATATTCTTAAAAATTGTCGTTGAATAAGGAATGGCTAGGTAATAAGTAATTATTTGACAAAAATTACAGTAAACACACCAGATTTGATAAAAAAACCCTGAAAACCCTGAAAGTTTTCACCATGTCAATTCTCAACTGCTATCATGTGTTTATTTGACTTGCTTTTGATCCAAAGCTGTTGTGTTTTAAGGATCTGTGGCTTTTGTGTGTACAACTGCTTCCCACTGCAGTTTTTATATGGTTTTAAATTGTCATATAAAATTGGTGTCATCATTATATTTTTTAGTAGGGGTTATTGCATTATAAGTATGTACTGCAGGTGTTGATATGTTCTGATATACCTGTAAGAAAAAATTCCGTAGTCTGTGCACATTCAGTTAAATTTTATAATAACATTGGTTCATTGTTTAAAACTAAGGCTCCTCTTGGGAAAATTATTATTTTCTTCTAATAAATGCTGTTTACATAAAGCTAATATTTACATAAAGCTAATAAACTGAGATTCTCGGTTTACAATGTATGATAGGGTAATGTACTTAAAGATAAAATGATGTACCTTTACAGTGTAAGGTCTTGGCTAACACCCCTCTTTAAGGAAGTCTTTAAAAAAGCATGCTGGCCTGGTCCAGTCTTAAAGCTAGCACTATAGATGGTATCAAACTAGCAGGTTAATGCTGGGTTGGGAAATAATGAGGCAAACTCCCATGGGTAGCACTTGTTTATTCTGGAAAGGTTTCCTAACAGGTATGTTGAAAAAGAGCTAGGTACTGAGAGACAGTGGGGGAGGGAAAGAGAAGGGAGTCTCCCTTCCAGTCCAGACAACTTCTCTTAAGATAGCATCTAAGTAAATCATCTCAACGATAGCCAGTGTATTGGATTGATGAATGTAGTCATGGCTTTCTCAGGTTGAGGAGTTTTGTCGCAGAGGACTTTGGCATAATTTTCTGTAGGAAGGTAAATTCTTCATTGTTAGGTTCCCAGGACTTGTTTGTTATATTTTGAATATACTAAACCTTTTCGGGAATTCAATTCCCATTGAGAGAGGGTGGGAGTATTAGGATAGAAGAGAGCAGAGGGAAAAAGTTTAGTATTACTGGCAGTATAGACAGTATAGTCCTTTTGTTAAGCATTTTGCTTCAAAGAGAAAATTTTAGATTTCCCATTTCCATCTACTCCTGTGTTTAAGGGTGTTATGATCTGAGGAAAAGTTCATCAATAATGCAATTCCATGATCACACACTATTGCTATTATTTTTAAAAGAATGCTATTTTTGCATGGTAACAAATTATTCTAATTGTTAGTCTTGACATTAGTTCATGATATATATTTGCATAACCTTAAAGGTTCTTTCCTTTGTATATGAAGCTTTGTAGAACTTGTTTATGAGGTGATAAATGCTTTTGTCTAAGTGAAACTGAGTATTGATGCCATTTCACACAACAGTGTTGGGTCAGCCAGCTGTGGGAATGTCTCTTTTCCTTCTAAGTCCAGTTTCTAACAGTTGCATGTGTTAAATTAAGTCATATCTCATCTAGGCTAGTATACCTAATTATTTTTTTAAATGATGTTTGAGAATATGATTATGAAATTTGGAAGTAAAATGGAAAAGACGTTTTAATGTGTTGACTTATGGAATCATAGAATGGTTTGAGTTGGAATGTATGTTTAAAGGTCATCTAGCCAACTCCCTGCAATAAGCAGGACATCTTCAACTAGATCAGGTTGCTCAGAGCCCCATCTAGCCTGATGTTGAATGTTTTCGGGGATGGGTTATTTACCACCTCTCTGGGCAACCTGTTCCAGTGTTTCAGCACATTCATCATAAACATTTTTTTCCAGAGCCTTCTCTTCTCCAGGCTGAATAACACCAACACTCTCAACCTTTCCTCACAGATGTGCTCCATCCCTCTTGATAATGTCTTAATAATCCCTTCTTTTCAGCTACTGTTAATTTTAGTTCTTAGTAAAATTTGTCTCTGTTAAACAGCATTCTGTTAAAAAATTTATCTTTGAATCTACAGTTACTACTCACAGCCAGTCACTGTTGCTTAGATATGTATGTCCATTGATTTTAGGAAAAAAAGGAAGTATTACTTCTTTGAGTGTTATTGATTCTAACTTTAACTGCTCTAGAAATCTGTCAAGGAACCTACTTTATTTATCATAATTAAATAAAAGTCATGAATGTGGTAAGAAGACTGATTTTTCTACAGTAAACATCTCTTTCCACAGCAGTTTAAACCTATCTAAGTGGGTGCCGTTGTGGTCCTTCCCCTCTCTGTGGTTCTGTTTCAGGTGATTGTACATTTAATTTGGTTGGTTCTGTGTGCTAACCCACCACAATGAATTAAATAATTGTCTACCGATTTGGTTGCCTGAGAGAAAATATCAATTCCAGGATAGGCATGAAGTTGGAATGTAGATCCAAGGAAGATTGCAGAGTTCAGGACTGCAGCAGCACCAGTTTCAATCAGTATGACTTGTCATGGAGCTGCGCTCTGAACTTAACTGTTACTAAATTGCTGACATAACTGAAGGCATACAAGAGTTGCAAAAGGATTTTTAATAAGGAATTTACCCAAGTTGCGTAGCTTACCTCTGTGTTAAATATGTTCAAGTAACTGCTATTTTTAAGACATGGGAAATGGCCTACAAAAAAGAGGCAAGAGATGTTAATGTTGATTATAGAGACTGCAAACTGTAATCAAAGTGAAGGGGAAAAGCAAACTGGAAAACAAAAATGATAAAGCTACATGGCTGAATAATTTATAAGAGGAAATATCTGTATTTCTGATTTTGAACAAATGATACAACTGACAGGAAGGAATGAGATCTCATAAAGAAAAATTCCATTTTGTACAATGGATTTTTTCTTCATATATGTGTCATTACACATGCATGTTGGAACTCACGGAGGGGTGATATATTTTTATCTCTGTCACTCTCCCTCCTCCACCACCTCTTTTTCTATTTCTTTCTAAATACACATTACACATTTTTGTATATTGAGAAATCCAGAAGCAGAGGTAGTTTGCTAACTTTTATTGAAATTTGCTATGCAGAAGTCCATACCACTACACTTTGAGGTGTAAGCAAGTGAAACCTATTTGACCTAATTTCTTCAAATCTCACTTTCATTTAAGAATAAACACATAGCGATCTATGAAGCATTTTTCCAATATTGAGAAAAATGGAGTGTTTTTCTGATTTATAGATCTCATTAAGGGATTTGGAAATAAAAAAAAAGTAAATATAGTAAGGGTATTGTGTGTCAGTATTACTGACAGAAGGTATTACTGCTTAAAAATCTGTTCTACAACTTGCTCTTTCCTTTGGCAGCTTTTTATTGATAGTGTTAGAAAGTCAACCCCAAGAGTTGATCAAATCAGTATATATTGGTGCAGGGCACTCACTACTTGTTGCTTTCTTTCATGTGTCAGTGAACTAATGGCATTCTGTAGCACACCGATGAAAAGCTTAGGAGCTTTTCCGCAGATATTTCATGGTTTCTGGGTCCTTCTATGGAAGGATTTTAAAGAAGGCTTTTGGGGCAAAGAGTAATAGCTTGCTGAACATAAAATTAACTTACGTTCCTAAAATAAAGTGCAAAAATACTTCTTTCTGCTGTGTAGTATGTATATAAGACATATGCTTGTCTGTATTGAATTGTTTGGCATATACTGCCTGTGAAATAAAAAGCAAAACAAACTAAAAACCCCCAAAGAAAACACACTTTTGAGTGATACCAATGTTCTTTGGTACTGCAGGGAAATGTTTTAGAGTTCTTTCCTGTGTGCTAGTCTTTGTGCCTGAGTCAGGATGACAGTAAGTGTGCAAGCACCTACTTGAAATGTCTGTCCCATTAGAACTTAGTCTAGTAGCAATAATGATGACCAATTGCTCTGTTCTATTAGGGTATAGAGGAAAAAAAAGTATGTAAAGTTCCATATTGTGCTACTTGTCTCAATGTTAAAGCTTGTATTGAGATAGGAGATTTTAATTGTTTCCATTTTGAGTTAAGTCTGTTTAGGAATTGATTTAGTTGCTACTACATAGAGTCATAAAATGGGAGAGGTTTATTTCTTGAGCAAGTTATCTGAACTGCTTGACTCTTCTGGGGTGATTGTTATTATCAGCTTAGAGAAAATTCTCTGTGAATTGCGGAAAATAACTCAGGTTCAAAAACTACCTGATAAGATTAAAACTCAAATGGAGTT
>WBMZ01007417.1:0-65282 GCA_013400975.1 Atrichornis clamosus
TATAGAAATACTTATACAGGTATATATACTTATATATGATATATATAAGTAAAATATATAAGTATATAATGTAATTTTATATTTTTATATATTGATATTATAAACTAATGTTAAAAGGTATTTCCTCTATCATCCTAAAATTTTTCACCAAAAATAGAAAATATTTAAACCATTATATTATAAAACTGGAGAAAGTGAAGAAAGAAGCCGGAGAATAATGACAGGAGTGGAAAAACATCTTTACAGTGGGAGATGTGGGGTAACTTGGTCTGCTTAGCTCATCATATACATCAGGTGTTGACTTAGACTGTAAAATAGTCTAAATATTGTCATGTGAAGAAAATATTGCATATTCCAGACTTCCTTAATATAACTGAAAAAACATGAGAAGAAACAAAATCTGTACTTAAAGGCAGATTAATTCAATTTGTGAAAACCCCACACACTTATAACAGTGAAAGTGATTAGTTCTTGGAAAGAGTGAACAGAAGAGATGGTATAGCCTCCATTTTTGGTTACCCTTCAAATGAGGTTATGGGCTGAGATAGATCTAGTCTCAGGTATGAATGAGGTTTAATGCAGTAGTGTAGATGTTATTAACTTAAAAAGAGGAAAGGCAGAAAAAGTGCATCTGAGAGATACATTTTTGTTATGTTCAAAATCTGGTCCATGACATGAAGGAACAACCTTCATTGCTGTGCAGATTCTGCAGGAGTCCTTTTTACCTTCAATATCTAATTTATATCTTTTCATAATTACATAATGACAAATTAAAAAGAAAAAAATTCAGAAACTCCCAAGTTGGGTGAGTGCTCTATCAGCCACCCTTGCAAGTTAAGTATCCTTACAGAATTTTGGAATTATTTTGCTATGTATATGACATCCACTTTAAAACACCTAGAGGTGTCTACTTCCTTGACTGCAGATGAAACCCTGTTCCTGGCCATGACCAAAACCCTTATGTTATCTCATGAAGAAGCAAAGGCTTTCCTATCTTCAGAAGCATTAGTGGACTCTCTCACTGGGCTCAAGTCCTCCAAGCCTGCTTGTCCTCTCTCATGAGCAGTGTACTAGGGCCATAAAGCACAAAAGGGTCCTTCAACTTTTACAGCTCAGATTTGTATGGGGGTTTTTGATTGGTGTGTGTTTTTTGGTGTTTTTTATTTGTTTTTAATCACAAGTATTACTTTAACAGTTGCATCTCTGGAAATTCTGAGAGAAGAGTACTAGCTGAAATGGAATAATCTTGCAACTGGGAAGCATTGTGTACCAAATGTAAAAATAATGTGATCAATCCTACAGGCTTCAGAGTATCCCCTAGTTGCATTCCAGTTGTATTTCACCACAGCAGTGCCTGGTTCTTGGATACACTCTGTGCTAGGGCGAACCAGGACCACAGAATTTTATTCCTCCATTAAAACTGAACAGGAAACAGGCATGTCCACCGTGCCTGTCCCCAGTCCTAATGACCACATTATGTGAGTAGTGCTCTGGAAGTCTTGTGAAGGACAGCAGCCTCTCTCCAGATTTGCCGTAAACAAAACATAGACAGCACAAAAAATATAATAACAGCAAAAACCCTGAAATAAAGAGAGAGAAATGTGGAAAATATAAAAATCCAATGTTTTTCAGTTTGCTACAAAGGCTAAATTTCTGAAGTTTATTTAATTCATAAATCACAAGTGTCTCCTAATTTACAGCAGAGTACCCTTCCTTAAAATCCAAATGGTTTTGGAAACTTTTTTTTTTCTCTTTATTTGGCTGATATGAAAAAAAGAGAATGTTTTCAATTTTTAGTGTGGAATTTTCAGTGTAGAAGTTCTTGAAATGGATGCCATATGCTATACCAAAACTATGGTAAACAAAAGCAATTAAAAGGTAGATTTTCCTGAAACATGTACATGTGTGAGGAGGAGAGAACCCACACTACACATGTACGTATGGCAAAGGAGTGATTAATATGAGTACCTGGTTAATAATACTATCATAAAAGTCTGCAGTGTGGCAGAATGAAAAAATAATGGAAAAAGACAGACTGGAAGAAGCTAACTGAAGAAAACATGATGTCTGCCCCATAAAACCTGTATTTAAAAATAAAATTATAACAGTGTCTGATTTAAGGAAAATTAAAAAAATAAAAAAGCAACAAGCCAAAACAAAACACCAGTCATCAAATAAGAAGCAAAACAATCATTGGAAACATCAGATTTTTACAGATTAACTAGTTATTGTCAGCCTCACAGAAGATGGGAATATGAAGTTAGGAATACCGGTGCCTGTTACAGGTTTTACGTGTCTGTGACATACTCCATAGTTTTGGGATTATCACTGAAAATTGATCTTATCTTCTTTATTTAGGTACCTATTCTGTGCTCCTATTCCACGTGCCTTGTAAATGAAGTACCTAAAATTTCTTGCACTACTAATGAACAGAAAAAGGTGTTTCTGAAAGCCCTGAGAGGAAGACTGAATCCACTACCTATCTTTGAATGCCTGAGCCTCATGATGATCACTTCATCTTGGTCTCTGCTGGGGAGAGTTCTTGGCTTAGTTCTTACCCATGCTGCCTGAACAGACCAGTGCAGGTAAATTGCAGCCCAGGTGTTCAAAGTGCTGCTACCCAGGCACACCATGAGCATGCTGATGACAAGCTCTAGGTGAGTTAACAGACAATGACAAAGCCAGAGGGCAGATCACAGGAATCCACTTAATCAAACCAGTTCTTTAACTCTACGCTTCAGAGAATATGTATATATATATATATATAAATATATACACACACGTATGTTTATGTACACAGAGAGAGTAAGGCATGCAGCAGCCAAATGTCTGCTGAGAGACTGGGCTGACTTGCCAGAGCTCTAACACCGTTACACACCTGTGCAAAGCTTTGGTTGAGTCGTTCTTGCGTTTTGCCTCAGACAGGCTGCATCATTACTGGCGCTGGTCACTGAAGTCCCTTGTTCATCCCAATGATAGCACAATTTCCGGGAATATATTTGAGAACGTGAACTTTTTAGAGAACATATTTTTGAAAACATAGAAATATTATTTATTTTAAAGTCTGGAAACTCAATGTCTTTTAGTAATTGTTGGTACTTATCTCTGGTTCTTGTTCTATGTGGTAACTCTAGTAAGTCCCAAATTAAAACACCAGCTTCTGGAAATACCTAGCACAAACATTTCTGTCAGAGCAAAACTTCTGCATCAGATGTGTCTATATTCTTCTGTTTTATAAACTCCATTCTCAGATGCATGTTTTATTTAATATTTGCTTCTGAATTTTGAACACTTACATAATATGATGTAGGGGATTTCAAGCGTCTTTATCAGAGTGGAACCACACTAGAATCATTTACAATCTGCATAAACCCTCCCTGCTCCATCTCTGTGTAGGGCCTATATGTGGAAAATATAGACCTTCTCTCTGAAGACTATTGCAGTCTTCATCAACATGTTTTCAGACAGGACTTTCAGATAGAGTGTATGGAAAAATGTTAATGCTTGACATGAAGCTTCTGTGAACCACAAAACACCAACTTCAGAGTGTGTTTCAGCAACATGTTGACAGAATAGACACTTCAGTCTGGATTGACAACAAATTTGGCTCTATTATCAGTAGTGAAAAAGTATAAAGGATTCAACCTGGCAACAAATTAGCTGAATGTGATGCAGTTTGGCATTAACCTAACACAAAAATGACTTCATAAATTAAACAACTTGAATTTTGCTTCCTTTAGGACAAGAAAAAAAAATAATTAGGGAACGCTTTCACTTGCAAGAACATCAATTACCATAAGCTACATGTGAAATGCTGCTGTGTTCAGATAAGGAATTAATCTACTTTACTAAATAAATGTGTCACCCTCACATAGGTGAATTATACAATTATGCATTTAAATTATATGTAACCAATGTGTGCTGTAAGAGTTACCTTAATAAATGCTTTGGAGAATCTGTGAACAGAGTGAATTTATATTTATTGCTGTTATAATATACTGTTCAAGGAATTTAAAATTCAGTAAGCAAATGTAACACTGAACAAACAAACATTCTAGACATTTAAAAAAGGAGGTCAGTATTTACAGCATAACCTTTGTGGATAAAGAAAAGATACCAGATTTTTTTGTGAACATCATATAATTACAAATATAGAATTTAATATAAACATAGAATGAACAGAACATATTGCATTCTAGGAAAGGTAATAGGTCTAGTGATTAAGTATAGGATAACTTTGTTTTAAGTTACAGAACTGGGGAGATGTGAGTATATGGCATCCAGTTATGAAATCCCTCACATGTAAAGAGACATTGAATAAAATGAGAAGGAAGAAGGAGAGGGTTACCAAAAATGCAGCCTTGGAAGTTTCATCTGCAGGTAGTTTGAGGAGCTTGTATATCTGTTCCGGTTTTCACAAAAATGTGAATCTGATTCGAGCATGATCCATAGTCCCCTATCTGAGCAGGTTCAAAGATATTAAAAGATCTTACACAGGGAGTTTTAGGATGCTTCAAACTTTTTTTTGCATGGACAGATCAGCCTTGTTGTGCACTTCGAGTGCATACTGCTACATTTGAAAGCATCAGTCATGGCACATATATTTATAGACTATACAAAATGGTCAGACATTTGAGTTTAAAGTTAGGTTGCATTTTAAATCAGTTCTTCTGTTTCTATGCTGGTGGTTAGATTAATAGGGAGGCTGAAATACTTTTTGCCTTCAGATATCTAGGTAAGTTATCTGACTGTTGGTACATATATTTGGAAAAATTCTTGCTCTGCTTTTTGCCCTATTGATCTGTAAGGGAAAACTAATATCTACATCAGAAGGATGCTGTAATGCTTGATATTTGAATGAGGCTTCGGAGAATAGAGAATTTAAAGAGCTTAAGGGAAGAGAAACCATGACATTTTATAGTGTGACCTGATCCTATAGTATGGCTTCCAATATGTCTTACAAGATCAATGTAATTTCAGGTTTTTGGAGCCTAATACCTAAACCTCAGCTGAAGCACTATTTATGTCCACTGAAAGTGTTTCTTGTAAAAAGATAGCCATCAGTCTTGATGGGAGCATTTTGGGAAATGGTTTTTGACAGTCCATCACTCTCCTAGTCATTTGTTCCCAAAATTATTAATTTCCATTGATAAAAAATCAAACCTAATTTTAATGTAAATTCACATGCAATTCAATTTTTGTTATGTTCTCCTGTCTCTCCAGTGCCCAACATTTATCCTGATTTCCACTTCCACGTAAAATTAATGGCTAGTTCAGTATGCCCTGTTTTTCAAGGTATGATTTTTAAGGAGAAAGGTTAGATTATTTTTATAAGAGCAGACAATTTGTTTTTCAGTGAAGAACATGGTAATCTAGGTTTTTCTTATTGTTGTAGATTTGAGTCTCTCTGGACACAGATCACAGGTGCCCCGCTCTCACCATTAATAGCAGATCACCTTTATAGTGGTGCCTAACTCAAGTACTGAAAACTCTCTGGGATGAACACAACCAAGGATTGATGCTGAAGGACTTCCTGACTTTGAGGTATTTCCCTTTGCAGATGGCTACATAGATGGCATTGTCTGAGCAGATCCAGGCAGTATGGAGGATCTGAAGTCACAGTGTATTACAGCCTTGCCACCATATTCCTGTCAACCTTTCAGGTATGGGAAAATTTTTATTGCATTATTTTTACATTTGCTTCCAGACTGTTGTGAATGTTGACTGTTCCAGAATGTTGGTGAAAATGTTGAATGGTATCAGACATGTTGCAGATCTTTGTGGATGCTCACCAGAACATTTCACATGCATTGAAGCTTCCACTAACATAATCTTGAGCTTACGAAGAAAGTGTTATTTCCTTTAAAAGGAAAGGAAAATCTATTCAAAAATTAATCTTATTTTGATTTGAGAATGCAATATATAAGCTTTTAAAGTTCCTCAAATTTGTTTTTAGAAATAATTTCTCCTGTAACCAGAATGAGTTATTTTTGCAAGTTCTACAGAGCGCATTTAATGTGTGGGTGTTCAGCAAACCACACTGGTAGTGTGGTGTTTTTTGTTTTTCTTTCTTCTATAGTTGGGTCACATTAAATGCTATGTGCAAAGTATCTTAAGAAACCAAAAATGAATAAAACAAATAGCAACTCTCCACCTCCTTCCCTCAAGTAAGTGATTAATCCTCTAGTATTTACTGCATTCTCAAAGGCAATTGGCTTCCACAAAACAAACAAACAGGACAATCAAAAAGTCACAGCTGCCCACTTTCAGTGTCAGCTGTTTGAGAGATGAAGGGCTAAATGCAGTCCATTTTGTTATCTTGCAGCTGGGTTTCCTATGATGAAATATCCATTGATCCATTCCATTTTATTGGCTTTAGATGAGTTTTTTCAGATATGGCAGTAGGAAGCCTCTTGTGCTATGTAATTTAATCATTGTATTGGAAAAAAACCTCACATACTTTGTAGTTTTTTGTCCTTGATATTCTCCACATGTTTAGAGCATTGAACAGCTGGGGCCATAGAAAACATTTAGAAATCACAATCTTTTATGTAGATCAATCACTTTTGTATACATTGCACCAGGCAAATGAAAATTGTTCATTTACATGTCAGTGGGAGTTTGATGTCTTAAAAGAATATTTCAGACATTACTGTGGGCCACTTTTTATTTTCCTTTGAAAAAAAGAAGGAACTGTAGGTTCAGGAATGAAGTTCTAAAATTGGTTGAGGATTGAGAAACAAAATACATAACCCAGTAATCTCTTCCCCCATAATAATATTTCTGACGTAAGACTGAGAAATATAAACTCCTTCATCTAATATTATTTGTACAGACTTAAGGTCTGAAAGAGGGTGATATACAGTGTAGACTATGAATAAACAGATGTTGTGAGTTAACAAATAAACAGTAATTATAACAGAGGTTTGTGGAAGTTATGAAATGCCTTGTATCATGATTTTTTTCTCTCACCATCCTGGCCCCTTTTCTGGTGGAAGGACTTGTCATGGGTTGCTTTAAGAGGAGAAAAACCTTCTTCTAAATTATCTTATATTGCAGCTATACATCATAAGAAGTCACTTCAAGATGTTTTTGTTGTGCAGCTGCAGTTGCATTCAAGCCATCATTGTATGAATAAGTTCCTTAAATGTCTTGCCAGAGCTGACATACCAATGTCTTTTAGAGGCCAGCTGGAGAGTTTAGCTACTCCTCCACTAAGCTTTGTACCTTGAAGATCACCAGTGGCACATTCCCTGATGGGTCAAAAACTTCTGAAGAGGACTATATCTGAAGATGTGACCAGCCTGGAACCACTTAGTGTAGGAGACTTTGATTTCCTTCAGTTCCCCATATTAAAAAAGAAAGATCATTTTGGCCAGATGCTGGCAAGGTGTTGGTAAGGGTCCGATGAAGAGTGGAGGACCAAAGACAGATACCAACTAAGTGAAGGCTGTCCTAGTTTAACAGGATTTTCGTGTCAGCTACCTTCTTCTTCATTAGCACCCAGAAAACATCCTCCTCTTTCTTAAAAGGGAGACCACCAAGCTCTGTACATAATTGGTGTACCCTAGCAACAGATTATGAAAAGACAGGATATGAAAGGGATATGAAGATGTGTGGTGAAAAAAAGTAAATGGTAGGCACAGTCAGGATTAAGGCCAACTATATTCAGAGCAATTGATATGGTAGATATATGCAGAAGTTTGGGTCAGAAGTACAGATGCTATATTTACAGATGCTGGGGACATAAGAAAAGGGTATTGATTTCTGAGATGTTTTTTATTGACCACGTGGAAAGGCTAATGGAAACAGAAACAGTAAAAGTCCACAGTGAAAAATAGGTTCTGAAAAAAACCACCTAATAAGTATTAGAAAGCTGAGGCAATAAAGATTTAATTACAACTGAAAAATATTCTCTTTTCATTGGTAACAGCAGTTCTAGACATTGTACAGAGAACTGCCAGCAGTGGAAATGAATAGGTTTAGTTGTCAAAATAATGGATGGTAAAAACTAGAAGTGTTAACAATCAGGGCTATTGACTCAGGATAAAACTGTGAAAATCTTCTCAGTCACTTGTCATATTCATTTCCCCTGAGTTCGCCCTACTTTATCTGTGAAGTCATAAAGAAATGAATTTTCCTGATTTCTGGCCTGAACAATGTGACATAGGAATGGAGATTTCAAAGCATGCTTTCCTTTTGCTAAAAAAATTCCTTGGAGTCCTAGATTTCAGGTGAGAAGGAACGGTTCTGTCCATCTAACCTGATTTCCTCTACAGCTGCAGCCTAATTGCTGGGTCACATCTGCATTTTCCTTGTAAAACCTATTAAAAGTAACCTGTCTGAACTATGAGTGTTGCAAGGTGTTTCAGTGGTGAGGGATCTTTTGCCATTGTGAAAAAGCCCCCAGCTAACAGTCAAAATGCTGTATTCAGTCATAGGAAGCACTTTTCATTTTGAGTGGTCTTCATGACACTTAAAGGGACTTCAAAAATGCACAGAGCTTCCTTTCGTTTGCATGGTGGAAGATTTTTACTACTCAAGTTTGAGCAAAATCTGAATGGTTTTCATAGTATCAGTGGTGGCAGGTTTCTAGGTTTTCACCACAGCTGAATGCCCTCTTCATATTCAGAATATAAATGTAGGTGCCTTCAGAGATTTGTAGTCCTGTGAAGAATATGGATGAGTTTACCAAACACTTGGAATTGGTTCAAGGAAACTGAGACCAATTTAGGTGACAAAAGCTTTGACAGCATTTTTAACTATCTAAGTCTATGTGGACAGGTACAGATGGGTCCACTCTACACTGCTTGTGTCACCCGTGGGCCAAGCAAGAAAGAACTCCCATCCAGAAGACATTTACCAATGCTAAAAAAATACTAAGTATAAGCTGGTATGTCCTCCTATATGACATAAAGAGCTAGAAAACCATGAGAAGTTGTCCAGCAGAGTAGTGCAAGGGGGTGCACAGTTGCCAGGTGAATAGCACGTCTGCGTGGAATCCAGACTGGAACTGGTATCTGTCCAGACTGGTTGCAGCAGAGGAGATCAGGCTACACTAGTCTGGACAAACATTCCCACAGTTGCATGGCTTTAGGGAGGCAATCGGTGCTCTCACGACCTCCCAGCAGGTTTGTATTTCACACTGCACTGTGTCATCAAACTGATACCAAAACTTGGGCGGAGTACCATAATTCTCTGACTCCCATTTTGTAGGCTCTCCTGGTTTCCTCTGCTGTTCATGCTTAAATCATGTGAGTTGGTGCCATCTCAAACCTCAGGTATCTACAATCCAAATAAAAGAGGAAAAAGTGGGAACGTAGGTTGGGTTTGCAGAGTATGCCTAATGAACAATGATTTATGATAATGAAATACTGCTTCTTGTACTAGTTGAAAGCAGAGTTTAAGCAATCCCTGCCTTTTAAAAAAATTCAGTACTGGTGGTAGAAATGTTTATGTTTTCAAGAAGTAAAAATATGTTCATTGACCTCAAGTCTAAATGTGAAACCATGTCGTGCCTGACACCAAATCACAGAGCTCTAGCTGATCCCAGACAACTGATGAGAATATTTGTTTTCCTCAGCTCATAAAAGCTAGTGAAATGTTGCAGGGAGCACATATGAGCTGGTGTAAAAGAAGACTGGATGGCATCAAGGTCTTTGCAATTTCTAATCACTATAATTCTATGATTTGATTTAAGATCAGTTGCCACATAAATACCAAACAGCTTAGTATTTTTTCCATTTTGGGACATCATGGAAAACATTTCTGTTGTAATACCTATATAAGCACTGATTTTTACAGATGTCTAATAAGTTGTATAATACATACAGTAGCTACAAATTAGCATATTGTGCATACGTTGCTTTGTGTGCTTTCTGGAAGGGGTCCAAGGATGACTGACTAACACATGGGATATTTCCTCTTCACAACATTAACGCAAAGTCAACACCTGCAGTGATGTAAGCCCATGACTCACCTGCCTGAATGGAGGTCTCTTTAGGATCAACTGTTGTGTGCAGAATACATCTGCAGCATCCAAATAAATGAGCCCTTCTAAAGTAAGTCAGCACTACCCCTGTTTAGAATGCAAGGCCCTTGTGAAGGCTGAGGTGAAGCAGCTGGCTAGCAGCTTTTGTGAGTCATTTTAAAAAGCCACTCTCACAGCTGGAGAGAAAATAGCCCTGGCAGCACTGGCAATCCATTATGAAATGCAAAAAGTCCTTCTCTGGGCGGAAGGAAAACTTCACCCAGCTGTCAAGTGTTTGAAATGTTGGGGGAAAAGTGCGCGCATACACAGGCACATGGCCCTGCTTGCAATGCAAGGCATACAGGGGCCACATTACATAAAATTAAATCTCTCCGAGAATGAAAAAGAAGTGTGGGCATGAGTTCACTTTTTAATGAGTAAGGTTTTTGATGAATGGAGGTATTAAGCTCATTCTATCATCCAGGAAAGACTGGCCTGCGAGTGTCTTTTCTAATTTAAATTCTTCTTTTCAACATACCTGTATCAAAAAGACACTTGACCTCTGTTTACATTTTGTCCATCTGTATCGATCTGAAAGTTTCATACTGCAGAGAAAGGAAATTTTAAGTGGCAGAATAATCAATTGCTAATCTCATCTTTTTCCATTTGGCAAATGTGAAATGTAGTTAGTGAATGGCTTCTAAATGTAAATCAGTTTAAACCAAAAGTTGCTGATGCTGCATATTTGCAGCATAATAAAAGATGACTACTTTAAAAGACTGGAGAACGAAGCAAAGATGAATTCAAGTAGAAAGATGTGGAGAAAGATGACTTGCATAGCTGTGAAGCCTGAAGGGATTCCATGAGAATGCATTTTGCAGACCAGGGAGAAAGGGGATCTTTGGAAGTGAGGCTTAAACATAGATTTTCTCAACTCCTTTGTGCAGTTCACCTTATTTACAGCCACACAAAATGCAGCCTGGGGAGTATTTTCATGGATCAGTACTGACATCTAGTGTCAGTTCAAACTGATCCTGCCCAACTGTCCTGCCAGGAAGCCAAAATAACCTGCCTCCGGCAGCAGTCCCATTAGACAGCAGCACTACATAGCTTTGCTGTGCACTCCAGTGATGTCAAATGCAGGCCCAACTGAGGTCACAGGGCTTGTAAAAATACTTTGAAATTTTCAGGAAACAATTTTTAAGTTTCTTGTGACTTTCTTTGTGAGAGGGAATAGTGCGTAGAGCCAGTCAAGGACTCTCCATTTTAACTTAAGGTGCAGGTTTTCCATAACAAAATGGCAGTTCTTGGACATCATGTGACCAGAGATATTTATCCAATTACTGTGTTTAAATGGGGACTTATGAGTAGAACAACAGCTTTATTATCTGTATAACTGAAAGTGCTGTATGATTGTTTCTGAAAAATTATATTAATTTTTGTTTTTTATTATTCCAGAAGGGTGATAAACTGGAGCAGATATAGAGAAGAATTCTGTCAAGATAAAGCACTGAAAAGCAGACCTTATCTAATGAGATAAAGATCTAATTAGATCAGTCTATTTCCTTTAACAAAGGGTGAGAAGGAGTCTAGGTTTAGAAAACACATATATATATGAAGAAAAATAATATGATAGCAAAGAGCTCTTTAAACTGCTAGACAGAAATATAAAAAGATGTAGCGACTGGCAATTAAAAGGAGAAAATTTTAGAGTTGAAATGAAGCAGAACTTTTTTATTCATGAAAGAAATCAACCCTTGAAAGAATTAATGAAGACCTGTGGTAGAGTTTCAATTTCTGAGGCATTTAAATTCAAAATAGTATGCTTTCCCAGAGAAAACATTCTTTCAAATGGAAGAGCAACCATGAGGACAGTCAGCTATTGGGGCAGATTGTGTCAATTTTTGGAGGTTTTCAAGCCCTGTGGAACCTTGTTTGATCTCATAGATCACCTTGCCTTGAGAAGGTGATTAGTCTAGAAACCTCCTTAGGATCCTTCCAACCTGATTTATTCTTCGATGCTATGATCCTATGATGTAAATTAAGGAAGTCTGGGATCCCATGACAATCCTGTGGCAATCCTATTTAAGATTCTAATATCTACAGTCTATAAAATGATCCAAGAAGGAAATACTGCTTAAAAAAAATCGCTCTTGAACATTTTCCAAATGCACATTTTTCTATAGGATTTTTGCTTTTTAATAAAAAAGATAGACATAAGGCGAAAACTGTAAGTTCCTAATGCATATTCAAAATCAAAGAGAACTCATAAAGATTAGCAATTCAATCACAGAATCACAGGGTGGTTGAGTTTGGAAGGGACCTCTGTTAGGTTGGAAGGGGCCAGAAATCACCTATTTCAACCCTTCTGCTCAAGGAGGGCCGCCTAAAGCCAGTTCCCAATGTCTGTGTCCAGACAGCTCTTGACTTCATGTCCAGGGATGGAGCCTCCACAACCCCTTTGAACAGCCTGGACCAGTGCTCAGTCACCATCACAGTAACAAAATATTGCTGATGTTAAGCCCCTAATATTCCTGGAAATGGTTTCCAGAATCAGCAGCTCCATCACCTTCCCAGGGATTGACCAGCCTGTAGTTCTGTGGGTCCTTCTTCCTGCCCTTCTTAAGATAGGAGTGTCATTTGCTTTTGCTTATATTCAAGCACAGGGGAAGAAGACATTTCCAGAGGTGTTATAGCAGGAGGGCTAAAAGACAATTAAAACTGGAGTAAAAATACAGCAAAAAATGAGTAATCAGAGGCAAGAAAAAAAGAACAAATTAAAGGCTCAGTTTAAACATTAGTAAAAAGAGAGGAAATTTATATGAAATGATGGGGAAAGAAATCTAATATCTCATGTCCATATAGGCAGGTTCAGACCAATCAAATACCTTCCTTGTGTTGCTGGGCCTTGAGATAGGTGGGAGTATGTAGTAGGTTGCAGCTGGATAGGAGGCCTTCTAACAGGACATTTTTAAGTGGGGTTTTGGTGTGTGAGATATCCAAAATTTAGTCCAAGAAGGACTAAATAGAAGAAAATGAACCTCTTTTATTAGTGTACTGGACTGAAGAAAAACTATGGTATCAAGCTGCACTAATGTATGATGTGTAGCCTTAGCATCAGAGAGCAAGGTATCTGAGTTGTGTTCAGTGACAGGACTGTAGGCTGAGGCAGGGGGAAGAAGAGGAAGTGTAAAAAGAGCAAGATGACTGCAAAGAGAATACAGGATCATTTTTTCTATTTTCTTTGTTCTTCACACGTTTCTGTTGCCCTAAAATACTTGTGTTTTTCTGTGTCAGTGACTGCACTTACATATATAAACAAAAATAGGACAATCAGAAGTGAATAAATGCTAAAAATGTAGCTATTTGAGACATAAATATATATATACATATACATTTATACAGTTTATTGTAGGTTACCAGATTAAAAATGTACAGTATTTTTTCTCTCTTTAAAGGAAAGAGCCTCTCTTAACAGGAGAACAGGACACCATTCCAAGCTACAAGGAAGAGGGTTGCCATTTTTGGCGGGAAGAAGCCACAGCTACACCACATCTGTTCCTTCCCCTTGAACAGGTAAGGGAGATAACACTCTGCCAACCTTGTTGAGCAGTGGGTAATGCAATTCCTTATGGCAAAGGAGCTCCAGTAATTGTCTGTTCATGATCATTCTTGTCCATACATGTCAACCACCTGTTTTAAGGTCTCTCTTCTCCTATGTAATATAAAGACTGATTTTTCATCTGTGCCTGGTCCCAACAAAGCATATCAGCCCTCATCATGCCCCAAACCAGCAGAAACACTACCTTGCAGCACATTGTTCATAAAAACCAGCTAACCAGCCTATAGCACATGATCAAAAAAGAGAACAAAGCAGTTTAAAGGTAAGGTTTAAGAACAGCTCTATCCATTATTTTGTGATAGAAGATGTGTTAAAATTTTTAATGAATCGAATAATTGCTCTACCTTTTTCATAATAAAAACCAGACCCCCCCTGAGCCTTAACCACAAAGTCTTGAACAAAAGGAGTAAATATTAAGGAATACCTTTAGCCATATTTACCTAGCACCTTTACACAATCTTCAGTATTGTTATTAGAAGAGTGAAATACACAAGTGCATTTATACCTATGATTTCACTTCTACTTAAAGCTGTGTACAGCTCTGATAGTGCCCGACAGCTGCAAAATCATCCCAGTAGATCATTGTGTTTCATTCCCTTCATCCTGTCCTTTGCATTTGCATTCTAAAACACATCACTCCATTCTGTCACTCTGTTCTTTCTACTTCGTTTTCTTCTTGATCCATTTGATTCAATAGATTTTCTCTACATATGATGTCCCATCTTGCTTAGTTTGATTAAGCAGTTAGCAGATGCTTCAGAAGATAAAAAACTGACAGTTCTAACAAATAATTCCTTTTGTTGTATTACTTATGGGCTGACCAATGCCATGTAGCCAAAAGGAAGATATTCCCAAACTCAGTTATGGTAAATATTTATAGGGTAGATGGTTTTTTTACTGTACTGCTACTTCCATTTCCAAATCCAGATAACCTCTTCCATGCCATCTGTCAGAAAGTTTCATATGCTCTACATATTCTGTGAGAAAAGGCTATTTGTTACTATCTTCCTTTCCTGTGAAAGTCACGCAATATTTGCCTGCTGTTTCAAAATGAGACAAGGTGAAGGATCCTAATTACATTATTTCTATATTCACAATTTTTTTTGCTTTATAATGAGATCAACTATTCCTCTTCTTAAAGATAAACACTGTCAATACAATCATTCAAAACATCATATGGATAGATAAAAACATAGCAATACTGTATTTTGTCTTTTTTCCTCCCCATCACTACACAGCTTCAAGATCATTTCCATTCTCCTTATGCCACCAATACATTTCTACTGACAGAAAATATACCCCAAAACAATAAAGTATGTTCTCAACAATCTTCTATCAATAGAAGTGGGTTTGGTCTCTCTAAATACCATCATAAAACTGATGAAAAAAATATTTTCTGTATCATAGAAGAATAGAATTTTGAAGTTGGAAAAGACTTCTATGATCATCAAGCCCAACCATTAACCCAGCACTTCCAAGTCCAGCATGAAACAATGTCCCTGAGAAGCACATCTACATATCTTTCAAATAATTCTGAGATGGTGACTCAACCACTTCCCTGGGCAGTCTGTTCCAGTACTTGATGACCTTCTTGGTGAAGAAATTTTTCCTAATATCCAACCTAAAACTCCTCTCGCAAAACTTAAGGCTGCTTCCTCTCATTTTATCACTTGTTACCTGAGAGAAGAGACTGACTCCCATCTCTTTGCAATCTTCTTTCAGGTAGTTGTAGAGTGCAGTTGAAGGCCCTAGGAAAACAACCTGTCAACATAAAGGCTTGACTGATTTCTGTGATTAAAATAAGAAGGAACTAGTTACACAACTACACCTTCTAATGAAGAAACATTTATACTACTAAAAAACTGATTGAACAAATATAACTTTCTTTTTTGAGAGTAATTCCATCATGTGAAGAGGTCCTAGACCAGAATAGCTTTATTGACCCTTGATTATAGCTGGTGCCATAGCATATAATAGTTGTATCTCTGTATAGAGTAGCTGTATAGAAAACTATCACTGAAGTAAAGTCACCGTGGGCAGTTCTACTCTGCTGGAAGAAAATAGGCCTAAAGTTTTAACCAGACAAAAGCAACTGAAACTAGGATTGCCTGGCTGCTAAGTTAACATCAGCCTGAAGATATGTTAGGACAGGAGCAATATCCTGTTATTGTCTTCTGTAAATCTGACTTAACTGCAATTGTTTGACTAGCTTCAGTCATCACTTAGTGTTTTTACAATATCAGCTATACCAGTGGACTGTTGTTCATAAAGGAATAGTTAAAAAGTGAGTGGTAGTCATTTTATAGAAGATGGAAATGAATGTGATAAACATGAGGTAGAGAATTTTCTCTCATTTCTCTCAAAACTGAGAGAAAGAACCTTTATTTATCAAGACAGGTGCCATCTGGACAGGGTTGAATGCTTCAAGGCAATGAGCATCATTTGAAATCACAAGAAGTCCAAGTAGTTTCTGGATTTTGTCATTTTGGGTCTAGATTGTTGTTGGGTTATATTCAGGTGGGTCCTTGCATGGATGTATCAGTGCTAGAAGACCTCTCATGGACCTGTTGGGACTGGGAGTCCCACCACAGCATGAGGATGAGTGGGATCACCTGACCAGCACTGTCTCCTGAGAGCGATGGAGAAAAAAACTTCAACTCACCTTGTTTCTTTCTCAGGCAGCCTTTGGACCCAGCCGGATGCCGTAGGGAATGCCAGGGCACAGCATGGGCCTATGGCTCCCCAGGGCCAGAGTGGCAGCGACACCAGGGGCAGCCCCAGCCCTGGCCTTCGGGACAGGGACAGGATGAGGCTCAGCGGGGCCATGGCCAGGATGGACCAGGCAGAGCTGTCTCAGGACCCTAAAACAGAAACTCCCTGATGGAGCAAGAGTTCCATCCTTTGTCCTCATACAAGCTCAAGGAAAGGTTTAGTGTAGCTCATGTGGCTCTGCTGGCTTGTAAGGGCCATAAAGTTTCAGCAGAACTTGCAGAAGATATTCTAGTTGTGCAGGTTGCACAGCTGACCTCGTGCAGTTTCTCTTTCTTACCTTTCTTTAATTTTATTTTTATTTTTATTTTCCTCCTATTCCTACAGGAACAAATATCAGTGACCCAATATGGATCTCATCACTCCCCTGAACATCCTTGATGTCACTAGGAATAGAGGACTTGTCGGGGGCTGCAAGGTTGAGCCTGGGAAGGGAAAGGACACTGAGAAAATAGCAGCACAGGACTGTTTAGTTATCAAGTTTCTTCTTTAAAGTTATAAGAATTCTTTTTAATTTTTTTTTCTTCTTTGGCCTGTTTCCTCTGGCTTGAGGTCTGGACAGGGAAAACATAGAAGAAAAGCGAAAAGATGAAAATAAACTCCATTTCCAAGTTTGGAAGGGAAAGATTGCAACAGGCATTTGGAAAGAGACTGGAAAAACTCATAACTAAAACTTCTTTTGAAATATTAGCGCTACATTGTCTGAAAAGATTGGCGTAGAGAATGGAAATAAAATCAAAATGAAGGCCTTTGTACATATCCTATTATTTCATATATTTAGCTGCAAGACTTCAGAAATAAAATAGCCCAAAGAAAATGTGTTGGTAGAGTATTTCATACAATTTAAGAGCAACAGAAAGGATCTGAATGATTCAAAAAGCTTATATAACTGTTTTGTTTTATTCATTTACATAAATCACATTTACCGTAGGTGTTTTATTCAAAATAAAGTTTTGGGAAAATAAATTGAACAGATGAACCTAGGCAAACCTGGTGATTTTTTCATGAGTAGTGTTTGATGATAAAAGCATAAAAGCATAATGTGGTATCATTTCACCAAGGCACAATATGGATCATCCATATGGAGCAGAAGTTGATAACACTGCAAAGAAGCAAAAATAAACAGAACAGATGTACTTGTAAAATCAAGTCTGCACCCACCCTGAGTACCTGTTTCTTTGTGTAGAAACTTCTTCTGCAAGTTTTGTTGGATGACTCTGTCCCACAGTGTAGCTGGAACAGGAAATTGCTCATGTGTGTTCCAGTGGGCACTCGGCTGTGTCGTCTGGCCGTTGTGGAGAGCAGGGCTCTCACAGCCCTGGTGTGGGTATCTTAGCTCCTCATGGTGCTAAGCAAGATGACAAGGGAATACATTTTGTTTTCTAACATTCCTCTGCAGCCTTCATGTGAAAGTGCAACTTGTGTCAGATTCAAACCTCCTTAGAGCTCAGGTACTGCATTGGTTCAGTAGAAACACATCTCTCAAAAAGCACTGCATGGTGTGGAGTCATGTGGAGCCTCTTGGAGTACAGGAAGCTCTTCTGCTTAGACTTGGTCTGGCTCTTCGGAGATACTGTAAGTTTTCAAACCTTTGCTTATTATACCCTAGAGGAAATAAAACAGTTTCCATTCACTTGTGGAATGTTCACCTTTTTTTTCATCTCAGCAAAGAAAACAGCAATTACTTGAACAACATTACTCCAGCCCTCATGTCACAGTGTGTCCCCCATGCACCTAAGGAGAAAAAGCATTTCTGTTGAGGTCTCCATGTGCTGAGTATGACTAACCAAATCAGCTGGGCAAGACTCTGTTTTGGCCTGGTTGGGTCTTATAATTTTTCAATATTGGCTTTGTAGTTTTGGAGGTCCAATCACTAATGCCTCCTAGCTGACACTGAGGCTTATTCCTTCACTATTTATCAGCTGCCAATAGCTGTTTGCTCTTTTATATCCTTTGCTTAATAAAGACTTGAAAATGTCCTCCTCCACTCTCTTTCCTACAGGTCCGTACTACTGCTCCTTTAAATGCTAATGTATTTATAAGCATGCTGTGCCATCAAAGCATACACCACTGTACTTGAAATAAAGTGACTGCAAGCTCTGTTGTATGTTTATAAATGCATCAGAAAGTACTTAAAATTATATGAAAGCTCTCCGTTGTTGTTTCTTTCTTTTTTAAAGCCCATCTCTCTTATTCCATCAGTAAAACAAGACAGATGTGAATCAGCAGCTCAGTAGTTTGGTGGAATGGGCACATATGAACCAGAATTTTAAAAAGTGGGCACATAGGAATAGGTTCTTCATGACCTAGCAAGGCAAATCATGTGGTCAACATCTGGAAGATACCATACATGGACTCTGATTTAATAAAGTAGTCACCCATCTGCTGCTTTCTCATAGTGAGGAGAATAAATAGCATGCCACATCCCACACACTCCAGCTGTCCCCAGCATCCAGTGCTCTGCAGTTCTGCTAAAAATAAAAGAAGAAACTTTACTGTATTTCAACAAAGATTGCTAGTCAGAAAAGAGAGGAGACAGTGTGTGGTAAAAAGAGTTGTTTAAGAGTGCCTGTAAGCACTTCAAAGTGAAGAAGAAAGTTATCTTTTGTTTACAGACTCAGTATGAGGGAACATTGTGCTGCTGCAGCAAAGAAAGCCAGCAGGACACTGGGATGCATCAACAAGGGCATCTACAGCAGAGATAAAGTTATTATCTCACTCTACTTAATGTTTGTCAGACCTTACCTGGAACACTGTGTTCAGTTTGGTCCTTGTCATACAAAAAAAGGATGTGCACAGGCTGGAGAGGTTTCAGAGGAGGGTCACAGAGATGATCAAGAACTGGGGAGGATGACATATGAGGAAAGGCTTAGATATTTGGGTTTGTTCAGTGTTGAGAAAAGAAGGCTTAGGAGAGACATTACTGCCATGTTCCGGTATTTAAAGGATGGTTCCAAAGAAGATGGAGACTCCCCTTTTACAAGGAGTCACAAGGAAAAAGACAAGGAGTAATGGATACACATTACTTCTAGGGAAATTCCAATTGGACACAAGAGGAAAACTTTTCATAATGCAAACCATCAATCACTGGAATAATCTCCCCAGGAAAGTGGTGGATTCCCCAATACTGGACACTTTTAAGATTCAGCTGGACAGGGTGCTGGGCAGTCTACTCTAGACCATGTTTTTTCCAAGAAAGATTGGACCAAATGATTCTTGTGGTCCCTTCCAACCTGGTATTCTATGATTCTATGATTGTTTGAAGATTGCCTTCTATTCAAGCACTATCATATAGCTTGCCAACATTTACATCACATGCCCTTCTGTCTTTTTCAGAAGGTACGCTAGTTATTTCTCCTGTATTCTGGTGCTGGTGTGTTGATGTGCAGTGGTATCATTACAAACGGATCACTGAGTCCACAACCAATTGATTGCAGCTCAGTAATGAAGACTTTGCAACTTTACTCACTACAAATCTCCCAGCATGAATCAGTGAAACAGTACCCTTAACTCTACTGCAGTGGTGTGAGCAAGTTATTGCAGAATTTTAGAGGTGGACCCTTCATTCACTAGGAGAGGAGAAAGGTCTGAGGCAGTAAGTCTTTCTGTGTTTCCACAGGGAAGAATTACAGGTAGGCCATTAGTAAGAATCCAGATTGGGTAGTTCAATAATAGGATTAGGTATAGTAGACAAATAATTTCCACTCTAACTCAGATGGGTGCAGACTTAATTTATTTCTTTTCATTCAACCTTAATATCCTTGAAAGTCTGGAGTATAGCAGAAACTATGCTGTCTGGAGCAAGTCAGAAGATAAAGCAAGGCATATATTTAATGAGATCTAGTTCTAAATTGTTTAGTGATTTAACTAATTCATAGTAGAAAACCAACAAAATGATAACAAACATATTTCTAAAATACCCTTGGGATCTTCATTGCTTTCATGAAGCTGACATTACTGTCTTCCTAGTGCATCACAATGTCTTGGTGAGTGTAGCAGGACCTCCTGCTTTTCAAAATCTATCCACTCTGCAGAAGTAGTCACAGCCCACAGAAATATGCATGTACTTAATTTTTCTTAGCTCAGAGATGAAAAGCCTAAAACCCATCACAGGTTCAGCCCTTGAGACCACATCCCTGGCTTCAGATAGCCTTGTCCTGCAAGGTCTGAAGATCGTTCTGTTTGCTTTCAGTGTTACTAGTGTCAGGAGCAGTTTAAATTAAATACGTATTGTTTATATTTTCTAATTATAGTTGTCCTGGATTTGACTGTATGATACCAGCTATCCCCATTGTCTGCTTTATGCTGAAATGAATCTTGTACCTTTAAGAGCCAAGAGTGTTTCAGGCTAAAAAATGTAAACGACAATGCACTTCCCAGGATTTGGACAGTTGTTTTTCTTCCTTGTTTGACTGTAGAAGCAGCAGAGAGGGCTATTTTTTCCTTCCTGTTTTTTTGGGGGGTTTTTTTAGCCAGTTTTTTTCAGCTCTGTTTCTCAGGGGAGAGAGACGGAGAGCGAATTCTTTTTGCTTTTTGGGGTTTTTTGGGGTTTTTTTAGCTAGCTGAGACAAGGAAGTTTTCCTTGGGACTTTTTTTCTTTTCCTGGAACTGTTTCAACTGAGCTCCGATTCACGACACCGGATCACATCCTCAGACCCCCAGGGAGTCCCCCACGCTGCAGGTCGGCAGGAGGGGGCACAGAAAGGACTGCTGAGCTTACCCAGGTTTTGCTTTCTGTTGCGAGAGGTTTATAGTCATACATGATTCATCTGCCTGTGCCTGCAAGCACTTGGTGTGTGTGTATTTTGTAAATAAACAGGTTTTTTTCACTTTTCGCTAAGAGATTTCTCTCCAAACCTGGTGGGGGAGGAGCTATTCCTCCTGAGTTTGTCTCAAACTAGCACAATAGTGTAGATGTAACCAGAGTAATTTTCTTATTTTCTGGACATGAATATGAAACCCTGTTTCTATACTTTTTCTGGCTTTTTCAATCTGAATCATAGGAAGTGCAAAATAGTGCCAGCCTACTGTAACACTCTACTGTACCAGTTTAGATCTGAAAACAACCCAATGATGATAGCATGGTGCTGGCTGGAACTGGTGAGACTCACTGATGCCTCACTAGATACATCTTTACCCCGTCTGGACCCACACTCATGAGTAGACACAGTGTGGGAGTTCCTGAATTGCAGCCTCCAGCAAAGCAAGGGTGAGTTCGTGAACAGACAGCTGTCATTCCTCTCTGCAAGCTTTGTCTAGGACTGAACTTGGATAAAAACGGACAATTTCCTAGTAGTTGGATCTGGATAAAACCAAACTGAGAATTTAAGAAAATGCAAAAATTAGTATTTGAACCAAGACACTAGACATTCAGAAGGAACAGCCCTACTCGTTTATTATTGGCCAGTTCCTCCTACCCTTCATGCATTTGCTTATTCTCTTGCCTCCCCTTTAACTGTGCAAAAACTTTGGGGCTACATGGAGAGGGAAAATGAAAAATGTCACATGATGCAGGAGGGGAATGGTACCACTATTCAGTGATCACAGGAATGTCTAAACTATCATTCCTTCAGGGGCCTAGTACCCAAATTTCTCTGACAAGTCGCCCTGTAATTATCCGCTTATCCATTTTTATATTTTATCCAGCAATGTGTGTGGTTTTCATTAGATCATCACTAACTCAGACTAATTTTTCCAGGAAGTAAAGTGTGTAACATAGTTTTGTCATCTAACTGCATGCTTCATCTGCCCAGCTGCTATAAAGGACATCCTGAGGGTTGGCAAGGGCTGTCACTAGGACACACCACTGCATAACTGCAGTGCAGACTCCAGCACAGTCAGAATGAAGAGAACTCAGGCACAGTGGCCTTTTATTTCGTAGATAAATACTTCAGCTGCTAGCCTATGCATGATAACTACGTAGTGGCTTCAAAAACCAGGATCACATGAAGCTGGTAACAATCCTGTATGTCTGTTTGCTTTGCAGCTTTACTAGGAATGGAGTTCATATTTCTAACTGTTTTTATCTACATCCCCATGAAACATTGCTTGCATATTTATCCTTTATTTCCTAGAAGAGATGCTTTGGACAAATGTAAGCAATTAAACTTAAAACACAAAAGGAACACTCAAGCTAAAGGTAAGAGTACCTATTAAATTCAGTGTAAACCCAAAAAGTAGATGTCCTGAAGTGCTACATGGACTTAAATGAGAACCAAAATCTAACACAGGTGGAATTCTAAAAATCTGTCCCCTGATTCACATTCTAGAATTATGATGATGTAATGGAAAATAGGATGGCATTATCCAAGACAGCATGTAATTCCAGGAAAGTATTTTACTCTAGTGGAAGCAAAACAACTAAACTTCTGACAGATGTTTAGAGGATTCTCAGCCTTGTACAAACAAGTTATTATTGGCTTTGTCTAAATGTACTCATATGGCACCCTTGAAGTGTGAACACCCTTGCTAGAATTAACAATGCATTACTCAGAAGCATAAACATGTGGGTAATTAAGAGGCTCAACCTATGACAAGTCTTATTCACCTTTAAGTCCTTCTTACCAGGTCATTTAGTGTTTTCTCCAGTTCTATGTAACATCAGACATATGAAAAGTATCATCTGAACTTTGTACATTCCCTGTCTTCAAGGATTTCTTCTTGCAGCAAAGATATTTGCCATCTGGTGAACCTCCACACGCACAAAATTATAATTAAATTGCCCCTGGTCCCTTGCATTCTGTTTGTCAGAATGTTCTCTGAAACAGTCATGGAGTGTGTTATAAAGTTGGATTTTATTAAGACAATTGGTTTTGTGGGGGTTTTTTTTGTTTGTTTTCTGCACTTTAAAGAAGTAGCACTTTGAACAATATTCTAACCTGTTTTTAAGTTTACAAGATGTAAATGTTACACTTGTATAAAATTCATTTGCAGTTATTCAATTAATTTGGGTTCTATAAATCTTATTTCTAATTATGTTTTTACCTTAGCCCTGCACAAACTCCTTGCAGAGATCCCTACCAAGGGCATTACACCTTTGAAAGCAGGACAGAGTTGGAAGAATGTTTCTGCCTTGAAGAAAACCTGAAACTTTCTGATGAATTATCAACACACAATTTTGTGTGGCTCTGAAATATAAAGTAGATTATATAATGATATCTGATACAGAGACTTTAGCCCTGGCTATGAAAACTGAATGACAAATTCATAGCAAGTAGTTTATTCAATTACATGGCCCTCCATCTCTGCTCAGAGAATACAAATGAGTAGAGAAGTATATTGATTTCCCATTGTCTTTTTTACTTTGGAGACTGATTGTGATCAGCATGAGATAACTATTTTTTACTTAATGTTTGAAATCTGGTTCATGCTGGCTTTGACAGAAAAATCATAAAGCATTGTTTCTTTCCTTCATCCTGGATGAATGCTGCTCTTATAACCTAGAGGACAGCATAATGAAACCATTTTTCTTTCTTTTAGTCAAGTAAATATAACAGCTAAGATATTTTAGATTAATTCTAGGTGTTTTTAATGCAGAGCACTCTTAATGTGTGTATGAGCTGCCTGTTGTTCCGAACCACACCAGACTCCTGCATCATTGGTAGGTCTGGTGAGGGAAGACAGGAAAAAGAGTGTTCATCGCTATTGCTTTTCTCACAGTACCTCAAAATATTTGTTTGTGCCTGTATCGTCTTTGTTGCAGTCTTTGTGGTCAGACTTTGCTTAATTTCTCCTGTGTCACACTCATGATAAGAAGAAATGAGAACCTCATTCCTCTGATTTGGTTAAGTATCACTTTGTATAAATTAGAGTAGCTGCCTTTATGGATCACTGTCATGTACAGAAGAGAAGTAGTTTCAGCAGCAGCAGATGAACATTTTCCTGCCAAGCAGACTTCTGTGCCCTAGGTTTTGCAAGGGACTGGCCCTAACATCAACATCAGTATAGTTTCCTCATTACAACCCAGCAGATACTCTTAGGTGAAAGCCCCACAAATAAAAAAGTCAATTTTCTGACTCTGATTGTGTCCAGCACACAAAAGGATATTGTACATGTCATCTGTACGCCAGGATTGTCACTGAGTTCATGAATGGGCAATGTCCTTGCTTGGCACACAGTGTGGCCTTTGCCAAGGTCATATTCCTGGTTCTGCACTAAAAAATGCTTTTCCTCCTATTTCCTCTTCTAGACCCATACTGCATCCCTGGGACCAACTTCCTCTGCATTGTTTGTTGTCACATTGTTTGATGTCACTTCTTTCCCATGGAGTAACTTCTGGTAAATGCAATCAGCACTGTCATCCTGCGCCTGCTGCTCCTCGTCCTGCGCTGAATGGACCATCAGCTTCACCATCTCACTCTGATTTGTCCAAATAACATCCTTTAATGTGTATAATGACAGTGCTTTAACCAACCCATGGAGTTGGAACCTTGGAAGGTTGTTAAGATGTGTGGTTTATATAATGTAACCGTTAACATTTATTAGTAACATTACAGGATTTTCTAGGGACTCTGCAGCATAGACTTGGCTGCCTAAAGGCCCTCAGATTCCATGAAGAACAGATTCTCAAAACCTTTCTTTGTTCTGCAGAACTGGCAAGAGCACAAGGAACTGCACACCCATAGCTGGAATAATTTCCCCTATTTCAAGACAGACTAAAGAAATGCAGAATTTTGTATTCACAGGACTTTGCCTCCTGTTCTAAGAAAAGCACAAAACCTGTCCTTGCTCTATTTTTCTCATTGCCATTAATGCATCTACCACATTGATCCTGGCTTAGTTGCGAGGAATTAGCAATACAATTCAGGCACATTTCAAAAATTAGGAAAAAAGTCTTCACATGCACTGAATAAACAACTTTTGCATATCCTACACTTCGGTTGCCTCAATACAGTAGAGGTTTATTGACTTACTGCAAGCTACATTTGAATGATTGCTTCATATATTATGATATGCAACATTACATCCTGTTTCTTTTCTATTTCTATAGCCCAAAGACTTATTGGAATCGATGTGTCTCAGACTCATAAAAAATACATGACTTTAAAAAAAGATTATTATATAAAAATCCACCAACCTTGAGAAACTGCAGAGGTGGGGGATTTTTGTGCTGGAATTCATTTTAGTTTGCTAACATTATCCCTATGTATCTTCAGTTTGAAAGTACAATCTGGCAATTTATAATAAAGAGCCACGAAACAGCTTTCCAGAAAGGAATTAAAAAAAAATAAATTAAAACCTCCCAGAAATATGGATGCCTGATTGCAAGTGAGAGTAATATACTTCAGAGCTGGTGGAGAAAGAATTCAAATAATAATCTCTGGTATATAAGGAGTCTGCTACTTAGTCAATAAAAGATGGTAATCTTCTCCCCAGAGCTTTGCAATATGAACAGAAAATAACCAAAGTAAAATGTTTCACATGATGCTATTGTGTGTGATTATTGAGCGAGCCAGAAAGGCAGATGAGAAGCAGCACTCCAAAAGGGAAATATTGTCACTAAGAGAGAAATGTCAGACTATCGAGATGGATGTCTCTTCCCAGCAGCTGGGTGGTAGGGTGCTGAAGAATTGGAGGGCACAGGTAGGGCTTAGGTCAGAGCGATAATCAGAACTAGTAGTAAGGCAAAACACAGTTGCATTACAATGTAAGATTCCCCATCCCAAAGCATTCATATTTGAAATTTTAATCTAAAATTTTACAGCCAAGGAAAAAAAGATGTACTTCTTTTACGATTGTCTATAAGTGCATGTATTCAGTGCTGGAGTCAGATTTAGAAGCTAATAACAACCTGAAATAGCTACCTGAGAATCAGCATTCCAAAATACGGTCTCTGCACTAAACTAAAATATTTCATGTTTTGCTTTAAATGCAAAGCTCTCATTTTGTCAGGCACTATACAGCTCTGTAAGAAAGTAATCTCTCAGGCTCGTATTCTTTATCAAAACCCTTAAAATGTTCTGAACTAGTTCTAGGGAAGTGTCAAAGCTGGGTCCATACAATTAGGTGTTTGCAGAGGAGGTTGAAGCTGTCAAATTAAGAAATGGGTCACTGTCTAATTTCTTGCATTTAAGCTTTTTCAAGAGCTGCTATAAAGCTTTGAAGGAAGTATGGATTGTTTTTAATCTTGTATTACTCTTAAGTAATAGACGTATGAAGGCAAAATTGTGGTACAGCTATGGCTTACTGTGTCTCCAAGAGCCTTGCTCCCTGTTTCTGTTACTGACCCATTCTGTTGGGTCAGCATTTTATGAAAAACACTCTCTAAACTCAGATTAGATCCAATTAACAGTGTTGACTTAAACAGTGTTTAAAATGGACTTTTTCTAGAACAGTGTGATTGAGTGGAAGCAAGTTCAGGTGCACACACAGTAACCTCCAACAGAACCTTATGAGCCAAAATAGGTATGAGCCAAAAGATATGTGGCCATATCCCATAATGCCAGTTGTCTGGAGTAGACACACTTTTGAAGTATATCCTGTTGAAAAGGGCTACTGTGCAGTAAAGTCACCTACTCAGAGAACAAACATTAAGAACCATAATTTTGGGCTTGTGATACACATAACAAGAAGGGTCACAGGTGGCTTCCAGTCTTCTTTTATTAGGTTTGCCTCATGTTTAAAGTTATCTATTCCAAAGACAAGAGACCAGAACACAGACTGGAGGTGCAGGAGGTGCTTCTACTTAATTCTTTCTTCCTCATCCATCAAGGTGAGAAGCTACAATTTGAGCACCTTGAAACTATAGGAGGAAGATAGGTGCCTAGATGCTTAGACATGGACAGGAGCAGAGCTCTAGAGGCCTTTATTGGGTTTGTAATATTAAAAGCCTTTTAGCTCTTGGGCATGTAGGAAATCTGGTATAATGTATGAGTTACTCTATTTGATTGAGAGGCAAGATTCAAAAAGATAGGTGAGTCCATTAGAGATTTCACTTACACTGCTCAAAATGTCGGTGTTTTAACATTTTTAGTTCAACTGAGAAAATGAATGAAAATCAGTGAGCCATTTCTCATTAAAAATTTATTACAAAGCTCTCAAAGAAGTTTAGTAACAGGTTGTTGTGGTTTAACCCCAGCTGGCAATTAAGCCCCACACAGCTACTCAGTCACTCCCCAGCAGCGGTACCAGGGAGAGAACAGGAAGGGTAAAAGGTACAAAACTCATGGGTTGAGATAAAGACAGTTTAACAGGGAAAACAAAAGCCATGCACACAAGCAAAACAAAACAAGGAATGAATTCACTGCTTCCAAGGGCAGGCAGATGTTCAGCCATCTCCAGGAGAGCAGGGCCCCATCACGCGTAACCGTGACTTGAGTAGACAAACACCATCACTCCAAATGTCCCCCTCTTTCCCCTGTCATACAGAGCATGATGTCGTCTAGTATGGAATATCCCTTTGGTCACTTTGGGTCACCTCTCCCAGCTGTGTCTCCTCCCAACCTCCCATGCACTCCCAACTTCCTCACCAGTGTGGCCGTACGAAAAGCAGAAAAGGCCTTGGCGCTGTGTAAGCCCTGCTCAGCAATAACAAAACATCTCTGTGTTATCAGCCCTGTGCTCAGCACAAATCTAAAGCACAGCCCCATACNAAATCTAAAGCACAGCACTGGCCATTGTGACGACACTTCTACCCCAGCCAAAACCAGCACACAGGTGTTTCATAGTTAGTGTCTTACATTACTGAAGACCCAAATACTTCCCCAAAACTGAATTAAACAAACCTTAAGACTCAAAAATCACAGAAAATAGATTAGCATTCTTAATATGGAAGCATTTTTATTCCATAAAATTGCTCACATGTATCCAGTCACTTTTATAGATTAGGTAAAGTAGAAGAGCAAACAAAATATTCAACCAGTGTATCTGCACAAATTTGGTGTCTGTCAAGAAGACATCATTTCCTTGAGAAAAAAGCTGAACTTGCTGTCTAACTATTCCTCTCAGGGTTGGTATATAATGAAGTACAAACTCTTTTGGGAGTTGGTTTTGCTGCTGGAATTCAAACTAGAACAAGCAGACGCTACGGCGAGATAAGGAGTAGTCCTGCTATGCTCCACAGCTGCATTGTATGTCTGCAGCGTGCAGTGTGTGAAATAGACTTTGGCCTCCCAAGCGCAGGCAGCGTGCCAGCAAAGCTCTTGCCTGTGTCTTTGTGTCTCTGCTGTCTAAAGACTGTGGTCATGTGCATCGTTGAAGAAAAGGACCCGTGAGTGTATGGAACTCATTATGGGGAGCTACAGGTAAAGAGCAGAGAGGAAAGGGTGTTGCAGTCATTCAATCTGCATATTCCTTAAAATCAATAGGACACACAAAGGGATTGGAAATTTCAACATACGACGTTAAAAATCTCTGAACCTGGGCCTTATTCTTGTCCATATTTTGCTATTTATCTGCAATGCTTTTGAAAACTCAAAGGTTACTTTTTGTTCATACAGCAACAACTGTAAAGATAGCTCACTTTTCCAGTTCAGGAAAGCAAATGTTACAAGACCTGTAGCAGCAAACATAAGCCCTAATGACTGACTGCTGCATTAAAAGAGAAAGGATTTGGTTGCTTTTCTTTATGTCTCTGAATTTTAAAAAAGTTTGATTAGGATTTTGTTTATGTTATTTACATGGTTTCCATTCCTCTAATATCCAATCCTTTGCAATATTTTAAGGGAATGAGGGAGTTTTACAGTCAGAGAACTCAATTGCAGGTTGTTTCAGAGCTAGACCTAACAGTAACAGTGATATAGAGTAGACTTACCTAAAGATATCAGACTTGTTTGTACTAAACAGAGTCTGGTTTAAACATCTAAATGCAGCTATGCTGCTTCTGTAACAAAAATGACTTTCTAAAAAACCTGTTGGAGAGCCTTTATCTTGGAACCAGCACCTGTGGAGGTGGATTGGGGAAGCCTATCTGTACCAGTAACATAATTCATGTACTTAGTACTAGCTCCAGAGTTATAAGCTAATTTCTACATATATTGCAATTGGTGTAATTTGAGTAGTTGTTTATAAGCTTCTGACTATTACTGTTGGGTTTCCACAAAAACGAAAAAAGAAAAAGAAATGACAGGGTTAATTGAGTATGTAAAGGAATGTAGGAACATAACTGTATGGAACTTACTTATGTAAGTAATACCTTACCAGTGAGACTGCAGCAGTGCACTTCAAACATAATCATGTCTCTATCAGAAGTCAAGGTCTTCAGAAAAGTGTTTTCTAAAATAAAAAATGTACTAGATAATATTACATTACAAGTATAAACAGCATGTTTTTTTGTTCTCTTTATAACCCAAACTTACCACTCTGTAATTGTAATCTAATCACAGATGTTCTAATATTTACTCTTTTTTAAAAAACTTATTATTTCTGCAAAGTATACAGAACAGATAATGAGTCAAGTTCTTTCTAAGTGTCACAGAGGAGTTTAAGTGAGTTCTGGAATGAATTAAATGATAGAGAAGGTAAATAATAGATAGGAGGTTTAAAGAGAATTCAGACCAACAGAAGTTTATGAAGAACAGAGGGGGAATCTCTTAAATGCAAAATAGAAGAAAAATAAATTAATGTGAAAGAAAGGTGTAGGAAATCTAAAAGAAACCCAAGAAAACAAGGAAAAGTGGAAGTTACACTTCTAAGACTTACAGAGAGGATTTAGTAGACCTTATTTTTTGAGTTCATTCTGAAGTAACTTAAAATTGCAACTCCTTTTAAGAAAAAAAAGTTGAGGACTAATTTTAGAAATCAGGTGTTTTCCAAATCACTCAGGAAGACATCCCTATAAAATAAAATAATAAAATATGTTATTTAGTGGAGGATATCTTCAACTGAGAAGTGATCTAAAGAGAAAACTGGAAAATAAAAACCCAGACAAATCTCTTAAGGAATTCAGTAAATTCAAAACAATATGGAAATATAAGGACAGGAGAACATTAAATTACAAATTATATAGAGGATGGTAGAGAACATTGCTGCTAAAGTTTAGCTTTGTTCAGCTCTGTATCTGAGAAGGTAGCATGGCAGTCCTGAAACGTGGGGAGGAAAAATATCCTTGAGTGAATCAAAATTGCCTGACTAATGTACTTAAATTTTGAATAAGCCTTGTGTATCTAAAGCATTTTCTGAAGCATTTGCTTGATTTATCCATGAAGAGAATTACTCACTTTTAAAGACCTTCAGTGATAGAACCTGAGTGATCAAGCTTAAGCATCTAATTAGGTTTTCTTTCTGGAAACATTAGATGTACCAACTTCTTTCTATTGACTAGGTAAAAAGCTTGGCCAAATATTTATGAAAAAATGCTTTGTGAGGCATTTGAACTTATACATAAATTAGACAGAGAGGGATTTCACTTTAGATTTAAATTACACTTGTTAGTGTACAAAATTCTGGTGTTATTAGGCTTCTTAGACCCACTTACCTGCACAGGTAAACAGCAAATAATGGCTAGGTGTTGGTACCCTGACCAAGTAACTGGTAATAATTCTTTTTCAGGAAATACCAACATGCAGCATTTTGCAATGTGTATTCAAATTTATTTGTACTCGTGAAGGTGATTTTATCAAAGAAATTGGACTGACAAGGTATGTTAGTTTCTCAGTAAGTTCACCTTGCTAAGTTTCCGAGCAGAAGTTTTAATGGGAACAGCAGGAGGAAGTGAGCTTCTTTTTTGTCAATCCCTTTTCACTGTGAACTTTATATTTCCCTGGTGGAAGTAGAACACAGGAAAAAAATTCATCATGTTCCTTAAAGTTCTTTAAGCTATCAATAAACCATCAGAACACGAGTGGGCTGCTGATTACATAATCAAACTTGAAATGTATGCATTAAATCTGTTTAAAAAAACCTCTATTCACTGACAAATTATAACTAATTTTTTTGAAACGTGTAAAATAAAGAGTTATGCTAGAACCACTGAAGTGTAACATGTAGTAATAGAGTGGTTAGCTTTAGTAAACTGAAGCAATGCACTGTCTCAGAAATGTCAGTGTTTTTAGTATAGATTACACCAAAAGCATAGCTGGAGAACAGAAGCAATTTAGAGTAAAATATATTCTGATAACTAATGGATGGCAAAGCTATCAAACAATGTTAAACCTTCCATGTGATACATCACACAGTACCCATATGGTGATGCATAAGTTATATTAGTGGTTCCAGATAAGATTAAACTGATTATTACAGTCATTTTAGATTTTTTTCTTCACATATTGTCGTAGCAATTGTTCTTGTATTCTAAGAATACAATGGTATCACCAGCTGGATTAGGTGTTCTTGGTCTGCTGTTCCCAAAAGAATACACTTTATGTCTTTAATTAGACTATTTCAGGATCAGGATGCCCTAAAGCATTGAGATGGAGAACAAAGAGATTAAAATAAAACAAAAATAGAATTATACACATTTAAAAAAAAGGTGATGGAAAAGACCATCCTCTGCTACTTAAGGAGATTAAGGTAGGCTGAGTAAATAACTTAGCTGTAAAAACTGGATCAAAGGAGGAGATTTTGTTGAGCAAGGGTCTTAAACAGCAGTCTAAGGTAGTTTTGAAAAGTAGAAGTTTTGTGGACACTGCGGATTGCAGGCTGCAGACTGTTCTGAGTCTATTTTGGTACAGAATTCCCATTGCCGTAGGAGCTCAAAAGAGGAGCACACACAAAAGAGAGAAAAAGACTGTGTTCAAACATAGGCTTGCTCAATTTATGAAAAAGCATTTGCACGAAGACCCTCAAAGTCTGTAATCTAAGAAAAAACAAACACACTTTTACTGCAGCAGCTTAGAATTTTTTAAAATATACTTTGTGCAATTCAAGTTGAAAATTGTAAGATGAGGCAGATGCAATTTAGTTCATTTCACTTAAAAAGAACCCTAAAAGTAAAATACATTGCGTAAGCAGCAGGTACCTTTTCCTTTTCAAGCTGCTTCTTATGCCTCAAGCAGGATGCTTATAATCTGAGCATTTTTATTATAACAAAAAAAAAATTCCGGAACAATGCCAGACACTCCAGCAGCTGTGAGTCAAAACTAAATATCACATGGGTGGGATCTCCATAGTAACTAGCTCAAATGCTTCACATACACTAGAAAGGAGTCCACTCTTCAGTTTACCTTTCACCTGAAGTTGTGGTCCCTTCCTCTGTTGAAAACTCACTAAAGAATATTAATATAATATGAGATAATGTTATTAATATTATAACATAATATAATAATCTCTCTGCTCATATGCATTTAATACTCCATAGATATAAATTATATTGTACCAAGAAAGTAGAGAGGAGACAGTGTCTGAAAAGAAAAAGGCACAAAAAAGTATAATGAGGTTCCTATTTTACTTCAGAACAGGGTTAGGTTACAAGGTTCTGTTATTTGCAGAAGGAAGCAGACCACTAGTGGCTGCTGATAATCATGCTGAAAAAACTAAACTAACCACCCTCAATAGCAGGTCTTGGGAAAGCAGGGAAACCACAGTAGATGGCACACACCACAGCTCTGGACATTCTCATGGGACAGTCTTAGATGCGTGTTGGCTCTGTGGGCACCGGGAGGCAATGATGTCCCCAGTCAACCTGGGATGCCCCTCCCCAGGGCTCAGGCCCCATTTCAGCCCCCCAGGGCCATCAGTCCCTGCTCTGGCAGTGCTGGAGCAGTGCTGGTCTCAGCCCTGTCTTTGCCCCCATCTTTTGCCAAGCTTCATCACTTGCCGTGTTGGGAGCTGTTGATGGACCAACCTGTTACGAGTCCCCTGGGACTGTGCCCAGTGGCTGAGGGCATGTCCAGTGCTGGGACACCCTCGAGCCTGGCTGCCCAGCTCTGGAGAACTTGCTGGTCCATACCGTTCTAGACAGACTCTGCCACAGACAAGGTGAACAACAGGGTGCATCACCATGCTCAGCAAGTAATTACCACTAATTTAGTGTAAAAATGAAAGACTGATTTGAACACAGGGCTTTTTCTTGATTTAGTTTTGCTCAATGTTTTCACTAATAATCTTTTTAATGGAACAAAAGGCATGATTATTAGAAATTTACTGGGGCTACCTAGGGGGAAAGACTGCATGTTGGTTGGAAAACAGCATTAGCATTGGAAAGGGTCATAACTGCATTTTACTGAAAATGGGATACAATTCACTACAAACAAGTGAAAGGATCTGTGCTTAAGTAAAAACTATCAGATGAAGAAAAGGATAAGGAACATCAGTTCCATGGAAAAGAATCTAGAGACAAGGCTGAAAGAGAGCTGCATTGAACCACATCCAGGTATCATGTTACTGAGAAGGTAATCGTCACACAGAGGTAGACCTGGCAAGACATGCAGATGAACATTTTCTGCTTCATTTGGCAGAAGAGAAGACTCGAGCTGGGGTGTGGGTACAACATGGGCAGTCTAAAGGAGAGCACTGCAAATGACCAGAGGTTTGGAAAACATGATCAATGAGGAATGATTTAAAGAGCTGAAATTTCTTTCCCCTTAGAAGACTTGAAGGAGATCATGACAAAAACCTTCAAGTATAAAAGTCTATTGTAAAAAGTGAGGAGATATTCTGTGTCTGTAGAATAAATTGTGACAAGAAACAATGAAGCTGAAAATTTAAACTGTGAAAAGTTAAGAAAAACAGAGTGCTGAATATTTTGTTTTGAGTCTCTCCGCCACTGAGGTCTTTAGAAATATGCTAGACAGCCATCTGTCAGCAACGATAACATGTATAGTTAATCTTGTCTTCAGGGATGGACTGTCTCTTGGAGACCCTTCCAACAGTTTTTTAATGTAGTTATTGCCAAATCCCAGCAGATCTTTAATGGGAACATTGGCAGGATAGTACATACTGCAGTATCTGTAGAAGAAATACACACCATCTAGAAATATGGTCTGCTGAATTTTCAGATTAATTGTGTAGGACTCTCTGCACTAAGCTCTTGGTGCTGCTACATTTTGTGGGAACAAAAAAAGAAAAAGATGCAGCATATTATTGGTTTACAATAGCGGCTTATACTAAATTACCAGTACAAGGTTTTCTGGAGAAACAGAAATTCAAGGACATTTGAAGGACAATGAAGGTCAGATAAATGTTTGTCAGTGCTACAAAACCCATGACAGAATTCTTTTGGAGGTTTAAAAGACAACTTCAATGACATATTGTGGAATCTAAAGAAGATTCATAGCTACTCTATGCTGAATACAGTCTTTCTGGGATGAAGCTTTTTTTTTTGAACATAAAAAGGAAAGAAAGATTTGTGGAAGAAACAGTATTAGAAAACAAATTAAACTTTAAAAAGGGCAAAGCATACAACACAGGGGAGCTGAGTATCAGTTTTTAAGTTTTTTAAGAGACTGGCCACTGAGAATTCTCTTTCCTTTCTATGTCAAAAGCAAGAAGGCAGATGTCTAAGGTTAGATTGCTGTTTCTGCTCTTCTTCTGGTCCTCAGATGAAAAATTTTAAGTTCTGAAAAACAAAACAAGTATTTTGTTTTGGTTTTTTTGTTTGGTTGTTGTGGGGGGGATTGTGTAGATAATACAGAACTGGAGCTGGTTTTGGCATGTATATGACTACTAAACAGTGCCCTGTTGTAGTTAAGATCCAGGGAAGACCTCAACTTGAAAAGGCCAATATAAGTCCCATATGAGCTAAATGTGTTAGAGGACGGTTTCAACCAAATTTGGCAAAGTGGTGTAATGTCAGAAAGTAGAATAATGTAGCAATTTATCTGAATGAAAATTTAGATAAATTCTAAGAGGCTTTGGTGCCACAATGAAGGACAAATGGACATGTTACTGTTTAACAGGCATTTAACAATTCACACAGATTTTTATATCAAAAATCAATTCACTCCATGCCTTGCAAAATTGCATGGAAGGCATTAGTTCCATCAGAAAGCATAGCTGCAACAGCAGTGCACAATTGTAATGGTGCTTTATAAAGGACAGAACTCACATATTCCTGGATAAGCAGCAGTATTTTAAAGGTAGGAACAGGACACTAGCTAGCAGTTATACAATGTGTCAAGAGTAAGACCAAATCACACAGTCTATAAGATCCAGGCATAAAAAGTGCAGAGGGAATTGGGTGGGTTAAAACTGGACAAAAGCAACAGCCCTTGTGTATGGTAAATCTCATTGGAATCAGCAAGGTGGCATAGAGCCAACAGCAGGACTAAGAATGCTCTGGATATGTGCATCTGATCTGGACAGGTTGTGATTCCAGATGGCCAAAAGACAAATCACATCCAGTTTCAGCATTTTAAATGTTTAATTTTATTAAAAAGTCCTAACGGAGCTTTTCTGAGCAGGAAATGGCATGATCACTGCTATGCGCAGCACCAGGTGGGAAAGAGTGCATTATTGTCATTTTTATTTTGAGTGAAGTCCTCCTGGTGTGGAGCAGCTGCGTGGTCCCTAGGCATCCTGAAAGGTGGCACTCCAACAGGATGTCTGGAAGCACGGCTGGCGTGTCCCAGAAGGGGCTGCTCAAACCAGTTCTGCACAGACGGCTTGGAAAGTGCTAGTTCCCATGTTGGTCACTAGCGTTCAGAGTGCCAGCTTGGAGGCCAGTCTGTCAGAATTTAAACTGCCTTCACAAAAGGTATGAACTTTATACATGAGAGGAGTAGGCAGCCTGCAAGGGACCCAACAGGGATACTTTCCAAAATGATCTGAGGCACTGGAAAAAAAAAAGAAAAATAAAGGGTTTTATTTCTAACATGGAATTACAGTTTGAAAATGCAAAATATAAAATCATCTTCATTGGATAAGTTTTCTAAAAGCAGCTTCCTACCATTCACAGGGGATATGAGCCAGAGTATATTAGGTATTTAAATTAGCACTAGGATCCTAAAAATTGTCAGGGATTTCTTAAAAGGAAAAAGTTGTTGAGAAAAACTTAGCTGGACTTTTTTTTCTGTTCCATTCCTTCCCACACTGTCTAATCATGTTCTTCTTCCTGCTAATTAAAGGCCAATATACTGCAGCTTAATAGCTGTCCACGATTCACTGAGAAAGAGAATGAGCTGTCTTATTCTATGTAAAATCATCCATAAACCTCCATCCCATCATCCTTTATTTTTAGAAGCAGGCTTGACAGCTCCTCTTTTGGGCCTTGCTGGCAGCATGTTAGATCTTGCGCCTCTGTGCTTTGCACCTTGGACAACATCAGCACGGAGGATGCAGAGCACAGGACGTTTAAATGGAGCAAGGCAAAAAAAGGGTAAGGGTCCAGACTATTAAAGATCACCAACTGGCCACGTCTGCCTGAGGAGATTTCTAGAATTATCTTTAATTAGTGGCAACAATTCTGTTGTCAGAAAGAAGAGATGGATATGAGATTTGAAGCCCTTAGCCCCAGATGTGCTTTGCATCTGGCACATGCTTTTTTCTAAAGCCTATAGCTATCTGTGGAAGGGCTTTGACTTCTCTCTTCACAAAAAATGGCCACCAGATGCCATAGAAAATAGCTTTGGAGTTTTAAGGCAGCAGGGAATACAGGTATGTGAGGCTTCAGCTTTCTTGCAGGGATTTTCTTTGGTGGTTTTATCACTCTCTAACTTAAGCAGGAGATGTCAGGAGGTTACTAGGTCTGAGGAGGAACATTGTTCTTACACATTCAGAGCAGTATCTCTGTGTCTTCCTGGGACGTAACATTACAGACTTCTTTTTATCTAAGCTACTCAGTGGTAGTTCATTAAATAAAGCAAAACTATCCGCACTACAGGTTGGAATATTCAGCCAATGCTGAATAACTATAAACCCACAGTACTCCTTTGAGTACATGGGTCAGCTGTTCAGTCATATCTGCTAAACCGCTGTGAAGTAGTCACAGTGATTTGCCTGCGTCACCTTAGTTACTAAGCATCAGCCATGAATGTCTTCCTAGAAGCTGTTTTGCAACAAGTTGACCCTAAATTAATTTGTAGGTCCATTAGACCCAGAGCTCTATTTATTTTAGAAGTGCCAGAGAGGTTGTAATTTGCTGTTATTTTTAGTTATGGATACCATGGATTGCAAGACAAAGTGGAACAACACTGAACAACAACTGAAATTTGGGAACAGTTAACATAGATCAGTTCATGTCTGTTGCCAAGGGCAATCTTGGTGTATCTCATTTTAAATTCTATTGAATAAATTAATGTGTAATTTCCTTATCATGAACAGTGCCCTATCAGAAGAAGCTTCGAGAGGTAAGGAGTGTTAATGGATCCTGAAATTGGATCCTAGCCATGGCAATGAGCCTGGAGCTGAGCACCACCATTCATGGATGGTCTATAAGTAGAGTGTGAAGAGATAGCACATTGGTCATAGACGCTTCTTCATACTGTACTTTCTTTATCAATACTTCTTGTCTGTAGAGCATCTCTGCCTTCTTTCAAGATTTTTTTAAAGGCCAATGGGATTCTTTATTTTCTTTACCTCTGTTTCTTCTATTCCCTTGAACTCTTTCTTGTTTGGTTTATTTTTAAAGGCACCTAAATATACTTGAAGAACTTTAGGTATCAGCTGTGTCAATTTCTGTAGTAGCTCATGAGGAAGATGAAGACTGCAGTGAGGTTTCCCCTCAGCCCCCTCTTCTCCAGGCTGAACAGACCAAGTGACCTCAGCCACTCCTCATACGGCTTCTCCTCAAGGCCCTTCACCATCTTCATTGCTTTCCTTTGGACACTCTCTAACAGTTTAATGTCTTACATTGTGTCTCCCAAAACTGCCCCAGCACTTGAGGTGAGGCCGCCCCAGAGCAGAGCAGAGCGGGACAATCCCCTCCCTTGCCTGGCTGGTGATGTTGGCCTGATGCCCCCAGGACAGGGTTGTCCCTCCTGGCTGCCAGGGCACTGCTGACTCAGATTCAACTTGCCATTGACCAGGACCCCCAGGGCCCTTTCCATGGCACTGCTCTCCAGCATCTCATTCCCNTACATCCTGGCCCATCCCCAGTGTAGAACCTGGCACTTTCCTTTGTTGAACTTCATATGGTTAGTGATTTCCCAGCCCTCTAATTTGTCGAGGTCTCTCTGCAGGTCCTCCCTGCCTTCATTTGAGTCAACAGCTCCTCCCAGTTGCGTAGCATCTGTAAACTTACTTAGTATCCCATCCAGTCCTGCATCCAGGTCATTTATGAAGATGTTGAAGAGCACAGGGCTGAGGATGGAGCCCTGTGGAACCCCAGTAGTGACAGATCACCAGTTTGATGTCACCCCAGTCACTGTTCCCCTTTGTGCCTGACCCGTGAGCCAGTTGCTCAGCCATCCCACCATGTGTTTGTCCAGCTGTGGGCTGGACATTTTGTCCAGAAGGCTACTGTGAGAGAGTACCAAGAGCTTTACTGAAATCCAGAAAGATTACATTAACTGACTTCCCTTGGTCAACTGGGTGGTTTAGCTTGTCATAAGACTAAATCAGGGTTGATAAGCAGGACTTTCCTCTCATGAAGCCGTGCTGGCTGTCACCAATAAGTGCATTGATTGAATAAGGTAAACTTTGAAGTCTTAATGAAGCCCAGAATAAGCTTAGAATTCAGGCAAAACAAACTTTTTGGAAATGACCAATTGCCAGAATAATAAAGAAGGAAAAATAATTTGAGCTAATGAACTAATTTTTCTACCTTTCCTGACAAACTAAATGCAAGTAAATATTCTACAATTGACTCAAACATGGCAATTAATAAATGTTCCCCCTGAAGAAGAATTCAAATTGAAATTGATTATGGATTCCTGAAATTTTTCTAAGAACTTTACACACAACATTTCACAACAATTTGTGAAACTATTGAAGACAGTTGTATAATTCATTGCTCCAGTAATACTTTGATAAATACTGGTGCGCAAAATTCCAATTGTGGGATTTAGCAATGCAGAGATTTGCTGTTTCTCTCCACCATCACAATCTTTGATACTGCATTGGAGCTATGAGGTGCTGTGATGAAGCAGTCTGTAAGCACATCCTTGTTAGCAGTAGCAGAATTCAAACAGGATTATTGATGACAAAATGCTATTCCATTAATGCCATCCTGAAGACATATATACTTCCAGTGTGAGCTTTTTAACAGTCTGGTTTCTATTTTCTCACATTTCTCAGCAATGTGTGCTAGGCAGCTAATCACCATGGCAGGATTTTGCAGTGCTTGACCCTTGCTGAGAGAGGCCAGGCTCTAGACGTCTCCTCAGTGTTTATACTTCAAGGGTTTCAGGAGGACATTTCAGTGGGCCTTGCTATTTGCTGTGTTCATGGCAGGAACTTTTCACTGCTAAATGAGGAGCCACAGAATGAGGAAAGGACCACAGTATCGGTCCATGCCAAAACCACCTGCCAAGGAGCAATCCTGACATGACCAACAAGAGATAAATTCAACATCTCTACTTGGAATTTTTTTCTCACTGCTGAATTCTGGGACCTGCTTCAGAGAAAGGTTGGATTTTTTTGGACAGATTGACTTGAAGCAGCCGGAAGCATATTGCTTTCTGCCTAAAAGGATTTACAGCTAGTTGGAAAATAATTTTCTAAAGAAATATCACATCAGTAAAACTTTGCACAAATGTTCATGTAGAACATGTTTGTGTACCTCAGGGCCACTAATCACAGGTAGCAACTTTTATTTTTGATCTTACTAAAATGTTAGGACTCAGAATAAAACATTCTCAAGTCCATGCTTAGGAAATTCCACACAGCGACGCTATTATTCAACATCTGTCATAAGTTTAGTGGTTAATTTAAAACAAAAGGAAGAAAAGCTGTTTGCAGATGACTGATCAGTTTGGAACCAACAACTTGCCACCTGTCCTATATCAACAGGTCTCAGTAATTTAAACTGCCCTAACACTACACTCAGACTATTAAAATATATATCTATATATTTAAGGGCTATCCCTCAAAGAGGGAGACCATCGCAATGGCCTGAAGTGTCCAGAAATTGTTAGCCCCAATTTTCCATACATGTGTAAACAATTAAGCACCGGTAATGGGATTTACAAATGCCACAACATGGAGAAACTGCTACTTACAGTAATTAATTGAAAATGCTGAGGACACAGGTGGGACTAAAACCTGTTATTTACCAAGACCAGAGCAAAATAAGTGCTCTAGCTGCTAACTCAGCCATCAGAAATAGCAATCTATCCTTGGATTGTGGTGTTTTAATGCGTGTTCAAAGACAACAGTAGTATTGTTCCCTAGAGCATTTCTGTGACATGTTGGATCCCTAGCTCAGCATCTTCTTCAGCTGCCTAGCTTGGATGTGTGGTTATGTCAATCACTTCCCCACAGTACTCGATCTCAAGTTATATTGAGATGACACACACAGATACAGTTTCTCTTCAGAGTAGATGCTTCAACACTTTAGTATTCACAAAAATTGCAACCCACATCTGCTATTTGCCTTTGCAGTGTTCCCCACTGGCTCCTTAAACTGCAAAACTGTAAGATATTTCTGAGCAATGAAAATACAGTGAGCCTGCAGGTAAAGTAGTTTAAATCCTTATACACAGAACATACAGTTCTGTCCTGAGCAGCTCACCACCATTAACTATGTGTATGCCCAGTATCATAAACTTGGCAAGTTAATTTTAGCAGGTTGAGATTACCCAGCAATTGAGCAGAGATGTTGACAATTTCAGCAGGAGGGCTGGAGGTTAAAGCATTTTTAGAAATATAGTACTAGAGCCTTTGGCTTCTATGAACTTGTCAAAATACACTCATTGAGGGACTTTTTAACTGCTTTGTCAGCTTTCCTCTTCTGAGGACCCTGGCAGAAGAATGAGATCTGACCAGAAGTGCACGATCCCACCCATCACCACAGGCACCCTCATATTTTGGTTGAAAAGAAGATAAATATTATAGTTCTCAGCAAAATGGCAATTCATTTCATTTTGTCTTTTTCCTAATTTCCAGGAATACTGCCTGAACATTGCAAAAGAAATCATCAGAGATCAACAAAGTCTTGCTGTGTGTTCAGATATGGAAAACTCAACTGAGAAATTATCCCCACAAGATAAAACATACTAAGCAATGGTTAATTTTCTGGCTTTGGCCAGTTCTTCTGTCATTGCCAGGGCCTTGACCGTACAAATCTCATTCCTGGAGAACAATTGTTCATTATTTTCTTTCATTTTACAGCTGATTCCCATACATCTACATAGTGAGGCAGTTCCCCTGCAATTCTAAAACTGTCTTTTGATGTGTATAATAGTTAATGAATTCTCAAATAAAAACACAGGTGCATTAACCAAAGAGTTTAACGAATGCTTTTAATTATGGGAACTGGATGCAGCACACTCAACAACTGTGACCTTTGGTTTAGGTTCTGAGAGTCCTGTTACAATAGAAATGTCCCAGCAGTGACAGCAAACAAGGGTCAGCTTTGTGAAAGATCCATATCAGCAGCTGCTGTCAAGAAGTCAAGGCAGAATTAAATACAGCAGCTACAGTTTTAGAGTTGGTCTGACCCTGTACACCTATCTGCATGGTCCTGGTATGAAAAAAAATTGGTGATACCAATATTAAATGAACAACTGGTTCCCTGTAAGTAGGATAGTCTTTTATGCAAAGAGGAATAAAATGTGTCATTTACTAAGATTTCACTAACATTTTAATTGGAAGAAAATTCAAGCTGAAACTTCATAATGAGGTGAATTTTGAGTTTATATATATGCCATGATCAAAATTTGCATTTCATAATCATTTCTAAGGTGAAGTTTAGATTGGGTGTGTTTTTAGTATGTATCAGGCAGTGCTTGACAGAAGGTGCCATGATGGAGGTGGACATTAAAAGATTGTTTATTATGAAGTGTTCTTTTTATTGGATTGAGAAGCTTTATAGTTTGCTGGCAGTGTGGTACTAATGGAACTAAACCTTCTGGATAAGATAGGGAATACAGCAACACAAGCTTAATAGAGCAAATTCAAGTATTTTTAGCTTGAGGCAAATCTGGCTAAAGTCTGGGAAAAGAGGGAGAATCCTTCAGAAGGCCAGAAGTTTGTAACATATCATTATTTGACATAGATCTCAATGCAAAAAAGGGTACTCCCTCAGAAGAACAAGGGCTCCTTGTTCCAGCCTGTCCCAGGACAGGACAAATGCCAGCAGATGCCTACCTGGCAGCTGTTGTACCACGCTGGTTCTTACGAGCCCCATGGTTTCAGTGCAAGCAGCATGCTGGAAATGCAGGGCCTGAACTTATAAGCACCAAAACTTCTAGTGCTTGGAAGGGTCTGAGCATGTTTACAAACTCTGGGACATTGCAGGCTGCTTCCCTGCAGACACCTCAATCCCACTCTTCCCAGCCACTGGGTGACCTCCAGAGGTGTAGATGCAGCAAGCCAGTGGAGTGCACAGACATGGCAGGGGTACAGCAGCTGCTGTGCTTAAACTTGGTGTGCTCCTTGCTGAGTGATCCAGGGAATTTCTTCTTTGTTTGAAGATCTGTACTGACTTCATGCTTAATCCTGAGCAACATTTATTTAACCTCTATATGACTCAATTTCCCTGACTGTAGTATGACTATAATAACACTTCCCCACCTTTAAAGACTGTTGTGCATGCAAAACTTTGGAGCATGTGGAATAGTATCACTATTATTATAGCCATTTTTCAGAGTTGGAAATCTGATAACCCTCTCATCTGTGTTATCTTTTGTGGACATATGTGTTCTATTTAACCTGCATCCTGAAGCAGCCCTATCATTTGATGATGTTTTCTTAACCAAGCATATCTTAATTTCAAATTTATGTCTGTAGTCTGCTATAGTTCACTGATGCTTGAAATACTAGCTTGATTTCTGTTCTCATCTCACACATCACAACAGTTTTTTTGCTAATTAATGCATCATTGTCATTAATTTTATTTGACATGCACTATCCGTGTAATAAGACATTACATAGAAACATAGTCAAAAGCCTACATTTGACAAAGGAGAAGCACACAGGAACTTACTTTAAGGGAGTTCAAGTTTTTTCCATTCTCATTATGGAAAAAAAGAGCGATAAGGATGCTCTACATCAATAGGAAGATGTTTAGCATCCAAAATCTAAGTCCTTGAATAGGAATCAGGCTTAGATCAAAAGCAGATTGAATGCTGAGTTTTGCAACAGTATTATAAATTTGCCACACAACATTTATTGAAAATACATAAAATGTCAAAATCGTAGTAAATGTCTTGAAGAAGGCAAAGCTAAGGTGCAGATACCTTTTCTTTCACACATCTGTTAGCAAATTTACATGCATCAGTGTCACTACTAGATGGACAGGCTTTCATACTCTTTGGAAGAATTCAGTCCCTTAACCCTTAATCAAGGAGGTGGTTTTTTCTCAGTTATGATGTGATAAGCTGCACCCAAGTCATTCAGTACAGTAATAACATACACTGCAATGTAAACATATACATCAGTAGATATTTTCTTGTTTTTCTCCCCAAAACACCATCTGTATAATTTCATCAGACCATTTAATGAGTGCTTTGAGTTCTTCATTTGGTGTAAATAAGTTTTGCCACAATGTTTTGAAAAAGCAGCCCAGTACTTCATAGCTAAACTATTTTATATCTCTCGATACATAACTAAAACTCTATGTATGCCTGTATGAAATAATCTGAACTTTCGAGAATTCTTTCATTCATTCATGCACAAAAAAATAACCAGAAAACATCAATAGTGAATCCATGATCACTTTTCATCACAGTAAAAGGTTAACAGATGGGTTCTAAAGGTTCTCTATGAGGATCACTATTTAATATGTTTACAATGATCTACAAATTGCAAAGTGAGTAACAAGTTTAAAAAGTGTCTGAATAACCCAAACTATCATCACTTTTGATTAAATCTGGAGAGGCCAGAATAGAATATAAATAGCACTGAATCAAGTTGCAAAAATGGTCAACACAATGGCAAACAGCATCCTTGTTGATAACTGGAAAGCCACTTGGAGAAAAGACAATGGTGTAAATTATGTTACATGTATGATCTTGTCATTAACAATGGGTTAAGCAGTATTCTGTGTTAGCGATATACAATGCAAAAATACAGACTGCTTAAATGTTTCTTGGAAAAGGGAGAAAGGAAATGTTATGGACTGTTCACCAGGAACTTTCACTCCATATACATCAGTTCTGAAAGGAAGTAAATAAGTTTCCGAAGTGCATAAAAATGGGATGGTAAGTAATACAGAAAATGTCTTTTATATTGTTGCTGATACTTCTTGCTTTAGACGGGTATCTTATCAGAGAAAGCATACTGCAAAAATAGACAGATGAGTGAAGATAGATAAGAACAAGTTATTGGTATGGAAAAAAATCTCTACTTCAAAGACTAAAAGATTATTATGTTAAATGATTAAAGGGGAGCATGATAAAAGTGCATAAAATAAGATTGAATTGAGAAAGTAGACTACAGGAAATCACCCTTCAACACACTGAAAGTAAATGTTTCTAAAGCAATAAACATCATTTCTACCCAACCTGTGATTACATAGGGGAAGTTTTTTCCAGAGCATGTCTCTGGCAATTGAAACTCAGAAAGCTTGAAAGTGTTTGGATGAACAGGTGATGAATGGTATAACAATAGCACTTGGAACTATTTGCTCTCACATTTCAGATTTCCTTTTTTCTGAGGTATTTTGGTTTTGATTCAGTCACCTGGGTCTAAGCATGTGTATACTTCCAGTGCAATTTGAGATCTTGCAGGACATGCTCTGTCATATTGACCATAGGATGATATCTTGGTTACAGTATGGAGTCTCAGATGACTCCAGACACTAAACACTCTAGATGTCTACAGACCTTAAGACTTGTTCCGTCAGAGGAAAGACGATGATCTGCAGCAGCCGCAGGTCTACTGTAATGTGAAAGATCCTGTGTTTCTACTGAATGTTTCCACAAGAATGAACAACAACTCAATGAAGAAAAAAAATTCACAGTGAACTCCAAAAAGAAAATGACCAAAACCCAACCTGTAGTGAAACCATTATTTTCTATAACATACTCAACAGAGAACCCGGATTTTGCAAGACAAATTTCAAAGAAACTGGAAGATAGAAATTGTTCAGTTCTCCCCTTGGTAACCTCTATCCACCTTCTATGAAGGTTAATGATAAACCTACTGACTGCTGGCTTGGAGGACTACAAGATTGCATCAGGTACCTGATAATTATTTTCTGAATATACTTCTAGGAAAAGCTATTACCTTCAGGCCTGAGGGGGCATATTCTGCTCACTTCAAACCATTTTCTTTATGGATAAATTTCTTCCTTAGTTCTGTTTAACTACTGTAATCCTATAAGGACCAGTTTGTCTTATTTTCCAGTGAAGGTGATACTGAAAGAGGAGGGAATGGAAAATAGTTTTACCTCAGTATGAAAATCTGATTTCTGCCAAACAATTGAAGAAAACATCATACTTCTTTAGAACACAAGCATACCATCAGGAACATAAACACACTGCATCAGGAATGTTACATTTTTATGTGTAAAAAAAAGACTCTTTTTATTTGAAGAAAATACCTTATTAACTTATTTATTTCAATTAAAATACCAAGAGGTCCTACATCCCAATGAGAGCAAATAGTGGTATTCATCATAAACAATGGAAATATTTGAAGTTTATGAGAGCGTAAACAGATTTCCCTTAAACTGGTAATTTTTTCCCAAATCTTCTGTCATGTATAGAAGAAGGTTTAATGGCCATGTTACCTGCAAATGCACATCTATAATGGGGAAATAGACAACTTCTGTAGCGTCTGTTCTGAGATAATTTTCTATCCCATTGTCATTAAGTAGAAGATGAATCCTTTAATTATACTTTAAAATTCAGTCATGCTGTTATCCCACTAGTTAATTCAATTAAAATGAACCCTTGTTAATTCAATCAAAAGGAATCAAACCAACTCTTGAATTGTTTTTCTTCCTTGTGTTTTTCTTTTGGAGAAGGACTGAAGGGATACAGTGAAGAAGTATGAACTAACACCAAAGTGCTTGTCCCTGGACCCTGACAAAGAAAAGCTTGCACCCTTTACCCTGTCAAGTATATAGAGCAGCTCCCTGTAGGAAGGCGCCCTTCACTATTTCAGTAGCTTTTCTACATACCCAGAGTTTTGTCTGTCACTCCCTTGTCTGTGTGCAAGCAATAAAGAGGTCATCAAATTTTTAGTTATAAGATTAAAAATGGTGATGGGACTGAGGGGTGATTTATTATATATGACATGCATTTTTGTTTATGCATTCATGAAGGCCATGTCTGCAAGATCTGTAATGCCAGCTTGCACACACTGCACAAATATGAATAAATGAATAATTGTTTTGATAATATTAAACAGCATGTGTGATGTAGCAGAGCAACATCTGTTATTAACGGTATAAACAAAAGGAGTTTTTACTGATTGTGTGTCATTCTGCATATGAGAACAATGTAATAGGTCCAATTTGGTAACTCGTTGCAGGCAGCAGGAGGGATTGTGTAGGCCTGCTGTGAAAAACAGGAACAAGATTAGAGCAACAGTTCTTTCAAATGCAGAGAGCAAAAAAGCTCTATAAAAGTGCTAAAGGAGGAAAGTATAAACTGCACGTAGAATTGCTTGAGTTCATAGAAACCATTTCTCTTTTTGAAAGTTATCATCTTCCCTTTACTTTTTCCTATGTCCTGCATTGAGCTGAGCAACAATAGCTAAGTAACCTAGATTTCTGAGGAATCTGTCATTGTTAAATACTTTTAGGCACCATCTAAGATAATAACCATATAGTTATAGTATCCTTTATGACACCAGGAACTGGGAAGGATAAAAATCAGTATTTCCTGTTTTAAATGTATTAATAAATGTCAATTCAAAGAATGATAATGTGTACTGGAGATTACACAAAAAATGCAGAAAATTGAGATGTAGTTTCAGCATGCAGTTGAGCAGAAATAGTATCTCACTGCTGTTTAGAGAAGTGTGACTCTTCTTGTGACTCAGCACCACCATCACTGTCCTCACTGAGGCCATCACTGGTGCTTTTATGATCCCAGGATGAAATATTTCAAGAAAATAAACCAACAGAAAAGACATCACTAGGGTTACTTTTCTGTTGGTTAAGATCCATGAGCCACCTTTTTATGGAGAGGAATAAACACAAAAGTAAATACAAGAGAAGTCAATGGAACACACAGATGAATTTGCCTGTTCTGGATGCTGCTTGCTATATGATGAACTATATGGTGAAACTAGACCTTCAGCCTACCAAAGTAACTTATAAATAAGTATGTCACAGTGTCTGTCTGGGTATTTCCTCTTTGTTTTCACTGCATTAGCACTCTTTTGCAACCACTTTTACATAGTTCCTTATTTCCAACTGTTCAACAGAAGACCCCAAGTGTGCCTGAAATAAACCCTGTTCTGAATCCATACCTGAGGTCCTCACTCAACACCACCCAGGTGCAGTTTGTTTCTTCTGATTTATCTACAGCTACCTCATCACTTGGTCTCTAAGTCCATCATATATTTAAAACCATGCACAAAATGAAGTCTTCTTTCTTGGCTACATATATCAAATGGCTGCACTTCAGCAGCTTTCTGAAAAATTGCAGTGGAACATCAAAATACAAGCAGGGAAGTCCTTGGGAAAAGGAGTAGTACAGCTCTGTAAAAGTGAGGAATTCACCTGCTCTGCCATGGCCAGCACTGACTCCCTCCGCTACTTGCATGATGTCACCTCCTTATGACATGGACTCTAAACCCTAGCTTGCCTTCTTTAGAGTGCAATCATAAATATGCTTTCAGTTGCACAGTGTGTCTAAGATGACAAGTAAATGCTCATGTTCTCTGACTTGTACAATTATTTGCTTTCATTCAAATATCTAGCTGTTTGGGTTTTCTCAAACATGCATAGAAATGTAAATGTCTCTTTCAATTATTCCATGTATAACAGAAACTTGGAAACTTGCTGTATTTTCACTTCTGAACAAGGCAAAAAAATGCATTCCATGCCCATCATTTGTCTCTTCATTTAACTTTTTAATTATTTGTGTACAAAACTGAGAGCATCATACTGAGCTCATGACATCACTGTAAATAAAAGCAAGCTTTTCTAGTGAGCATTCTGAGAGTTGTAGTAAACTGACAAGTACAAGTCTGTATGGGTATGAATATGAATGCCTCCTTTTATTCCTTCTTGATGGGTCAAAGTGGTTTCTAGAGAAAGGTATAGGACATTTTTATGAATAAACATAACCATTAAAAGATTTAGCAACCCCATAGAGGGATACCTTCAATAGCTATCAGGTAATATTTTATATGAATCATCAGTGTTTCTTAGAAATCTTCCTAGGACAGACATGGGTAAGCATTTTGGCTTACTGCTTAATCCAGCATTCAGTGCAAAACTGACAGGTCAAACAGAAAGCATAGAGCATGCAGGATTGGGACAACAATCTCATTCTTGAAGCAAATCCAAAAGTATTTGAAAGAAGAGTGGGGGTGAAAGACGGATGTTTGTTATTTTGTGAGCAATTAAAACCTGCCTCTACCTGGTGTCAAAAGGACAGAGTAGTAAATCTTTTACTGTCAATCAGAATTAAGATAGCATGTACCATGGGAGGATTTTTAAATTCTCACAGCAGGTTTTCATTCTAGTCTTGCCTATTGATTTTTAATATACCTTATTACCCAAAGTTTCATTATTAGAAACAATGCCCTCTACTCCATCCAGTCCACAAGAAATAAAAACAACAACACCACAGGGAGATCCTAAAATCCCCACAGGTACCAAGGAGAGTACTTCTTTGGAACAACAGAAGAAATGGAAAACCCTACTGCTAGCTTTTCAGAATTTCACCCTCACCCTTCAAAGCAGGGTTTTAATGCAGCTCTTATGGACCTTAGAGGAAATGAATCAAGACTGGTGATAGCACATGTAAATTCTGTGGAAGGTAAAAACCAAAGTGACACTCTGCGTTCTGAAATTAGGATGCCAGACAATCTGTATTGCTAAAAAAGTACATTTTGGTCTTAACAGAAAAAAGAATCTTAGTTTCTCAGAAAGACAACACAATCCCACTGAGCATTCTCCTCTCTTGGCATGAAAGAGGAACATAAGTTATCCTCTGATGCTTTAATTTCTATGTCATTAAATGTCTCTGCAGGACATGGACCCTTAGCATGACCTCTTTGGAAACTATCACAGAAAAGAAGGCATTTTGACATCTGAGATGAGTGACACAAAATGCTATTTTCACTAGTATGTCTCGTAACCCAGGGGGCAGTTCAGTGCTACAACAATACTGATATATCTTATTGTACAAGTTGATCCTTAAAAATTATTTTCTAAACTGTTGTTGGATGGAACTACCCAACGCTGTGGCCACACAATTGGTACAAAGTAAATATACCTTCAGAAAGGAGTTACAGTCCTCATTTTCTGGTAAGAGTAATATTGAAAGAAAGGAATAAATATATAGAATATGACTTGTGAAATCAAACAAACACAAACTCCCTCACAAAGTACTTTCAACATTCAGTATCCAGAAAGAGAATTTTTCAGATAAGCCACCAAATGCAAAAATAAAGCACAATTATTTTCATGCAGGTTTTGAGAAATACATTTGGTCCACTATTGTATAAAAAGTTTTACAGCATTTTCACTGACATAAATACTTGTGATATGATTTGCATCAAAGAGAAGGAAACCAGGAGTTGTTATGGCAGCAAAGAGCAATATGGTTGCAAATCTTTCTTCCATCCCATGTTAATTAAATGTACTACAGTGTGTGAAGTAGCTCTCAGCAAACTTGTATTTTAAAATTCTTGAGTGTAATTGAAAAACTCACTGCAAAGAATGCAAACAGCTGCTGGACAGATCAAAGAGCATATGAAGAGTTATTTAGCAGGTTTGCTAATGGAAAAATAATGGCTTTTATGAGGATGATGGAACAAAAATAAAGCAGCAGACCTGAGGATAAATTAAAAGATGGAAGGAGGCCTTGTAAAATGAAGCAGTAACAGAAATCCATTAGCTGTAAACACTGGGTAATATTAATCCTGTAAATGGTACTCCACATCCATTTTGCACATCAACTTGGGTGAAAGGTGGTAGCTTGTAGCAGAAAATAGGTGCTCTTTTATTTTAATGGTCTTGAATAAGGCTGTTGGCCATATTGACAGCTGTGCCGAGTAGCAGCTGGTAGATAGGCAAAGTTGTTTAATGTTTATAACAATGAGTAATAGATCTGCATGCTTTAGAACTACAAGCTTTTTTTATAAGTGTCTAGAATAAATATTCTAAAATATTGGGAAAATATTCATTCAAAGGTAATTTTTTATTAAAATAAAGTTTTTTTAAAAGAAAAGACAGAAAAGGGGCAAGGCCATTTTTCCACAACACATACTCAGAATCATATGCTCAGTCAGAATCATTAAATAAAGAAACAAAAAGTAAGGAAAAATTAAATATTTTATTTACATTAAATAGTCATATCAAATGAGGGAAATGTAAAGGAAGAAGATATGGGCCTGATTTGGCTCCCAGATGTTTTCAGTAAGAACTGATCTGAATCAATTGTTTGTTAAAAACTTATTAAAAAACACTATTGAAGGCAGTGGAGTCTATTACTTTACCATGAAATTTTATGGAGACAGCGTTTTGCTCTTCATTCAATTAAATGGATCTTGGGAAATTAGCACCTTCCTTCCTTCCTTGCTTCTTCCTTCCTTCCTTCCTTCCTCACTCTCTCCCTCCCTGCCTCCTTCCCTCCCTTCCTCCCTCCCAGATTAGTGAGATGTTTTAGAGACATGAAAACACTAGGTGCTTGAGAGTAGGAAGAGACAGTTAATCAACTGTTCGGATTTATAGTTTAGTAAATTAGTTTATTTATTATGTCAGGCTGGTAGACCACTATTCCTGAATGCTCTGTGAAGTTATTACACCAGCATTTAAAAACCCCAAACAAACAAACAAACAAACAAACAAACAAACAAGCCCTCCATGTTTTACAAGGAGTAAATTGAAAACCCTTAACCATATCTGTTTTGCATAAAATCAAGCAGATCACTGTTAGCCACACTGAGCAGTTCAGCTCTTACAACCAAAATTGCCTGGTACTGATGGTTTGAAGGAAGATTTAAAAGTTTTAATGCAGAATTTCACTTGGGTTCAGTCCTGTAGACAGTGCACAATCAGTTTTCAGACCCTACTGTGTTCTTTCAGTTTCTGAAATGCATAAAACAGGTCACAGACTGGGTTTATTTATATAGCCTTTTTCTACTATCAGTGCCTTACCTTGTCAAAAACTTAACCCATAAGGTAAGAAAACCCATTTTGTACATTGTGTTCTGTAATGCTGCCAAGAAACAAACAAATTCTGCAAAATATTATAAAAACTTTCTGTTACTTCTTATTGTGGAGGAGTGTCTCATCGACCTGACTCATATAAGGTCCTGGAGCAAAAGGAACTGAACACTGAGGAGCTCCTTCTGTAAGAGGTGGGTTTGGTATTTGGTAAGATGGACATCTCACTGGAGCTGACAATGTACCAACCACCTGGTGCATTGACAATTCTTATTTTCTGTTTTTCAAAGACCTGTATAGACAGTTGCCTCTACACAGGTTGCATTTTATGTTCATACATGGACTATCTTAATTGATTAACATTGCATTTGGATGATCTGTCAGATCTGTGTCTTTGGGAAGGCCAACTCTGCCAGAAAAACCTGTCTCTTTTCATTGTTCCTAGATCCCAGTCAGTAATTTAGAGAAGCACATCTCCAGGAAAGTTGTATTTCCCCCTAAAGTTAGCTTGATTCACTGTAAGCACAAAGTCTGGTTTTACATTTAGAACCCATTATACCCTTTAATGGTGTACAAAACAACTTTTTCATGTTGTAAAATTCAAGAAATAGAAATAGGTGAAAGCAATTTGATTGCTTGGCAATGTCAATGTGCTTTTAGGGCATGTCATTGCATGAAGCCAGTAATATGAAATAACATCTTGGCAAAATCTTATCCAGTCTTCAAAGGAAGTTTGATAAAAGAAGCTCTTTAAATTGGAGATAGAACAAGGATTGAAAAAAGAAATGATGTGTTTCTCTTTAAATAAACTCTTTATTGTGAGGGGGAAAGGAACACTAAAATAGGTTTTTTAGTTTTTAAAGGCTATCATTATGAAATTTATTTCTAGAGAGCAGAATTATTCTGTCAAAAACTATGATTTAAAATTACTTTGAATTAAATGAAACATCAGCAGAGATTGCCCTGTGTTTCACAAAGCTGATTTTGTGGTATTTCATAACAGGTTTTCATGCTCAGACAAGTTAATAAAGAAAACTGCTTATCCAGTGATGGCCAACCACAGATATCTGATGTGCTATTGTAGAGCTGCCAACAGTTCCAGAGTTCTTCTCGAAAACATCACCTGGGTTTTCTATGTTGTCAAGCTATGACATGCAAAGGCATTGTAAGTGTTGTGGGTAATGAAGTTTCTAATCATGGCTCTGAAAACGCCATCAATCTCTAAATTTTTAATCCGCAGTGGCAAAAAAATGGCAGAGAAATTTTTCCCTTTATAAAGTTGGAAAGAAAGTTAATTAAAAGGAAATCACAAATACACCATTCTGCTGGACATGATCACTGCTGATATAAGAAAATGAGAATATACATTTTTAAGTTATTATTATTATAGTCTTTAATAAATAGAAATACCTTTCCATATATTTATATGGACATTTCTGGTGTTCAGGTATGGAATAGGGCTGAAAGGAGCTCTCATTATTTTCATATGCATTGGCAAAATTTGAAATTGATATGTCATTCTATGATCTCCCAGGCATTTTTTGTATTAAAAAAATTTGAAAGAAAGAATGGGGAGCTGTTGCAATTGGTTTTCTGTCAGGGAAATATTTGATTTTCTGGAATGTTTTTTATTTTTTGTTTAACCAAAAAATAAACCCATATATATTCATTTCTATCAATATTGATTGAATATATGCCAGAGAAGAGTAATTATTAGGGAAAACATGCTTGTTAGATTTAGGCGTAAGTTTAGTGTGTGACAATAGGGGTCAGCTTCAGTTAGGCAGAGAGCAGACCTGCACCAATTCGTGGCCAAAGACAACATTTCTGCTACCCAGTGACTTTACCCAGCTTTGAGGAACAACTACAGTTTCACTGTCCTGTACAGGTCATTAAAAAGATAGAATCCTTTCCTAATACCACAGCACTTCACAGCTTTACCATCTATGTTCCCCCTGGGCTATTTACATCTCCTAGTATTGGCACCACACCATACTTATGATGACTACTTAGTTTATTTTTGGCCAACCATCAGTGTGAAGTGCCAAGCCACGGACATTCTCAAGCATCCTTTGAAAGGGCACAGAAATTTAAGAGGTATCTAAACTCATAGAAAGCCTGTGGAAATCTCTGGGTGGGTAATAAAGAAGAGATTGTCCTTTCTCTCTAAGGGAGAGACATGCACTCTGTGGGTGCCCAGGAGCCCACCTGTATTCATGAACTGGCTGATGGGTGCCATGCCTGTATCTCAGTACACTGCTGCACAGTGCTTGCTCTCCTGGACCTCCTGGGTTTGTCACAGCAAGCCATGGAAAAAGCAACTCCTGTGATGGAGGGTGCAGAGGTTTCCAGGGCAAGGACCCAATGGAAACAAAGGTTTATGGGTTCTGCTGATACCAGAACAGCGCGTTTTCTTAAACAAGTGGATATACTCTTAGATCTTCATGCTATAGGAAGCAAATTTCTAGCAACATTTTTTCTAGTTTTGGCTATTGAGGGCTTCCAGTTGCAAGTGCATCAAACAGCACAGTTTTCATCAACTCCTCCTAGTCTGTATCCACTTGCATTTTTCTCCATTTCTACAATAAAATGATGATATAAGCTTCCATATAGGTTTCTTGAAAGTGCTAGGAATAGGAATCCTCTTACTATACTTTTTCTACTAAAAATTAGATGCCTAGACTAAGCCCCTTGGCCAGGTCACTCCTCTGCCATCACTAGGGAGACAATCACTGCAGGAAAGGAATTCTTCCATTTGTCTTTCTCCATTGCTTAGACAAGAGGTCTTAAAGAGAAGCATAGACAAGATGACAAATGGTAGATTAGCTAATCCTCTCCCTGTGGGACTACTAACAATGTCTCTAACAGTGTTGAGAAAAGTGTCCCTTGGTGAAAAACTGGAGTCACGTTTTTTTTTCCTAGGGAGCCTCCTGTCTATTCTTAATGATAGAGAACACTGATTGCTGTCTATTGTCTTCCTTCTGAGTACACAAAAAGATTATGTGCACATTATAAAGCTCCAGAAAGGAATGGATCCTCTGAAATGTGATGTCTCTTATGGCATCCTGTTGTTGCTGCTTCCTCCCATCTTCAGGTGCACCATTCATTTCAGATCACACAGTGCTTTGCTCCAACCTGTGCAACAAGACACAGGGATACAAAAAGAAATCACAAATGATAAAATCTACAGTATCAAGAATCGTATTTATTATTGCTAATATTTACCATGGCTTTGGTTTGACATATGATATCCCAATTCAGAAAAATGCAAATAAATCCTAGCACTTTTGCCAAAAGCGTGATTTTTAAAACTGTAAGAGCAAAATATTTATTAATCTCAGATATCTGCCACCTGAATCTATCACTTTGTTTCAAGTTGGAATGCACACCCAGGATTGTCATCTGTGATTTCTACAGCCTTTGCACAGAAAGAGATGTGATTTTTAAAAGTTGAATTTTGTGTTACAAATTTTTCTTATAATTAGTTTAATGCTTTCTTTACTGGTAGCATAACTGAGGGAAAAAAATTTTGTTAGAACACATCTTATAGGCTCTATATTATAAACAAACCACCGGAAGAATCCTTCAAGACAAGTAGTCAAATAAAGTATTCCTCAGATGTATATATATTGAAAAACTTATTTGTGTAAAACAAGTCCTCAGCTGATTTTATTAACTTCACACCTTTCTTTCCATATAACTCCAACAGACATTCAAAGAAACTTGGAATTTTCACATTGCGTATACGTCTTATTTGGTATTTGAACATCCAGAAGTTGCATTTTGAAGTCAGCACTCAAACAGGTAAAACCAATTGGAAGCTCACTGTAGATTAGATGAGGCATGGAGTGTCTATTTCTACTCACACCAGAAGCCAGGTAAGGAACTGAAATTTAAGACAAGAATATTGCTGAGGTCAAACTCGACATGTCTGTTTGGGTAAGATATATGTGACTGGAGGAATTAAGTTAGGCATTTTAACTGCAATACAAAATCACATTTATGAATTCTGCCTTTTGGACACAAGTAAACCCGTGAACTGCTGTGAACTGGATGACAACAAGGCTGGTGGCTATAAAAAAATAGCCAGACAGACAGGTGGAAAGACTGATAGGCAGACAGCAAAAAAAGTGAAAGAGAAGAAAATACAACAACAAAATTATATCAAGAGATACAATATTTATGCAAGAGCTGCATTCTCAGAAAACTTGTTAAAACTGTACTTTGCCCTCTGTTGGTAACTAATCACTTGACATTTAACTTTCTATGCTGTCATTTTGTGATAATACAGGGAATTCACAGTTATTCCTACTGTCTTCTATGGGAAAATGCATGACAATATATTTAGGCAAAATACCCTATGTTTGTAGCAATGACAAACAGTGTCACATTTCTTAATCCAGTCAAAGATTAAACATATTTTTTTACGCTATTGGATTCCCAGAAAAGAGTTAGAAGTCCCCACAGTATTCCCACACTCTCTGAGATCCTAGATTAGCACAAGTAGAAATGGTGTTGCATACAGTTCTGATATAAATATTATATTTATTTAAAAAATTAAATTAAATTAAAATAGGAGTTATATACAATCTTTGAACTTACAGTAAATTGCTCATGAAAACAAGAGAATTTGTTTTAGATGTGTTACATATTACTTGGACTCATTGTTATTGCCCATTATAGGAAAGATTTAAAAATTATTAAGAAGTTTATAAAGCTTCAACCAGTTGAACTGTTTTTACTGGACACGTGCCTCTGACTGTTGTGCTTTGGTTTGCTGTTTGTTTTCATTTGCGCATGGCTTTTTTTAAGCTTTGCCAAACCAATTAGGTTATCTTGAAGAACAGAGGAATGAGGTCAGGGAAAATATTTCTTGGCAAAATTAGACAGTTCTGAAGATTTGCCCAGTGAACGTCATCCATTTTGTGCACTTCAATGAGGAAGGGTTCCTATCCAGAAAATAATGAGTATGCAATTAATGGTCATCTCATAACATATGCACAAGGGATTAGAAAAGGCTGGCCAAACTTCTGAGTGCTTTTGGTTCAAACTTTGGGTTACTTGAACTTGAAACTTAATCACATTCTTATAACACAGCTTGTTGCTGCTGCTATTTGCAAGTCTTATTCATCTCCTCATTGAATATTAGTGGGAAATAACTTTTCTTGTAATCATTGCTGCGTTCAGTTTCTAGTGAGACCAATGCAAGGATAGTTATGTCATCTCTTCTTCAAACCATGCCTTATTATAACCCAAAATTCCGATTGCTGATAATATAGTGGTTCCAGTTTTGGCTGGGTTCAGCTTTTCACCCTGCTGTCCTGCTGCTGGCTTATCATTCTGTCGGGTTGTCTGGCTCCTGCTTCTCTCTTCTCTTGCAGCTGGGTTGGCTTCAGGCTATGATAATTTTGCCTGCAGTCCTTACCTCCTGCTGTTCTATCAAGGACAATAATGCTTGAGGCTGAACCTTAAATTCTAAACCCTTTATTCTGCAAACCCTTAAGGCACATTTTACTGCTTCAAGAACCAAATCATAGAGTGATGTTTTTGTAGGTTTGTATGATTTTCAGATCCTGGGACTTGAACTTATTTGTGGCAAACCCTGAGCAAAGTTGCTCTAAAGACTTTACAGCCTAGATAAAAGTAGGGTATTTTTCTAACACAAGAATTTGTAAACATCCAGCACAGCACCTTTCATATGCACTGGTTGACTTACAGGACTTGTCTTTTCAAAGTTGGCTAGTATTATAATGTAGAAACACTGTACACCTATTCCTTTCTTGCAAGTGCAGGGACATAATCTATAGTGGGTGATACACCATTGACAATTTTTTGACTTTGTAAGTTTTCTCAGAAGAGTTTTGAAAACATATACTCACCCACTTGCAACTAAATAATTGTCAGAGGACTGTCCTCTACTTTATCATTTCACATTTGGAATGATATCCAAGAAATGTATGTCATGTAAAACCATCATCGAGAGAGTCAGAATCTATCCTTTTTTCTGTATCATGTTTGTTGCACCAGATCAATAACAGCTTTGTAAACTGTAAGTGTATAGTGTTATTATAATAGTTAGAGCTCTCTGCAATGGCTTTCTGAAATTGCTTGTCCACTGTGTCCACTGTCCTTTTGTCTGATTCTCCTTTTTTATTACTGTGCAAGGGAGAAGAGAACATTTACAGATCCTTATAATTCCATATATTCATGCAAAGCAGTAAGTTCAGTCATTAACAAGGAGCTTCCAATTTAGAATAGTTCAATGGAAATCAATCAAAGTACTTATATGATTAATGCTAAAAGTGGTTAAGTGCATCGATGGATTGGGACCTAAAAGCAATAAGCTTTATTTACTTGCAGATTGAACATTTTGTACTTGCGTTGGACTGACCCTGTTTTGATTTTCATAACATTATGTCTTATTTCAGTGTTAGCAATACAACAACAGCCATTTTAAAGTATTGGAGTATTCTGAAGTACAAAAGCTTTTTAATTTCTTTTTAAAGGTTCTTTTGAACTTAAAAAGCTCAGTTGATCCCAAACAGAAGCAAAACCAACACTTTTTACAGAAGAAATATGTCAAGATGAGAAAGTATGCAGATCATTACTTTTATTTAGATTTAGATGTGGGTCAAAATCCATGTTGCCTACATATGCTGAGCAACTGATGTAACCTTTTAAATATAGAATTTTTAATATTGCAGAAGAAAGACATTTAAAGATAAAGCTCCTACATCACCTTGACTGCAAAGACAAGTGTGTAAGTATGTTTGTGTTATGAGATAGATGCAAGGGCCGTATGTAGAGCATATGAGTTGCATATTGTATATAGATACAGTTGCTCTCACTTCAAACATCTTAAAACACAAGATAAGGAACCTTGTTCATAAAGGTAAATTATTTGGCGTCTGGTTTAGATAAAGAAACACAAATGTTGCGAGATTAAAGCTTCATTCTTTGTTGTATTGTAATTAATGGAAAATCACATATTGACCTTTACAGAACACTAATGTCAATCTGCGACTTTTTCAAAGTCGCTCTGGAGGTTTTTGAAATAAAATCTGTGTTACTCCTACATACTCTCTAGTACCTTCCTACACTGTTGCTACAAACACTCAGGGCTGCTAACCACTTTCTCTAACCTCTTTCTCTTTTGATCAATAACTATTGATCAAAATTCACATCTATAACATGTTCCAAATTGTCATTGTGCTGAGTGACAAAAACAAGTTCACATTTCTGTTTGATTTATAAAAAATACTAAAAGTGGTAGAAAGCACCTGATGTTTTATCTTGAGGAAAAAAGGCTCCCTTTCCTATAAATTCATAGTTCAAGGCCCTTTAGAGGCTCCAAAGTTTCACAGTTAAGGTACAACAGAAGCCAATCTTTACTTGAGAGATAAAAACATATGTTTATCTCACCTTCTAATCTTGTTCTCCTGGCTCCAGCAATACACACTCATCTGCCAAGCAATCTGAACGTACATCTGCCTCCAAGGTGTATCTGCTTCCAGAACTATAAGGAAAGTGGCCAGCTGTGATGACATATAAACCAAAAATACTTGGAGAAAGTGAGGAAGAAGCAATGTCTCAATGACGCTTTTGCAACACATCATCTGTGAGGGGCCAACACAGAAAATCTGGCTGCTAATCAGAGCTGGATACAAGCCATAAAGTTCAGCCACAAATGCAAACTTTTCTGAAGCCTGGGGACATTTGGCTTTGTGCATTCAGTAAATAGAGTAGGGCTAGCACTAAGTGTAAGTGATTTAGCTTGTATAAGGGGGGGTGTTCTGCTGCAGATGTTTTCTTCAGATTTGTGTCCATTAATACTGCTGAATGAGGACACAGCAGGAAATAATTGCAGATTAAAGGCTATTGACAGAATTTTCCACAAACATGCTCGTTCTGTTTTATAGGCTTGTTTTTTGGGATATAATTCTTGATTCAAGAAGAGAACGAGTGGGTCAGGAAAAGGAGGGGGAACTGCCCCTTCCCTGTGTAGTTACTGGGCCTGATTCCACAGGAGGCTGTGGAATATATTAGCAGTCAGTAAAGAGTCAGAGAAGCAGCTAGAAGCTTGCAGAGCAGACAGAGAAGCTACCAGAGAAGAGGGTACAGGTAGCTGTACCTTGTCACAAAATCCAATTTCATAATGACCAGGAGGGAATTACTGAGTTTTCCTCAGACAATTAATACATTTTTCAAAAGTCCTGACAACATGGACCTTCCCAGCAGACAGGGTAGGCAGTGAGAGACTGAATTTAAAGACTTCTTTTTCATTGCCTTTGCCAAGTCGAGTTTCCTCTTCTTTAAAGTTAAAGATGTCTATTTATATTTTAATGAAAATTTTAAAGATTTTAGATAGATCTATCTCAAAGCTAGATAACTTGGAGCCAAATACAGGCATTCAGTCACAAGAGATGGGACACAGAGAAGGTGAACTTTCTTTGTTCTCATGGTAGGACAAAAAGAAAACCAAAGTGTTCATTTGCTTACTGAGCTCTGCACTTTGCTCTGTAAGAATATTATTTTTCACTGTTCATCATTCATACCAAATCTTCATTCAGCTTGCATGGAACTGGTAAAGAAGAAAGTTTTATTTTGTCTTTAACTTTTTTTTTGTGTTTTCATTGACATACGTTGTATGTGGATATTCTTCCAACTCACATACAGACTACTTGGGTGAAGTTGGGTTTTAGGATAAGTTTGGGAGCTGTTCTAACTCAGTCTCTAGTGGCAAAACAGTCATTCATTAAAAGAACCACCTGGGAACAACAAATACCTCTTTTTCCCCCCACTCCCCCGACAATGATTTATCCAAAGCTAGAGGACTACACATCCAGCAGATGTGTTTTTCTGCACTATATAAATCCATACTCCCAAGCCTAGGCTGGATATGTGTCACCTTTATGTCCGGAAAATGCCAGGACCCACAGGGAGCCTTGTTTCCGGTTCTTTGCCTTGTCACTGTCAAGCATCTGAACGCTGCTGCTCAAATATATAATTGCACCTTCTGTCTCTCAGCTCTCTGATCATTCAGACCCCTCACTGTTTGGTTCAGGGTGAGGTACCATACACTTCAGATATACAGCCTGATGGCTTAGTTGCAAAACTTATCAGTGTTTCTCCCTGAGGTACACATGCTAAGATTATAAATCACACACTCAGGGAAGCTGGATGGGAAAGAGTATTTGTGGTGGTCTCAGAAGCAAATTAACGCACATCTAGAAAGCCCCAGTGGTGAAATACTTCCCTTTTACAGAGTGGTTTAAAAATGCTTTGTTGAGCTTTGTGACCTTGAGAAAGCCAGAGCATAGGTACCTGAACACAGCAGGTGGAGAGCAGGACTTGTGTTGGCTCTATGAAGGATAATTAATATATAGAATAGCTTCCTCTAGTCTTTCTTGTTCACCGGAGAGCTGTGGGATTGTCTGCCTTAGCTTGAGGAAAGGCAGTAAGGTTGCACAGGCTGGTGGCTGTAAAAGACTGATGGTTGAGCAAACGTCTGTAGTAGAGTCTGAATTGCTTTGGTCTTTCAATCAGGCAGGCCCCGTGACTCAGCAAGGGGGGTTTGGTTTCATGACCAATCACATTCAGCAGCAGTACCTCATATTTCTTCCAGTTTTCCCTGCAGTTCTACACCATAATTCTATGTGAGACTTCACAATGAAGAAAATTGGATTGTAAATGGATTGTTAACTAGCAAGTCTTGAAAAAAACAAGCCAAGCAAAACCAGAAAACAAATAAACAAAAATCCTGGAAGTTTTGGGTTTAAAAGGGTTTATTTTCTTTAAGAGCACTTCAAGATTGATTAAATAACTCGTGTGTATAAATTGCTAAGGCACATGATAAATACACAGTAAGGTATAAAGAAGGACAAAAATTCAGTACTGGAGCAGTGACTACAATAAGGATCTGCTAAAAAAAAATTGACCACTCCAGTATTTCCCAGTGGCTGTTTTAAGAAATATCAGATATAACTAATTGGTACTTGCACTGGACAAGATATTTGTATTTTCTATCTTAACCTCTGGAGAATCTTGTACAAAAATGGTCTCTAAACAATTTAAGAGCAGTAGTTAAAAGAGCTTTTTTTTTTTTAGTGTGAGTTAAACATTCTTTCCTTTTGTGTCCCTAACTCTTAATTTCAATGTTTGAGATCAGCTAGATCCGTGTTTAACATCTGACAATTTCATGAAACATGTTGCCATCTCAGTTTCTTTTTGCAGACTATTGGGTTTTTTTTCCACTTGCTCTCCCCTAACCTGGAAAAGGTCTTTAATTCTATTCTTTTATGGGTTTTGCTGTTGTTTGTGTTTTCCTTCTACTGGAAAAGTCACTGAGATCTTCTTTAAGTTTCCAGCAGTCATCTTCTAAATGTAAATTGTCTGTATCAGTTCATCAGATGATGTAGTTTATGCTCTTTCTCTGGAACACCTCTCAGCACATTTTAGCTCCCAGAGTTTATTCTCTGCCAAAAAAGTAACAGCATAGGTACATAAAGGTAGATTTCTACCCTAGCTCTGCAAAACTAAAACCACCCCTTCTCTGTCCTTTATCCACTGCTTGGCAACGTAGCTCTCAACTTGAACGGACTTTCTTTGAGGCACGTAGGGAGCCTCTTTTTACAGCTCACTTACTGTCCTCCTAACAGAGATCACAGAACATCCCACATCCTGCATACATGGAAAACCTTGGTCCTGGCACTGATTCTCAGTGTTACCTATGCATCATGAGCTATGTAACAAGACCCTTTCTGAAACAATTTACCAGCGTATTCTGTCAAAATTGCTTTTGGGATTTACCTGTGGCACCTAGAAGTGAATGACTTTCCTCAGAAAGTGCAAGATCTTTCTTTGCTAAAGGAATACTCCTGTCTATCATCTGTCTCCATCACTAGCAACTCAATTTCTGATTTATTACTTAATGGGTGTACAAGCCTTACAACTTTCTGTAACAAGCAAAAGGAACATAGAAACAAAGATTATTTTTTCAGTACTATGCTATTTCTTTTTCCCTCATTTGTATTTAATTTTGTGAGCAAAAAATTGGTCATGCCAGGAAACTCAGCTCCTCTGTTCTGTTTCAGATCCAGGCCACCGTGTCGAGAAGAATGGGAGTGGGCTCAGCAGTCCTTCCAGCTGTCCTGTTAAGAAGCTGTTCAATTACTTAGAGGAGAAAGGCATCAGTCCTGAGCAGGCCTCATATGTATATGTGAGTCATTGCCAGATGAAGCTGTTATACCATCTGTTCTTCTTTCTTATGACTGCAAATCTTTTTAAGACCCTTCCTCAGGATGACACAGGCAATGAAGATACTTATAAATGCGCAAATTATTGTATAGCATACTGAGCATGGATATGATAGATCAAATTCGAATCCAGTAAATGCTTGATATTATACTTCTGAGACATTATTTTTCTGGCCTATTTTAGATACCTACTTTAGATTTAGATAAATGTACCCCAAGGTGCCCTCTATGAATTATAAAAAGAGGCTACATTGAGCACTTGTAGACATCTGTGCTGTCAGCTCTAAAGTTGGGCAAGATGAATACCAACCATAAGGCCTAAGAGTAGTAGGGCTGCTGCAAGGAGATAAAACAGGTTTATCCACTGTTCATTTAATCTTCAACAGCTCACTGGAGCACAGAGGGCCAGCAAAACTTGGGTTTGGTCAAATTCCTCACAGTCCTGCTTAAAACTGTGGCACCTCACATTCTCCTAACTCCTGTTCCACATGTTTTTTCCTAGCTCCTTCAAAAGTGATGAAGCTGCTGTGCTGCACCATAGCAGAGACCACATGTACATCTCTGTTAATCCTGTTACACAACATTCCTCTTGCAGCTCCATGCAGATGTTCTGTCGGATTAACCCAACACAAACTGTACTTGAGGTACAAATTCAAAAAAGGAGAAGGCAAGGATCAGTCCCTTCCTTACATTGGAATATCTAATATTCTGCCATAAGTGGGGCACAGAATTAAATTACAGTGCTAACCATGCAAAAATTTTACAGCTACAGTTAATTTTATGTGTTAGTAGACCATTGGAGAAATATGGATTGCTATGAAGATATTCTAGCCAAGGCACAAGTATTTGCAGGAGGATAATCTAAGTCATACACAGAGCCTATAGAATAGGAAAAATCTTCTGAGTTCGAGTCTTCTGTGTTGTAATCATAATATTTCTTCATATTTCCATCTTCACGCAAAGCTACAAGCAGCTTAGACCATATATTGTAATTATTACAATACCCCAAGGTATGTCTCATGTATAACAACTAGCATGCAAGTGATTTAACACAGGACATTTTTGTACAGCCACTGTATTCTGGGAACCTTAATTCCTCAAATTCATGGGGTCTGTAGTGATTCCTGATAATTCAAAATGCTATCTCACCTCATAGCCTCTTTTCCACACTCTCAAATTTCTCTCCCTTGGTTGACACCACACACCTCTGGGATTGTGTTAGCTGGTCCTGCTCATATTATGGACAAATATTTCTCTGGAGGTCCCATGCCATAAGATTCTCCAAGGTCAAGGTTAGTTCAAAAAGCTTTATCTAAGAGAACAAAAAGATGTAACATTGATGAATGACTTTAATAAATGCAATTTGATTTGATAGCAATTTCATTTAAATTTTTATACTAATTCCCAACTGATTTCAAGTATGTTCTTATTTTGCCAGTATTATTCAATGCCCCATAATTTTAGACATACAAGTGCAAGTCATTGTTTCCAGCTAGCTTGATCCTGAATTCACACAGCTATTAATCAGTTTAATATGCTTCGTGTTGCTAATTTGAAAAGCACATAAGGAAGAAGTCTGTGCAGTATAGATATGACAATTAGCGAAACAATCCTTTTTCTAAAAATTTGCTTGGGTAGTACAATTTTACCAGTAACTTTGTCTCCTTGCACTAAAGAAGAGTAAAAGAGACAGTTGTTCTCATGCCAACTACTTTTGGTGCCAGAGGTAGCGATAGAAATATGCTGCCTCTGGAGGTTCAAGAGTATTTAATAATCCTCCCCCTCCCATCATTATTTTCCATTATTGGTCCCTCTTCTCTCTTCCTTGTTATCGTCTAGTAAACAGGCAAGTGTGCAGACGCAATATATAAAACTTAAAAACCCAACATGTCCATAAAGAACTGGTTGTCTGTCTGAAAATAAAAAAGAGAAAATGAAAGATGCAATGAAACTCCAAGAGAGAACAAAAACTTTTACTCAAATTATGTCATGCTGAGGTGCAGTATAAGATTCTACATTATACATCACATTAAGTTCTGACTTCAGTTAAAATTTTAATGTATTTTTACAATATTTGTGTTTGATTTCTCTCACCACATGTGTTTTCAAACTGGTGAGATTAAAAAAAAGGCCCTGAAGAGTTTGAAAGAGGGGAAAAAGAAGCTTCTGACCAGAGGAATTTGCTGCATTGGAGAAATTAAGAAAACATTACCAACAACTTTTTTTTTCCTAGATTAATATGATGGATATTGGCTGAGCTCAGGATCTAGAACCAGATCAACTAAAGACTGAATTTTTATGAGTTAATTTACAGAATCACAGAATAAGCTGAGTTGGAAGCGACCTGGAAGGATCATCAAATCCAACACCTGGCTCTCTATGGGAAACCCCAAGAGTCATATCATGTGCCTGAGAGTTGTTGTGCAAACAATTATTGAACTCTGTCAGGCTTCG
>WBMZ01007418.1:0-69389 GCA_013400975.1 Atrichornis clamosus
CGGGGGCCGCGGGGGCCGGCCCGGGGCTGGGGGCAGCCGGCCCGGGGGGTTCCGGCTGCCAAGGGGCTGCGGGGGCTGCGCGGAACCGGGGTTCCCTTGCGCGCTCCGCGCTGCTTTTGTCCCTTCCGGCACCTCCCGCGGGGAGAGGGGTGTTTGATTTACGGGGGGCTCGGGAGCAGCGGCAGCCCCGGCCGCTCGGTTTGGTGTTTTCCTGCCTGCATCCTCCCGGGAAGGGCAGGATAACGCCTGGCAGCCCGCGGCTCAGGCCGCAGGCGGGTGTCACCCCGAGGATGTCACCCCGAGGATGTCACCCCACGGGTGTCACCCCAAGGATGCTCGGGGCGCGCAGCTGGTGGTGACTCGAGGAGCACTTTCTTTCAAACCTTGTGTTGCGCCAGCCGTCATGTCCTGAATATTTTAGGGTTTCCTGACCTGGCCAGTGCTTGCAGATGAACAGCCCTGCTCCCTGGTTTCAGCAAGGAACTCGTGTGTGCGTGTGTGTGAGTGTGTGTGCGTGTGTGTGTCCTGAATTCTTCAGTACAGCATCCTGCAAGTTAACCAAATTCAACCATTTTTAGTCTCTTTGTTTAACCACCCCCGTATATTACCCGGTGATTATTGTTAATACCTTGTGCTTTACCTCAAACAAAAATGATTGTCAGTCTGCCTGCGTAAAATGTAGTCATGTTCACTTTAAAAAAAAAAAAAAAAGGTATCTGGTGAGAGTAATGGCTGTGAGAGATCAGCTTCCTCTTCTGTGTTGTTTTAGGTAGTTTTAGTTGCTACACCTAGAGGTAAGCTTTTTGTAAGCCTCTATTCTGGTTGCTTTCATTGTTTCCTGAAGGAAAGGTTACTGTGCTGCTCTGTACCTGACAGAAGTCATTAAAATATTGTCCAAAGTACAAGCTGCAAAGGCCTGCAGTTATTCATCACTGTGGTCTTGCGTGGTAAAATCATTCCTTACAGGACTGGAAAAATGCCCTTAGTCTGGAGCTCAGTTAAGGAAAGCAAACCCAAGGTGCTAACAGTGCTCTGGCCACGCTGTGATTGATGAGGTTTGCATCCCAGAGATTCAAAGATACTTCTCTTATTGCCTGATTTCTCAAGTTCAGAATAAACTTGATTCTTTTTAAGTCCTTCCTTGCTCTTACAGGAGAGCCGAGCAAAGCCCCGGCAGTGTTAGCGTTCCCTTTCCAAGTGTGGTGCCATGTGCCAAAATTGTAAATGCTTCACTTGAAGATACTAAGTTGTCATTTGCTCTTTAGTTCTCATTTCTTTGGCAGACTTCGTGATGGAGATGAGAACTTTAATCTTTATTTTTATTGTACTTTTAGAAAGTATGTTTGTTTAGCATTGTTCAAAATAACAAAGGTTACAGAAAACACAGAACTTAATAGCTCCTTAATTCCTGGATGATTCTTTCATCTGTGTCCTAAGGAATTGCTGAATTCCAATCCATTCTCTTAGTCCTGAATTTTTTTAACCAGCTTTTCTGTCCAGTCTGAAGCCTTTTTATCTTCTGTGTGATTTTTTTACAGCAGATTTGGCTGTGTTGGGGATTTGTGTCAAGGTCTTTGATTTTTCAGTCAGCTCTGTTGACTTCTGCCCTAAGAGATGCAGGAGTGTTTATCAGGAATTTAATTGCTGAGTTAGTTGCTGGAAGTATTTACACAATCTTTGAGGAAGGGGAGCCCTGTTAAGATCACTTCTGGTGATGTCAGAGGAAATTAATTCCTGCCAAATACTATTTGGAATAAGCACTTCCAGTTTGGAGCAGCTCACCTGACTTAGATCACCGAGCACATGAAGTGGAAGTCCTGCTCATTAATGCCTCTAGATGGAAGGTTTTTCATATTTCAGGCTTGTTCTAAACAGTTGCTTAAATGTCTTGAGTTGATAATTATTTCTTTTTCATCCTTTTAACAAAGTTTCAGTGGAAGAATATTCAGTTTTTAGGTCCTGGAAAGGCTGTGCTTGTGTGCCATCAGGTCTGTACTGCAGGAAGATGCTGTGATGCTGCTGAGACTTGCTCAGAAAAGCTGTTTTCAAAGGACTCCTTGTCCAGATTTCTCCTGAATCTCCCTATTTGAACCTTTTACATTCAGAACCTGTTTGTTGTTGTGCTTTTCTAGCGTCAGTATTTTGTAATTGCATTTGATATGGTTTTGACCCATAAAATACTAGTTTGGGTTTCTTTCTCGTACACAACTCTGACTAGCCAATAAAACATCAAATTAAAAAAGATGGGATCTTATTACCTTGAATGCAGCACTTATGGATTATGTACAATCCATCCTTTTTATGGAAAGATTACAGCTGAGAATATAAGGTTGTTGCCACAAATTGTTCACAAAGTATAAGTGAGGATGAAATGGAAGCAGAAGGAAGCAGGAGAATAAGACAGGGCAGTAGATGGAGCGCGTGAAAACAGACTCAGAAACCAGAGCTTGAATTAATGCAACCCTAAAATCGCACGGAGTCAAACAGAAGTGTGGAAGTCAAGGAAAAGGGGGGGATTGATATGGATTTGTAGTAACAGAGGTGCTGCCTGACCCTCTTTGCTGCCAGTCCCCCCGCGGGGCTGAACTCGACCTTTGCGCGGCTCCTTTGGGTGTTTGTTGCCCCTGGAGTGCGGGACACGTGCTTTCCTGCCGAGCCCACTCCTCCTCCTGCCCAGAAATCCTGTGATCCCGGGGCAGCTTTTGTTAATGAGGCGTGGAAAGGAGCGGCGTTTTTCCTGGGGAGGAGGAGAGGAGACAGAGCAGAGAACAAAAGTGATTGGAAGCATCAAGTTGAAGATGGAGATTCGCTTCTAGTGAAATGTGATGATGTGTGGAATAGTGGAAAGCTTTGGAACAGGTGAAGGTGCTGCTTGGAAAAAGCAGGGAATTTGTGAATAGGCTGTGTGGGCGCATCCTGCTCCCCACCCACCCCCAAACCCCTTAATTAACCCCCCCTAGGGATTAGGCACCTCCAGAGGAACACTGGTCATGGCTCCCCAGGTGAAAATGAAGCCCTGGATGTCCCTGTGGATCACAGGTCTGCTTTTACCTGGCTACTGTTCCAGGCAGTTTGGGGTTTTTCTCTGAAAAAAAAAATATAAAAGCCAAAAACCCAGCCTCTGAGATGAGCTGGGGCAGCAGTTTGGGTGTGAGCGTCTGATCAGGAGTGCTCAGGTAGCTGCAAGGTGAATGCCACCAGCAGACACAGCAGCTCCCTGTGCTGCAGAACACAGCTTGGAGCTGCTGCACGTTGCAGGAAGTTGTTAATTTTAAGAATGCATTGGGTTAACTACTCAAATCTGAATTTCTGTAACCTGCAGGGACAACCCTCTGTTTGGATGTGAACTTGTTGGAGGAGGCTGTGTTGTGGTTTGTATTTTTTTGTTCGGGTGTTTGTGTTTTGCCTTGGTTTTCCTTTTAAGATTTAAGTGAATAAAATAAAACCAGTGAAAACTGCGAGTTGGAGTAGCTGAAGAGCAGGAGAACTTTCATCTTCCTTTGACAAGCATTTCATCTTCACTTCTTGGCAGTTTCAATTCCCAGATGTCAGAGGAGGATTGAGCAAACTCCAGTTCTCTAGGCCTTCAGTGCAAGAGGGAAGGAAATATGTGCAATTCCCACTACTTTTAAATTAGAAGAAATCACAAAAGTTGCAAAGATATCTTGGAGTGTAACTCTTGAAGCAAGAAAAAAGTGGTGACAGGGGAAGATAAGGGAAAGAAGAGGATTCCCTTTTTGTTTTCCTGGAAGTAGGTGCTGATATTAAATATTGAAATTTGGTTGGGATTTTTTCGTTTGTTTGTTTCTAGTTGTTGCTAGTAGTTGCTGGCAAGCTGCATATTGAGGAACAAAACACACTTTTCAGATAGGAAACTGTTCCGTGGCTTGAAGGAGCTTCTCCACCTCCCAGAACTACCTCCCTTTTCCTGTCATCAAGACACAGCTGAGATCACGGACAAAAAGGAGCTGCTGCTGTTGAATTCTCTGTTCTTCCTCTCATCCTTGTGAAGACATCGCTTGATTTTAAGTATTTTCAAGTGGTTCTTCTCTAAAATCTTCCCTGGTCCTGGCAGGATGAGTGAAAGTTGAAGATTCAGAATAAACTGAGGTATTTAATCTGCATTTTGAGTGTGGGAGCAGAGGTGGCAGCTGCTGCTGTGCTGCTTCTCCTATAGAATATAGATGTTGGGAACATATATAATACACAATTTAAAAAGTACAAGGCTTGCAAAGAACAAGGTTTTGGGTTTTTTTCCTTCAAGTAGGCTTTTATTTTCTGTGCTCAAAAGCATCTTCTTGATAGTACCAAATAATAAGGCAAAACATGGTTTGATGTAATGTGGTGGGGTTTTGACGCTAAAAACCTGTTTAAACTGGAAATACAGCTTGTTCTCCATTAGTTTGTAGCTCAAATAAGATTCTAAATGAGTGGAGAGCTGTGCTTAGGAGCGTTTCAGGTCCCTGTGGTTGCACAGCACACACTTGGATGAACCCATCGGTGATGGTTGTCAATGGAATGATGCAGCTCAAGAAATCTTGGTGGGGAGTTTTGAACAGATCATGGATGTAGCAGCACAAAATGCATTTCTGAACAGAAGAGGAGCTTTGCTGAGGCACTGGCTCGTTCCACAGAGCTCCAACACACTTTGTTCTCCAGTGTGTACAAAGTCACATAAACCAGAATTTTTCGAGCCCCCGAGTTCAGTGTTAACTGAGTTAATAAAGGTAATAATTTTATGATGTTGTCAGGATGAGCTGGTGATATCTCGGTGGGGGCATTTCCGTGGCATTCATCCAGCTCTTTCCATGCCGGTGTTGGTGATTTTGGGAATGTCTGTGTGGACAACAGGACATTACTTTGTCTTTCGGTGGAGCATTAACCTCCCGTGACCTGTCCTACACCTGCACTCACCTTTTCTCTGTAAGGAAACGTTTCAAAACTCGGGAAAGAGGATTTTTCCAGAGCCATTCTGCTCCAAGCGTGGGACCTGGAGGCTGGTTTTCCTCAAGAAGGTTTTGGTTTCAGTCTTTCAGCAGCCTCTGAGGGTTGTTTTATTTTAAATGCGTGCAGCAAGGAGATGGGATAGGACACTTCTGGAAAAGGAAGAAAGTAGGAAACTTTGGAACATGATTCACTGTTCTTGGCCAGCAAGTGCAGTGAAGGTTATAGCAGGATCTGTAGCCATGATCCCAAATTTATATGACGCGTTCCTTTTACAATTATTTTTTAAAATTCTTTTTTCCTCTAATCACATTTTACGGTTGGTGCTCAGGAAACAAGAGCTGTTCAAGGATTTTAACCATGTCAAGATGAAAAAATGCATGATTTTATTTATATAAAATTAATTTTTAGTCACTGACATAATGACATAATTGTCCAGCCTTATTAACATTGGAAAACATACAACTGCAGTAGGCACTTGTTATTAAAACACTGAAGTGGAATTGGAAGTAGGAGGACAAATGAGTTATCCAGGGTTTTCTGGGGAAATGGATACTTTTGTTATCTGGGAAACTAAAGGTAAAAACTGATGAAGTTTTTATGGCTGTTGGAAGCTGGGAATTGCAGAGATCCCGAGATCTCCCGAGTTTTTGATCTCCAAACTGGAGATGCCTCATTCCTTGAGTGGAAGATGCATTTCCATTTTGTGATAGGAATAAGAGATTGCTCCAGATGAATCCTTGCAGCGGTTTGTAAGTAAGAAAATAGTGGGCTCCATTCCCTGAAATCTGGGGGTCACCCAGATAAGGGGTATAAACTGGAGAGATGTGGAGAATGAAGGAAAAACCAGTCTTGATTCCCGAGAAATGGTGTAAAACAAACGAGAGGAAGGGGAGCAATGTGACACACAGGTTGTTTTTAATACGTTTTCCCTGATGTCTAAGGATTTGTCTGCCTTTGGTGGTTTGCTGGGATTGCTTTGACACTCCGTAACTTTCCAGGGAAGTGAAGGCTTAGAAATCCAGCAAAAAATCACCAGTAACCAGGAGTCACCTGATGAGGAGGGATCTCACGTTAGGCCGAAAGGTTTTGCGTGGTGGTTTTCTCCCTAAAGCTGATTATTTCCATCCTTTTTTATCGAGTTTTATGCAAAGTGTGGCTGGAAGGATGGGGATGGAAGGAGGGGGTACAAACAGGAGCAAAGCAGGTGATCCTCGTGTTTGATTTGCATGGATTAGAGCAGTGTCTTCATAGATAAAACACAGAAATTTTCAAAAGGAGACTGGAATTTTTTAGGGTTTGCCACCTTGAGCATCCCTGTTCCATTATGCTTCTCAGCTCCATGTTTTGAACAACAAAGGCTGTGGAAAAACTCGTGGCTAATGCCGAAAATTTTGTAGGATGTGAACCTCTTTTGCTTGTTTTTAAGGGTTGTTTATGTCACCATTTTGATAAGTGTGTGCTGATTTTTGATAAAATTGTTTCAGTGAGTTCTGCATTATTTTTTAAAATTGCTCAAAATTTTAGACGTAAAAGAATTCCGCATCTATCTTTTTGAAAAACGTTTTTGTTTCGGGTAACAGTTTTGTTCTGCTTCAGCTCTGTAAAAGCACATCCTGCATCTTCAACACAAACCCAAATTTTCCCTGCTTACAGTTTATTCACTCATAGCAGAATTTTATTTTCCTGGTGGTTGGGGAAGACAAGGGACTTTTAAAGAGGTTATGAAGCAGAGTGAACTGAAGTCAATAAATAGTTAATTGTGAATTCAGGTGGGTCCATAATCAGTGTTGCTGGAGATAATGAGGTTCACCTCCTGTGGATTTCTGTCTCCTGTGCAGCAGCTGTCTCCCATGTTCAATAGTTTGTGAAATGCTGTTATAATTGGAAGCATTTGTGTGACTTACATTGTTTGCTCCTGCTTCAGCATTAATAATGTGATATTCAGAGTGAATAAACACCATTTATATATTCACTCCTCTTTAGCATTTTTATCCTTGGCATGTGCAGTGTCTGGATTTTGACTTTCTTCGTGGTTCAAATTTTAAATGTCTTCTGTGGGAGGTTTTTTAGTGCAGTCACCTTCCCTTTGCATGTGTTGGCTAAAAGCAAGGCCAAAGGGACCAAGATGTGTTTTGTGGACTAATTGAGATGTGTTTCCAAGGTTTGGCTGATAAATGAGATCTGCAGAGTTTTGCTCTGAAGGGATGAACTGCAGAAATCCTTTCGTAGCAGAATATGAATTAATTAAACCTGCTTGGGTGGCTTGTGTAGAGCCAATTTTTCTTTTAAAACATCACTTTGTGGGACTCAGATTTGCTGCCTTGACTCCAGAAATGGGCACCACGAAGCTTTTCAAGAAGATTTGGGTCACTGTAGGGTCCTCAGTTGTCCCCACTGCTGATGCAAGAGCACCTGGAGCACTGGCCTCCCCTCACCTGTTCTGTGCCTTCCATCCCATGGAAAATCTGCTTTTTCTGACTTGCTGATGTGGGTGATAGTCCTGCAGACACTTAGAGGGACTACTGGCAGTTTTAATGCTGTCCTGCTGTATTTTTTAGTCTGGGATTTGTGTTTCAGAACCCCAAGAAAGCCTCCAGTTACCTGGGGCTGCATTATTCCCTTCATAATGAGCATAAACTAACGAGGAACACATTGGGGGAGTTCTGACCTCACTTTTGCTGTTTGTCTGCAGGTGGCAATAAAAATCATTGACAAATCTCAGCTGGATGCTGTGAATCTGGAGAAGATCTACAGGGAAGTGCAGATAATGAAGATGCTTGACCACCCACACATCATAAAGCTCTACCAGGTAGGCTTAGGGGGATCTATTCCCTCTTTTCCCCTTCTCTTTTGCTCCTGGGTGGACTCTTCAGACAATGAAAACTTCGGAAGTTTTTTTGTTGTGACCTTTCCCAGTGCCCGGAGTTTGTACAGTAAATTAAAGTTTGTTTTGTAGTGTTTTTGTTCTGTTTCTTTTCTGTTCCTGTAGCACATGGTAAAATGTTTGAGGCTGCTGGCACTTCTGCTTCACTTAACTCCTGCCGTTAAGGCTTTCCTGGGATATTCCCTTTAGGATCTCTTTGTAGTGTTCTGTTGAACAGATAGAGATACACACCTTGTTCCACCCCAGCCTGGCTCAACAAAGATTTCTGCTGCTAAAACACTGAATTTTAGTCTGGCGGCTGAGCACAAGGACTTGGCCCTGTGCTGTTGGAGTTCTGCTGAATAAAGATGAAGATCCCAGTTAGGACTAATTCAGCTTTAAATTCAATTTATGCAACAGAAACTGGCACTTGATCTTCAAAATATTGATCTGCCAAGTAGGGATGGGCCTTAAGGAGTTAAATTTTCAACTACCGTGATAATTTCTCCCTCAGTTCCTTCTGAATGAATGACAGCACACAAAAGTGGTGGAGGAGAGGCTGAGAATATTTAAATTAAGTCTGAAATCATTAAGATCACTTGAAGGGAGGGTGATGGTTATGTAGTGCTCACTCCACTATTAAGGGAGTGGCTTGTTAAAAATGCGTTTGATAGATGAGTTTCTTTTCTAAAATAGCCTTCAAATTGTCTCACCAGTTTGCTTGTATTTGTGAGCAGTCTTCTGGTGCTTTCACACCTGTTAATAAATAAAGTGCAAAATCAAATTCACAGAGGTCTTGTCCACAGGCAGCTCACGCTGAGCTGTTTCTCTGAAGTTATTGAAACAGACCCAAAATATGTTGAAATTCTTGTGTTGCACTGAAGGCAAGCCTGACATGACTTTTTGAAGTGGAGGATTTTTCACTTTCCAAGAACCTTTCGGTTATTGTGTTTGCACACATTGTACTGCTGGAGGATTGGGATCACTCCATGTGCAAGGCAAAGCTTTCACAGTTTTAAAAATTATAAAAATAAGGCTCCATTTGGGTGGGTTTTTTCCCTTTTTTGCTCTTCCCACAAGCCCTCATGTGTGATTTCTCCTTCAACAGGTGATGGAGACCAAAAGCATGTTGTACCTTGTGACAGAATTTGCCAAAAACGGAGAAATTTTCGGTAAGCAAGAGAATATTTCCATCTTCAACATTTCAATGCACCCAGTCTCTGTGTAAATAAGGATCTTTCTGGGTCTATTATTAGAGATTAATATTTCTGTACAGTTTTTTTCTAGATTCATCTTTTTTTCTGATTTATTAGAATGATTTCTCAGGGTGCCTTTTGATTTGATGCACAAGACAGTCAAACATTTTCTAGATTATTTCAGCATAAACACCCTTCTAGACACAGCTAGTCAGGATCTGAGTGGCTTTTTAATTATAAAGATTCCTTCTAATATTTAATGTGGATTTCCTTAGCTGAAATTCCAACCAGTGACTGCTGCATCTGCTCCTGGGCATTGATAAGATTGGAAATACAAAGTGTCACCTGATAAGGGATTGTTTGTTCTTCACTGAGTTTGGATGAGTGATGCCCTGACTGCTTTAGACAGCCCAGCTCATAGAAGAGCTGTATCTTCAATAAAAAGCATTGTCCACTAAAAAAAAATCTACTTTAGGCTGGACAGGAGGGTGGGACGAAAATCCTGCTGGTTTGGGCTGTGAATTTAAGATCACTTCTGGTTACTATTTTATTACAGTAAAATTAAAAACAAATACTATAGAAAGGTGTAACCGGAGGTGACATGAGGATAAGATAAATTTACAAAACTTTGAGGTTTCCTAGCAGAGGTGGCTTTGCCGTTTCAGTCGTTGAAAGGTGCCCAGGGAGCTCTGCTGGAGGTGCCTGCAGTAAAACCCAGAGTTGTGGCTCTCTGCTCCAGAGGTCTGGCCACGTATTCCGGCAGATTCCCAATGTCCTCAGCAAGTTCCAGCTGCCCTGCCGTGGTTTCTGTGCCCAGGGGCTGGCCCAGTGCCTGCATCCCAATCCCAGCCTTCCCTGTTTGCTCGCTGGTTAATGCACAAACAGGGCCCATCACCTGCTGGGGTGTTCTGCCCCTCCAGGAGAGAAAGTGGTGATTTCAGAATAAATGGCCTGTTCTGGGCAGACTGAAGGCCAAGGTGGTTTGGAATCTTTAAATAAGTCCTGACAGGCCAGAGCCATAAAAGCAAATGACAGCTTGGATTCATTAACTTGTTTGCTGCATTGCTAACAAATGATGGCTTAACAGCTTAAAGAGCTGGCTGGTGCTCAGGGTAATTTAGTTTGTGCCTTTGATATCTGACTTCACCTTGATATCATATGATTTGTCAGTCACTTTGTGACTGAATGATATTTAGCTTGCAAATATTATGATCTGCCCTTACTGCCAGGCTTTTGTTTGTTCTTGTGCTGTGCCAAGTTAAACCAGCTGAAAGTGTCTGAGGTGGCTTGGAAGCTCTGAGGAGACTTTTCAGATCCGCAGGGTCCAGAGATCAGATTTTACCACAGAGAAAAGTTTAAATGAGAATATTGCAAGTTGTTATAAAGCCCCTAAATGATATTTTAATTAAAGATCCCCTAAAACACGGGCTAGCAAGGCCAGGTCTGGGGCTGTGTTGGGCAAGATGATCCTGCTGGGATCACTGACGTTACACAACTGGTTTAGAAGATAAGATTAATCACTGGCTATAAAATCTATATGCATTTGCTGCTCCTTGGCCATGAACTGCATTCTTTGTGGGATGTTGAAGGCAATTCTAGACCCATCCTAAGAGTTGGTTTTTTGATTTTATGCTCCTAAGAGAAGGAATAGAGCTGGCTATAGAAGCTGGTTCTGTCAAGACTCACGCAGCTGCTGCTCCCCTTGTTTTTGTTCCTGAGGATAAATGAAGTTTTTGGTTTCAGGGCTAACATTCATTTTTACAATGTAATCAAATATGAAAACAAAATGTTCTCTCTGCTTGTGACGCAGTGAAGACAAGACAGAGGTCAGGATGGGCACCTTATGGGTACAAAAAAAATACTTTTAGCCACCACGCAGCCTCTGCTGAGCCTGAGTGGTGTGAAGCTTGCAGGAACTAAAGCTTGATGGTGAAGCCAGTTATTCCAAGTGTTCCCCATGAGTTGTGATGTGTGAAAATACTGAGCAGGTTGCTATAAAAAAGAAGAGTTCCCTTGGTTTTTTTTTTCCTGTTCTTTCAGAGGGCAGGGCAGGAAAACAAGCTGGAAACTGGTTTGAGTTTCCTGCTGCTGGCTGCTTGGGGGAAACCATTGAGTTTTGGGCTTGCTGCTGGCTGTTTGGAGCTGATTTGCTGGACCCTGGTGGTTTTCCTTCCCAGATTACCTGGCCAGCCACGGGCGCCTGAGCGAGCCCGAGGCGCGGCGCAAGTTCTGGCAGATCCTGTCGGCCGTGGAGTATTGCCACGGCAGGAAGGTGGTGCACAGGGACCTCAAGGCCGAGAACCTCCTGCTGGACAGCAACATGAACATCAAAATCGCAGGTACTCAGGGTGCAGAGGGGCTCCGGCAGCACCTGGGTTCTGTGGCATCCGCCCCAGTAATTCCGTCGTGCTGCCCAGGGCATGCTGGGCACAGTCGGGGTGGTGGCAATGTCACATTTCTGCCTGGTGGATAGCAAAGCACACGTAGCTAAAATATTTCCTCGATTAGCTCTATTATACTTTCAGGGAAAAAAAAAAAAATTTTGGAGTTCTAGACATCTTTTTTTTTTTTTTTGGTGGGTGTCACAACACGGCTTTAATGCTGCCAGATGTTCAGGTTAAAACAGAGTTAATCAAATAACTTCTTTCAACATTTAAAAAAACCCTCAAAATGGAAGCTTATTGATTTTTTTTTTTCCTTTTTGCATGCATGATTTCACTTTAATTATAAATTTAGACACAGCAGATGTTGCTAGCAATAGAAATCATTTTCATTACAATTCCACAAATCCCTCCATATTGACTTTAACCCAGAGAGACTTGAAGTGGGAAAAATAGAAAATATCTTGATTTGAAGTTTAGTTTTCAGCAATAGGGGAGCAGGGAGGGAAGGGGAATGCTGGAAGGAGTGGTTTGTGAAGGAAGGAGAAGGAGGTGGGACTCTCAGGCTGATAAAACATTTCTGATCATTGCTGGATTATTTTACCCTTTAATTTCCCTCCTGGCATTTCTGAAATGGTGAAAGGGTTTTGGTACCTTGTTGAACTTTCACCAGGGTTCATCAGCACTGCCATTTGTGGACTATTTCTCCTGTTCCCATTTCTGATTTCATCCTTGAATTCATCCCCAGCGGCTCCTGGCAGTCGGAGCACCTGGAGAATTGTGGCTGACAGACAATTTCTTTACCAGGACAGTTTATGGCTTCAGTAAATCCAGTGTCTGATACTGCAGGTCACGACCTGCTTAGTGACTGAACTAAAGGGAAGGGAATTTCTGTGCTCTTGTTCCTCTGTGCTCTGTTCCCTGCCTTCTCCCCCTTTTCACCACCACGTTCTCTGCCCTCTCGCTCCTCTCCACATCAGTGTGGAGGAGCTGGTTGTGTTCGGCCTGGCACAGTTTTCCGGAGCTCCTCAGGGGTCTCAGCTCCTGTATCCAGAGGTATTCCTTCCCTGGATGTCCCCTGCCCCCCTGAGCAGGGCAGTGCATGACAAAAACCCTCCTTCAAAGGCATCTCAGGAGACCCATTAACCGAAGGAAGAGCCATGAACTCTTCTGTCACGGGGAATTTCAGTGCTGGAGTTCTCCAGGGACCCAAATAAAAGCCCTGATAATGGCAGAGAGGAGATTCCATCAGCTGCTGCTGCCTCTTCCCTGTCTCAGCTGCTCTCCTGCTCCACTTCTCTATTACAGCGAGTTAATTACAGGTGGTCTGTATGCAGATGATCACATTAACTGGTTCTTCCATGTATCCTTGTCAGGCTTTATCAGGTTGATAGCAACTCCCGTGTCCAGCCTGGGTGATAGAGGAGCTGCTGGAAACTTTGTAGTGATTTGTGCTGAGTCAGTTGTTTTATTTTTCTCTCCAAAGGAGACGGATGACGAATTCCACAGAATGTTTATCTGTGATTTTGGAGTTATCTGGTGCTGTGCAGATCCCTGAGAACAGTCTCTTCCACTCATTCATACTCTTCATGGCTCATTTACCAAACTGGGCAGGAAGAGAGGGCAGCCAGGATCCCAGCTCTGATAGCTGGAATTTTTCTGTGATTTGAATTAATGTAGGAATTGAAAACCAACACAGTAACTGATGAATTCTTGTGATAAAGCTCTTCAGTGTCAGTGTTTACACTGGGTCCCATGCATGAGCCTGTTCCTTGCTGATCTCTCCTAAAAGCTGTAAAATCCTCCATAGGGATACTCATGGCCATTCCAAGCTCTTCCTAACTTCCTGTGGACCTCCTGATTCTCCCAAGACTTTTACTGAAGCTTTTACTCTTCCAGAATACAACATTTTTTAGTCAAGTACCAAAACACGCACAAAGTTACCTCTGTATTTCAGCTACCAGGAGAATAAACTGAGATTCAAAATTAAGTGTTCCCAAAGCTGTGGGTTCGTGGGATTGCCACCTCTGATGCTTGAGGCTGGACTGAAATATAATAATTTGTGTTAATATTGCTCTAAAAGGAAAGGGACAGGTAGAAATCAAAGGATCTTTGCTGTCAGAAACTGGACAGGAAACAGAGGATGTGTCAAGAACTTGAGGTGAGAGCTTTGATAGACTTATCTACAAGACGGTTGGGAGCAAAACCCTCACTCAAACTTCAATTTTAGCAGTCATGAAGGTATTCATGAGGTAAAATGTCCAGGTTGCAGGTGAGGAGTGCCACGCCGGGCAGTCTCCTTAGGTTTGACACGGAATTTGAGTTTAGTAAACCTTCCCAGTTCTTCCCAAAGTTACTGCCTGTAGGTAGCTGGATTGGTCAGGTCCCCTTTACCTTTTGCTGGGTTTTTTTAGGGGATCATTTGAGGGGATTCCAGCTCACTCTTGTCCATTGTCTGGGCAGCGAGAAATCTGTGCACATGTGAAAATTAAATCCAGCCTGGAATCCAGGATGAGCTCCTCTCTCTCTGTGTACTCCCAGATTAAGGCGCCTGCAGAAATCCTGGCATCTTGATGGCAAAGCTGCTGTGCCTGAAGCAGCTCAGGTGGGGAGGGACTGTTATTTTGAAGGAGGCTGGAGTGCTGGTTTGTCTTGCTGCTGGACAGTAAAATATGCATTGACGTCAGGAGTGGCTGCTCAGCATTCAGCCCGTGAAGTGGGTCAGGTTTGTTTCTGCCACGCTCATACCTTGCCTTTATCAGCACCTGGCTCCCCATTATCTGCCTGGCTCACATTACTCCTCCAACAAAAGGTCCCCGTGGCTCTCTGCAGAGCCAGGCAGAGCGAGTTCTGCTGGCAGTAACGTGAGAATGGATTAATTACGGCTGCGAGGCTCGCGGCCCCTTCGGAAGGATTTTGGAGGTACAAATGAGAGGCTCTGCGGTGCTGCTCCGCGCACAGCAGAAGTTGCAGTGGCTCTGGCAGGAGGCTCCCGTTTCTCGAATTGCACGCGGGGCTGGAATCTCAGGCTGTTTCCATTTTTAACGGGAAAACAGATTCCATTTCAGTGATGTGCGTTCAAAAAATTATACCTTCGAAATTCAAGATTATTCTGAAGGGGGTAATGAGATTGAGAAACCAAATGCCACAACTGTGGAGAGCCAATATTTGCAGATTGCACAAACACAGAGTTTATTCAACTGAACACAATGCTGCAAATGATGGCTTTTTTTTTTTTTTAACGTGCAGATTCAGGCAAATGTTAAGAAGATCACTCCATTATATAATCTCAGTCCTCTAGTAATGAGTCCAATTTCAGTCCTTTTAGAATTCTGTGGCTGGCATATGGTTTTGTTTTTGTTTTTTTTTTTTTGGAGGGCTGGCACATTTTTCACTTGAACATCAGTAATGGTCTTAAAATCCCTGGAACGAGACATTTTAGGAGTGTTCTTAGGTTAAAAATGACCACCTTTGGATCCAGAATGACTGTGGCAGGTCAGCAATTGCAAAGTAGAAAAAAGGTGGAAGAGAGAGAATGAGGGACTGATGATTGTTTGGTGCTTTACTGAATCCGTTCTAACACTCCAAAAAGTGGAACAACTCAACTGACAGTGCAGTAATTAAACATTGAGGAAGGCCCATGGACCAAGCATCCAGCATCCTATCTAAATCCCAAACCTTTTCTTTGAAATGCTTTTCATGGATGCTGTCAGCTCTGGAGTGCTGAAGGAGTTGTTTCCCAGCTTTTGTGGACTCAAGTGTGGAAAACATAATGGAAACAAAAAGGAGTGTCCATAATAAGTTATGTACCCTGACAAATAATGCTGATCTCTCTGTCCAGGGAATTATTTTGTCCAGCAATAGAACAGAATTGGATTTTTACAGATCAGAGCCAGATACAGAACCTTGGTTTTAATTCCTATGTTACATGAAAAAGTCCAGTGTCAATCAGGAGGTGTCTGGCACTGTGTTCTGTATTGTCAGTGCTGTTTGTTCAGCAGAAAGTCAGACCTGAAGGCTGCTGGGGTTTCGTTGGTCATTAAAAAGGGAAGAAATTGAAGCTTTAGAACTGCAGATCAAAGGCAGAACGATTTTCCAGGTGTGTAAGACAAACACACCAGGCACGCAGACCGGTGAGGAGCTCCCAAAGGCTGTGCTGGGTGCCTGCATCCTTGGCTACTCCTTCTGGTAGCAATTCACAGCCCTTTCATTCATGAATTTGCCTAATAAAGCTCAATCGTCTGTGCTGTCACAAGACCATCAGATGCCAGCCAAGTGCTGCTCTTCCACCCAGTTAAGCACTGCAAGTTCTGCAATTCCCTTGCTCAGAGAGGGAGCAAAGGTCCCGCCTGGCCGGGATCAGCTCCAAGATGTCCTTGCTCCTGAGGTGCCTTTTGGTGACCATAAATAAAAACCATTATGTGTTATGAAATTAATGGTGTAGAGATAATAACAGCATAAACCTGAGGCTTCTCTTACATTGATCAGTCACACTTAAAGACTGTTCCTTGTGCTGCTCAGATTTCTTAATGCTTCTTCTTGGAGAAATCACCAAAGAGGTGACTTTAAATCCCAGTCTGGGCAAGCAAAGAGTTTCAGTTTCTTAGGGTTTGAAACCCTTGTATTCCCAAGCTTTCATGCTTTTCATGCTGGTCATGCTTTCTTTAGCTGTGCTTACAAATAAATGTTCTTGTACTTGTGAATCTGATAGCAAGATTTATGAGGGTGGCACCTGAGTAAGAGCTGCAGTTCAGAGATAAAGCCTGATATTTATCTGCAGCACTAAGAGGATGTTGAAAATCTGACAAATCCAAGATAAGTGAGGGGAGAAATCAGATTTAATGACACCTACACGGAATGGCAAAATGCTTCTGAGAGAAGAAATTGCTTCGTGTCTCCCGAAGCATTGTCACGGTTGCCAAGCCAATTATGTGTGAAGAAAAGTCTTCTCAAAGAGAATGGGGAACAAAAAAAAAAAAAAAAAAATCACAACAGAAGTCTGGCTGTGATGGGAAAAAAGGAAAAAGGGAAGAAGGCAGGTGATGCCGAGTGATGAGGGGATTTTTGGGTAGAAGATTTTGCTGCTCCCCCTCTGTTGTCACAGTCGCTTTCAGCACTGCAGGAGGATGAGAGAGCAAGGCCAGCACGGATGTTGCATCCCGCGTTTCCCGGATAAGTTTGGAATCTGAGCTGGCCTTGGCCGCTGGCAGCTCTGCAGGCCGGTGACGGGCCCGGGCCGTGGCGTCACCGTCCCTGCCCCTCAGGGATCTGCCGTGACGCCGCCGCTCCGGCCCGGGGGTCTGACCTTCGCTCGGGGCCCTGGCGCTGGGCCTGGCTGCTGACAGCCGGCGGGGCTCCCTTTCATCCTGGGCAACTCCCAGAAGTTCGCTCTGGGAGCCTGGCTGTCGGATTTTCTGGCTTTGATCCCCCCGGAGATTTAGGGTTCCACACGTAGCAGCCTAAGATGTTCATTATCTGCTCTGAAATCCTCTTCACTTCTGCTGTTGCCAAAACTGCCTCATTTTGGAGTGATGTTGCAGGAAGAATTTTATTAAAGGACTGCTGGAGCTCGTGTCCCTCTGTTGGGAAAGCAATCCACATTCTTTTCCCGTGGAGCTCAGTGTCAGCAGGCAGATTCTGCTGCTCTAAACCAACTCCAGGTTAACTTTTTCCACGTCTTTGTTAAATATCGCTCCATTGCTTTGGTTCTGAGGGTTCCCTGCTGTTTTATAGCTCAGGATCTTTCCTCTGAGTGACACAAAGAGGAGTGAATGGGGTGGTATCAGCAGGGCCTGTGCTAACCACGGCGTTTATCAGCTTTGCTATCTGCTGATCAGCACTCACATCCCTCTGAGGTATTCAGCGCTGGGGAGAACTAAATCAACAGCCTGATTCCTGTTTATCACCACTGTTGACTTTCACAGGATTGCTCCAGTCACACCAGCACCCAGCTAAAAGGGAAAAGACTCTGACTCGAAGCACCAGTGGCCGTCACGTTGCCTTTGACTGCTGGGTTATAAAAATGGTGACATAATATCAGATCACAACTGGTCCTTACGTGAAAAATAAACACTTAAAAGAACTCTTTAGCTGTGGAATGGCAATTTCAGTTGGAGGCTGAAAGACAATCCCAGTAGCAGTGTCCTTCCCAGCAAAAGTCCCTGTGTTTTCCCATGCTCGTTGCTTTTGGCAGAGCTCCTTCCCCCCAGCTCCGAAGCTGAGGCTTGTGTTGTCAAAATTTGGTGTGTATTCAAGGCTAGAGATCACCCAGGGAATCTCAGATCCAGTGCTAAATCTCAGGTCTCTCTTGGCAAGCAAATAAGTTCATTTGCCTGCGTGCCTGTCAGTTTGTGGAGTTTTAGTGATGGCTGCTTATAAACTGGGATTAGCAAAGTTGGTAATCTAAAATCCAAAGTTGGTAATGGTACAAGTTTACTCAAAACTCCTCCAGGTTGTGAAGTTTTGCAGTGTTTTAATAATTCCACAGTTGTCATGAAAATAGCAATACAGGACAGCCAGCATCCCGATATTGTCAGTGGGAATCCCAATGGAAGGATTTGGGATAGAATGAAAGTGGGCTTTCAGGCCTAGGCACATCATTATTCTTTGTGGTGCAACGGGAGCTTGGGGTGACTTTTCCCTTGATTTTTTCCACAGATTTTGGCTTTGGGAATTTCTATAAGAGCGGGGAGCCTCTGACAACGTGGTGTGGGAGCCCCCCCTATGCAGCCCCAGAAGTCTTTGAAGGCCAGCAATACGAGGGACCCCAGCTGGATATTTGGGTACCATTATCCTTTTCTTAACTGCATTCAAGCCAACTTTTAGGCAGCTGGAGCAAATCTTTGACTTCTCTTAAGCTGCAGGTCTGGAATCTTTGATTTTTCTTAAGATGCAGACAAGTGGTTCCTCCTCAGGTTTATTTCTTGAGTGTCATGAAATGCTTTTTAGCACGGAATGGAACTGAGGTGACCTGTCCAGGTGGCTGCTAAATGTGCACTGCAGGTGGATGTCAGCCCACAAGAGGGAAAAACTGCAGCTCCTCCAAAGGCTCCCTGACTGAATGAGTGAACTTTGCTTTTTTCAGTGCATTTCATGTTTTCTGTGCTGAGTGGGAATTGAACTTGGGAGGCCTTGATGAGGTTAAAGGGATTCTGAAGCACGGAAACCCAGGAGAGGTGACTGCTCTGCTCTGTTCTGGGAGCTGGAAATGAGCACAAATTCCTGCAGCAGCAGCTGCCTGGGTTTGAGCTGGTGTCTCCACGGGTGTTATTCCAGTTGAAGAGGAGAGAGAGGGCAACCCCTGCAGTGGAAAAGGGACTAAAATGAACTGCAGGAGCTCTGTGCACCTTTCAGAGCCTGCTTTTCATTCCTAATTTGGTTTTGTTGGGGTTTTTTGGGGGTTTATTTTAATTTTCTGTTACTTGCAGTGACTGATTCATATCTTAAAGAGATAGTGTGGTTTGGCAGTCTGTGACTTTGCACTGACTTTTTGTCCGGAGCCTGTTACACAAACAGAGCAGTTCAGGGAAAGTCACCTTTGGGCTGCTCAGTTAATTCAAATTAATCCAATTGCATTAACAAATAAAAGCTGTGCTTTTACACACATACATTTGGCTGTGTGCTGATATCTGTGTAGGTATGTGCCTAACAGATACTGGTTTTAGAAAGGCTCCAGCTTTTCTGGACCTGTAGGAACTGGTAAACACAGAGCAGACGTCAGCCTGAACGTCACAAGGGAATCCCTGAACTTTGGTAAATATTCCTTAAATATGTAAGATCCGGAATCATTAACTTTGCCTGCCCACAGAGAAGCACACAGGAGTTTATATTTAAAATAAAATCCTTGTCATCTTCTCAGATGAGTTAAGGATTCTGTGTCTCGTCACAAGTTCTGCTGAAGGCGCTGAGCCTGCAGGAGGAATGCAACAAGCCACAGTTCAGTTTCTTTTGGAAATACGTATTTAATTTAAAAATCTCTGTGTTTTTGCAAAGCTTTGAGGTGAACACCTGCTTTTTCCATTTGAGAAATCCAGTGCTGTGTCAGCCTGGTGTGGTTATCTCATGTAGTGTGTACATTTTTTTGGCATATCCTGCAAGAATATTTCCACTGGCAGTGCCAATTCACTTGCATTCTTCCTGAAATAAGCCTGGCAACTGGAGGAGAGCTCTTGCCCATCTTGTCTCCTTTTGCTCACACTAAACAATCCCCTGAGGCTGACTGTTCATAGAAACTCTTCCCCAGGCTCTTGCAAGTTTTAAATGGAAAAGGTTCTTTTCTTGCTTTTGGTGGCTGCTGTCTGAGGTTTGGTTGTGTCTGGACAACACTGAGATTAATAAAAACAACTCCAATTCTCAGCTGAAGTTGGGAGTCACTTTTCAGGTATAATTCAGTCACCTGGGGAGCTCCCTGGCAGCAGACAGAGTCTCTAACCCATTTCTCAGCAGCACAAGGTACTGCCAAGCCCTTTTGGGGTCAGCTTAGTGTTCTTAAAGCTTTGGGATCCTCAAAAAATTACTCCTTTACATCTACATTTCCTCTTTCTGCAGAAAAGCATTTTTTTCTGTGGCAGGGCTTGGCTTGCCAAGCTCAGAGGTGCTGCTGGGAGCTTGGGAACTGACCTGAATATTCCCTTTTTTTCACAGAGCATGGGTGTAGTGCTCTATGTGCTGGTGTGTGGAGCGTTGCCTTTTGATGGACCAACCCTCCCCATCCTGAGGCAGCGAGTCCTTGAGGGAAGGTTCAGGATCCCTTATTTCATGTCAGAAGGTAACAGTGGGTCCTCTTAATGCTCTTGGCGTGGTTTGAATAAATTCTAGGATCATTTCTAGAATAAATTCTAGAATAATTTCTCCGGTGTGGCAGGAGAGCAGAGGGGGGCACAGGAGCTGCGCAAGGGGGAGGACATTGTTTGCCATACCATGCACTTGAAGAAGCTGGGTTTTTCTCCTCCTTAATGTGACTTTTAATCACACTTTGAGATGTTTTTGAGCCTTCAGGAACCGTGTTCAGCAGCAGTGAGGCAGTTCCTGTTGGCAGCTCTGGGCTGGCGGGGCTGGGGTACCACTGAGCAAGTTGATAATTATTTTTCCCCCAACAGAGTGTGAACACCTGATCAGAAGAATGTTGGTCCTGGACCCATCCAAACGTTTAACCATTGCTCAGATTAAGGAGCACAAGTGGATGCTTGTGGAAGTTCCTGCCCAGAGGCCAATTCTTTACCCCCCAGGAGAGGAGAATGAGCCTTCCATCGGGGAGTACAACGAGCAGGTCCTGAGGCTGATGCACAGCCTTGGCATAGACCAACAGAAAACTGTGGAGGTAAAAGAGACTCCAGCGGGCATTTCCTGGCTTGGGGTTGGGTAAATCATTAACCTGGCAGCTGCAGAGAGAGAGGAGAAAGTAAATTCGTTTGGAGCTTTTAAGAGGGTGGCAAATGAAACTGAAAAAGGAGCGTGAATGCAGCTGATGTGTCAGTCCTGTCCTGGGCCATTCTTGCCAAACAAAAATGCCCAGACTCCCTGTGGAGTCAACACAGTCACTTCCTTTGGGATGGGAGCTCAGTCCCTTCTGCAGGTGCAGCTCTGTGGAGGCTCAGGGTGGCACCTGATTGGCACCTGTGAGTGTTGGAGCTCACCACAGAACTAAGGTTGGTGTTTTTCTGTGCCTGCCACTCTGCTGTGACACCGTCTCCGTTCAGAGCAGCGTTTGCCTTCCCCCAAAACCTCCTAAACACCCCCCCAAATTCCCTCTTTTCCTGGTCTTGCAGAACACAAAAACTAACCCACACCTGGCTGCTCCCACACCTCTGTGCTTCTCTTTTCCAGTCTCTGCAGAACAAGAGCTACAACCACTTTGCTGCTATCTATTACCTGCTGGTGGAAAGGCTCAAATCCCACCGGAGCAGCTTCCCTGTGGAGCAGAGGGTGGATGCCCGGCAGCGCCGGCCCAGCACCATTGCTGAGCAGACAGTGGCCAAGGTGAGGCTCCTTCCCGCAGAGCTGGGGCTCTGGCAGGCACCATTCTCTCCCAAAATTCCACTTGGAATCCCTTGCCTGGTGTAGTTTCACCCCCCAGCCCCAGAATGCAAACAATGGGTTTGGCTTTAGCCCCAGCTCCCAGTTCACTTCCCACGTGAAGGGAGAGGGCTGTGCTTGTGCTCCTCGCTGGAAGACTCATTTTTGAGAGCTTCAAGCCTTCTGCTGGGTTAAAAAGTTGGAGAAGCACCAGTTCTGGAGACTGTGCAAGACTTGGAGTGTCCTTAATGTGATACCCAGAGGAGCTGTTGAGTTTATGGAGAGCTGAGCTATCATTGAAAGCTTCCAGGCTCTGCTCAGTGTTGGAAACACAGTCACTCTAAAGGGACCTGTTGAAAGTAAAATGACTTTCTCCCTGCTGTTCCCAACTGTGCTTCCTGTCTCCCACGAAATGGCAAAGAATGGGAAAGAGAGGCCCAAAAGAAAACATTTAGGATCAACTTACCAGGTTAAGGTGCCAACTCCTTGTAGTGTCTTAAGTACCTGATAAAAATGTCATTACCTTGAGCCACTTGATGGCTGAAGACGCTGAGATTTGTTCCTAAATAATGTCATTTCTTTCAAGATTTGCACCACTTTTTCCTGCTGTGCCCAATTTCCTGCAGAACCTCTGCGTGCACAGAGCCAGCCTGGTGATTAATTGATCTGAGCCTTAAGGATGTCACGTCTGTTCTATCCAGAGCAGTCCTGGGTGCTCTTTACATCAGCTGCCAGCCCTTCCATGGCATGGCTGGACACTTAGGATGCTCCTATTTGCACTGATTGATCCAGCACAGGCTCTGAGGCTGCTCAGGCTGCTTTTCCCTACTCATTTCCTTCAGAAGGAAAGGTCGGGAGCAGTTTATCCTGGTTTATTCCAATAATTCTGAGACTTAAAAAAAATTTTTTATAAGGTGTGTTAAAAGCAGGTGGAGCCAGATGAACAAGGAGAAGAAAACAGCTCCTGGAAGGTGGTTCCTTGTACTGAATTCCTGTACTTTAGAGCCATATTCCCACTTTTTCCTCAGTTACGACCTCGCAGCTGTCCCAAGGAACCAGATAATTTGCTTTCACACGTGGTGGCACCACAGCTCCTGGACAGGGCTGATTGTTTCCTTTTGGACTGGCAAGTGCTGTGGGTGCTGCACTTGAGGGAATGAAGGTTAAAAAGCAGTGAAAAAATATCCCAGTTTTCCTAATGGTGCCATGCCTGCCTTCCCTGAGGCACAGCTCTCCCTCCAGCAGTGCTCCTCTGATAAAACCCCTCTTTCCAGACCCAGCCTGCTCTATTCTTCCTCTTGCTTTTTCCCACAGGAGTCAGGGCATGTTAAAAAAGTCCCTGAAAGCAGCCCTGAGCCTCCGGGTAACATTCAGGGGGTTTGTAATGAATATAAAAAGGAATTCCAGCACTAAAGGGGCCCAAACACTCTCTGTGCTGCTGGTAAAAACTCAGCTTCAGTAAGTGCTGAGCTCAATGACATTTGGGGTTTGCTTGTGTGTTTTAGGGGTGGGAATGCTTTTTAAAAATAATTTAAGGACTGAGGATGTGATTTATCTAGAACCAAGAAATCAATCCTGCACTTCTGCTTTGGCAATGGGCTACACGCTGTTTAATTTGTGTCTTTCTGTGTTGTTCCCTACCTAAAATTGTCCCAGTTTTGGAGTTCTTAAAATCTTTTTTTCTTTAGGCACAAGCTGTGGTCCCCTCGGTCAACCTGCATTCCCCAAATCCAAGGCTGCTGCAGTCTCCAGGTCTTCCCTCAGCTTCAGGAGCAGAAGCCTTTTCCTTCCCTCCATCCAGCTGCCAGGGAGAGGCAGCATTTATGGAGGAAGAAAGAGTTGAGACACCAAAGGTACAGCTTGAAATCACCCTGTTGTTGGTTGGGTTTCTTTTCGGGAATCATTACAGCTAAAAACCTTGTTGCCTTTTTAACTCACTGCCCGACAAAATCCCAGCTAGTGCTGTGCCTGTTTCCTCAAATTCAAGTATTTGAGCATCAGAGCCATGGATATTCCACATTCTTTTTCCACTTCTCTTCCCTATAACTCCCCACAGCTGTGTCTTTTTTCACCATTAGTCTGCCTGATGTTCTTTGCTTACATTCCTTTATTACCACACTGCATTTGGAAAGGAAAAGCCAACCAGAAAAGTGGGGTTTTTTCCCTTTTTCTTCTCCATTCTATTTTCGGGAGCCCTGAAGACTCCTTCTTACACAGAGGGGTCACTGCTGAGTATCTAAAGTAACCTCCTCAGCAGCTCATCCCAAATTTCAGACAAAGGAGGACAGGAAGGTGCAGTGGAACCTGAACCATGAGCTTCTGCTGGCAGCCAAAGCAGTTAAAATACCATGAACATAAAAAAAAAAAAAAAAAAGAAAAGAAGTTACATTTCTGCTAATTTTTGGTGGAATGGTGAAAAACCAGCAGGACCCTCTGCCTTGTCAAAACCCATCCCACCTGCAGCATCCCAGCCAGGGACTGCCTGCAGAGTCCTCCTGGAGCCCCAGCCAGAGGGGTTTGTTTCCCAGGAATGGCAGGGTTTGTTTGACTCCCCCAGGGAACAGACTGAACTCACCCAATAGGATGTGACAGCTCCAGGGCTTTACAAATCCATGGATACAGCTCCAAAGGGAGCTCCAGCCTGATCCATTTGCCATGACAGCACTCTGCAGGGTGGCAAAGAAGTGAAATCCTCTGGAGTTAGCAGTTAGAAGGGGAAATAGCTTAAAATAATTACATTTATGAACTATGTTATTCCCATAAAACTCTTGGAGTTCTCTCTCCAACTGCATCGTGTTATAACTTTAATTTCAGCATCCTTATCCTGCCCAGTGCCAGTTGGGGTTTGATTTCCTGCTTGCCAGTTTGAAGGTTTTATTGCTCACTTGGTTACCAACACCAAGAGTGTGGCCCTGGTTCTCATCACTGACTCCTTGTGTGGTCTCTGACAGCTGGAAAGCAAAAAAACCAATCCAGAGACAGTTGGAAATTAACATTTCAAACTTTATTTTTTCATCCCCCCTTTTGCTTTGTTGATGCAATTTGGCCAGAGTAGGTCAACAACTGGTGTCAAGTCCCAGCTCACTTGGGGATATTCAGTTTTGTAGAACTTGTCCGCTAAAGACTTCCAAGCTCTGACCCCTGGGCCATGGCAAAGTGCAGGGAGCCAGCTGCCCACGTGGGGTTGGTTCTCCTCTTCCTTTCCAGCTCTGCTGCTCCCAGATCGTTTGGGTGGAAGAGTCACAAGTGGACAGTAAGGTGTGCAAGGGATTAAGCTGAAAGGTATAATCCACTAAATCAAAATGGAGGCAGCAGATCCAGAATTTCCCTGTGCAGGAACCATCATTTTAGTGGTGTTTAAACTCTTTATGGCTGCTTCTTGATACTGCTTTAAATATTTTCCTACAGTGCTACCTCAAGTCTTCCTCAAGACCATTTGTTAAGAGCTGCTGTCAATGCAGTGAAATTTCTTTTCCAAGCACACTTCTTTTCAAAATACCAAAGAACTTGGAGGAAAATTCAGGACTGGCTCGCAAAAAATGGCTTTACATAAAACCAGCTGTAGCAGTGCCAGGTTTTATGCTAAAGGAGTGTGTTGTTCATCCAGGTTTTACCCAACCTTGTGCAACAGGACCCTAATTACAGAACAGACCCTCCAAAAACTGCAGGACAGAGAGGCCATGGGTCTGAAACCCAAGTAATTCCATATGGCAAAGAATTAGTGAAGGTACAGAAGGATTCGTGCCAAACTGGTTTGGAGAATAAAACCAGAATTAAAATTCTGGGAGTATTTTAGGTTGGGAAGGAGGTGCCCCTAAAGGCCTGACTTCAAAGCTCTGGGAGGCTGCTCAGAGCTTTTTCAAGCTGGGTAAATCCGAGGAGGGGGATCCCACAGCTTCTCCAGGCAACCTGTGTTTGTAGGAGAACAAGATTAATCAAATGTTGTAAAAGGGGGCATTTTGGGGCTTATTGTTGAACACAGCTCTGTGAGAATGCTGCAGAATTCTGGGGTTTTTGTGGTGTTTATCTGAGCATGATAAATGAGCACAGTAGGTATAGGAAGGGGAAACAGCAGTGTTGTACATTCCATAAATATGTTATACTTGTGACTAAGCTGGCAAAGTTTTTAATTTAAGAAAAAAAGCCAAAAAACCCAGCCCTGGAGAACATAAGAGTGGGAATAAGAGTGTTCAGGGAATGTCAGGAGGAAATTAAGAATTGTGCATGACAAACAACTCTTACTTAGCAGAGTTAAAGATCCCAAGTGCCTTCAGTGCAGAGATTTCCTGCCCTTGGGGGTGACTTGTGTGCCCAACACAGAGCTGTGCCCAAAAACAGAGCTGTGCCCAACAGAGCTGTGCCCAAAAACAGAGCTGTGCCCAACACAGAGCTGTCCCTCCCCCTGTGCCATCCAGGTGAACGGCTGCCTGCTGGACCCTGTGCCTCCCGTGGTGATGAGGAAAGGCTGCCAATCCCTGCCTTCCAGCATGATGGAAACCTCCATNCAAAAACAGAGCTGTGCCCAACAGAGCTGTGCCCAAAAACAGAGCTGTGCCCAACACAGAGCTGTCCCTCCCCCTGTGCCATCCAGGTGAACGGCTGCCTGCTGGACCCTGTGCCTCCCGTGGTGATGAGGAAAGGCTGCCAATCCCTGCCTTCCAGCATGATGGAAACCTCCATTGATGAAGGGATAGAGACAGAAGGAGAGGCAGAGGATGACCCAGCCCAGGCGTTCGCTGCCCTCCAGGCAGCTCGAGGGGGGAAGAGGCGTCACACCCTGGCAGAGGTCACCAACCAGCTGGTGATGGTGCCAGGCACAGGTACAGAACCCAAAAAGGACATCTCCAAGTTCATCTCCTGCTCCCAGCACTCAGTCTGATAAGGTAGTGATGGAAAATGTGAGAGTGACGGGTACGAGGCAGTTTGTGTTTGCTAGAAAAACCGAAGGGAAAAAGCAACAAAACAGCCCCAAAACTGCTGTAGAGACGGTGGAAAATCAAAGCAGCAAATGCACAGGTGACTAAACTCATGTACAACCCCAACAGCAACTGATAAGTCTGGCAAATTGGCTGCTTTTTCAGGTAAGTGTCCCAAAATCATTCATCCCCTGAAGATGCGCTAGCAGAGAACAGTGAATCCTCCCGATTCTCAGGTGTTGCAAAGCCAGCAAGGTGACCAAGCCTTTCAGGGTTATCTGTGGGGGGAAAGAACCAACCCTGACCACTTTCCAGACCAGTCAGTGAATACCTGCAAAGTGTAAAATTGCTACGAAATAATCCAAAATCCAGTAGCAAATCCGCCGTCTGGTACTGCAAGTTTTAGATGACCATTACTTTATGGAACTTGATTTTTTTGGCTGTTCACTCTAAGAGAGCCGCTGTTGGCAGGAGTAGCTGGAGCCTGTGGCACTAATTCCCACTTGTCTTTTATCCTGGCTTTTGGTTTTGTCACAGGGAAGGTCTATTCCTTGGACGAGAACTCCTCTCTGGGCAGCATCGACTCCGAGTACGACATGGGATCCATTCAGAGGGATATGAAATTCCTGGGAGAGGCCCCTTCCTTGAAAGAAATGGTGCTAAATACCCAACAGGCACCCCGGGTGACCCCACCTTTCATTGGGCTCAGACCTGCCAACCCAGCCATGCAGGCCCTGAGCTCCCAAAAAAGAGAGGCCCACAACCGCTCCCCCGTCAGCTTCCGAGAGGGACGCAGAGCCTCCGACACCTCCCTCACCCAAGGTAACTCCCCCTGTGTTCCCCTGCATCAGTAATAATTGCATTGATAACCTGGATTAATAACAATGAGCCCCAGACATGGCAGGAAGTGTCCTCCATGCACAGAAGGCACCGTGTGGTTTGGTTATCACTCAGCTTATCTCACGCTGCCTGTGCTAAGCAGAAAACTTGATTGCTGTGCTCGACTCTTCTCCAGGAATTGTAGCATTTAGGCAGCACCTCCAGAACCTGGCACGAACCAAAGGAATCCTGGAACTGAACAAAGTCCAGTTGCTGTATGAACAGATGGGATCAGAGGAAGAACCTTCTCTGACGTCAGCTGCCACCCAGCTGCAGGACCTCATTAACAGCCCTGCACAGGTACTGAAACCAGAAGCCAAGCTCCATCTTTCAGGTGCTGGTGCTTTGGGACAGCTCAGGAGAGGATGAGGTGTTGCGGAGGTCTGAGAAGAGAAAATTTACAGCTCAAGTTCCCTCTTCTCCTTCCAGTCTTTTGCAGACTGGAGAATGGGCATTTGTAGCCTTGGTGTCAGTGGGTGGCTTTGGCATGATCCAACAGCCATTGCTTTTAATCTGAAGGTTGAGACTTAGCAAGGCCCAGTAACACCTTTCCTTGGCGGAGCTGGCCTGGTATCACTGCAAGAAATGAAAAAGCCAAGTGGTAACAGCCTGATTTGCAGCGTGAAATCCAAAACAGCTCCCAGGGAGTTGTTTCAAGGGGAACAGGACCACAGCAACCACAGAACCTCTGGCAGGGGAACTCCTTAAAGAAAGGGTTAAGGCAGGAAAGCCTTTTCTGGACATGCAACTTGTTCCTCTTCCCTCTGCAGGAGGAGGCATCTCAGCAGCAGCAGCAGCAGGAAGCTTCATCTGCTTTCCCTAATGGTGCACATCCCCCGGTGTTATCCCGAAGGCAGAGCCTGGAAACACAGTACCTGAAACACAGGCTCCAGGTATTCCCTGCCCTCCCTGGGGTGAAGCCAGCTGCTGGTGCTGCACAGCAGAGCAGCCCCTGGGGTCTTGTTGCCCAGGAAAATCACTCAGAGGATAAATTAGCAGAGAACTGGAACTTACAGTGTGTTTTTGTGGTGGCAGACACTGACCCTAAGGATGCAAAAACTGCTGTTTTCCTCCTCAGTCTGGTAGTGTGTAATAATTGCTGGTGAATAAATACTCTTGCTGTAACACCCCATAAAGGTACTGCACCAGCATCTGAGCTGCCACTTCTTAACCCCCTGGGGCTTCCTGTTCCACACTCCCCTTTATTTCAAACCCATTCTTGTGTAGCTCTAGTTTATAAAAAACTTTTTTTTTTTCCCTCCAGTTTTCCAACTTGCAGCTTCTTTCACTTGGGAAGAAATGGATTTTTATGGTACCATCTCTCATGCAAAAATACTATCTAAGGGTTAGAAGCCAATAAGCAGCAGTTTTGGGCTTGGAGGGTGGCTCTATTGACAGTTGGGCAGTTACACTGTCTCAAGGGAAGATAATCTTTCCCTTGCTTTCTGGACTGATGCATTAAATTAAATACCATTAAAAGCAGCCCTGCTTTCCTTGCAGAAGCCCACTCTGCTCTCAAAAGCTCAGAACACTTGCCAGCTCTACTGCAAAGAACTGCCCCGGAGTCTGGAACAGCAGCTACAGGAGCACAGGTAGGAATCTTTCCAACTGTGGAGAAGAGTTATTCTTAGCCTCAAGAGTAATAAAAGTACTGGGACAATCTTTGTCCATTTAGAAATTATTTGGAAAAGGAAAGCTTCACTTCAAAACTTCCAATAAAGTCCTTTAGAAAGGGGGAACAATAGTCCTGCCATGTGTTTACAAATTTCTCTGCCTGATCTTTAGCTCCCAAATGCCCCAGAGAACTGAACAGCAGGTTCAAAATACAAATACAATGCATTTCATTCTTAGCAAATTAAATTGAACAATGCATGGGGTTAACTTAATTGCACAGCAAAAAAAATTGATCAAAAAGGTTATCAAGAGGGGGTCTCTGCACCTTGCAAGGTGATCACTTTGGTCTGCCGTAAGAGTTAGTGAGCAAGATAGGCCAGGAATCTTCCAGTGTGCCTGGAGCTGTGGGAGTGACCCCTTAGGAGCCGTGCCAGCCCCGCGAGGAGCCCGAAAGACAAACACTGACTGTGCCTGTGTCCTGGCTGCAGGTTGCACCAGAAGCGGCTCTTCCTGCAGAAGCAGTCCCAGCTGCAGGCCTACTTCAACCAGATGCAAATCGCCGAGAGCTCGTACCCCAGGTCCAGCCAGCTGCCCCTTCCGTGCCAGGAGGAGCCCCAGCAGCAGCAGCAGCAGCAGCAGCAGCAGCAGCAGCAGCAGCAGCAGCAGCAGGCAGGCCAGTTCAGCCTGCAGCAGCCCCTGAGCCCCGTGCTGGAGCCCTCCTCGGAACAGATGCAATACGACCCCTTCCTCAGCCAGTTCCAGAAGGTGCAGCTGGAGCCGCCCCCGCAGCTGCCCGGCTCCCCCCGGCTGTCACCAGCAGTGCAGGTGCAGCAGCAGCCCCCAGCACCAGCACAGCCCCTCCAGTACTCCTTCCAGACTTGCGACTTGCCCGTGGTCACCTCGTCTGAGCCAGACTACCCCGAGCAGTGCCAGTACCCCATGGACCCAGCCCCCCAGAGCAGTGTAGCATTGCCCGAGAGCCAGAGCAGCTCGGCCTCCCCCGAGGCCCAGCCCAGCTACGACTCCCTGACCCTCTCCGAGTTACCTGGACTCTTTGATTGTGAAATGATGGAGACTGTGGATCCCCAGCACGGTGGCTACGTGCTGGTGAATTAGCACCGGCGTGAGAGTGGAAGGACAAATGGAGGAGCATGTGAATTTTTGGTTTTGTTTCGTTCCTACCCCCGAATTCACGGTAATTTTTCAACCCTTGAATTAACAGGGGAACTAAAAACCCACCTGGCTGGAAAGAAAAAAAAAAGCAGGAGGTAGCAAGAGGTGTTTGGTCACTGGCTCCTCTTGCCAGTGGCAGGGGCTAGAGAACAGGGAGTGCAGTTTCATCCCACAAAGTCTGCAGAGAAGGAGGCAAAAAAGGTGAATTTTAGAGGAAGGAAATAGCCCCTTCTAAAAAAATTTGGGGAGTTTGTTATCATTCATACAACATTCACTTGGAGAAAGGAGAGTGAGTGCACACTTATCATACTTCTTGGCAATAAAAGCAATAGTTTTCACTGAAATTCAGGGTAGATTTGGGTCTGCACTGATGGCAACTGAAATCCTCTGGAAGCAGTAGCGTGAGGTGGAATTCAAGGAAAGTTGCACTTTGGCATCCGACTGCTGGTGAAGCCACTGATCTGGAGCTACTCCGTGGTCAGTCCTGAGCATCTCAGGCAGCCTCCAGTTCCTCCTGCTGGCACCTAAGCAGTATTTCCCAAGCCTGCCAAGGAGCTCTTCAGTGTCTGCTAAAGGAATCTGGATCAAGGGACTTTGTCCACAGACACCTGGGACTGACACAAGGCACCTCAGCGGTTTGGAGAGACCTCGGGGTGGGGATCGGAGCTCTGGAGGATCAGGGGTGAGCTAACAGAGACAGAAGGTAAGGAGCACCATGAGAGAAAGCCAGAGCTGCAGCCAATGGCATTAAAAAAATTAAAATCCACATGGGTGGCTTTTGAAATCACCCCCTTTTGCAGGAGGGCTCTGTCCTGGAGAAGTTCCGGTCGCTGGAAAGGATCCACCTGTCCTTGGGTTGCATTTAAAAAAAAAAAAAACAAGCAAACAAAACTGTGTTTTGAATTTGCAGTACGTGTTGCTGGTGGTTTATTGAGCTTTGTATATTTGGACAATTATTTAGGGTTTTAGAACTTAAGGATTAAAAAAAAAAACAATGAGCTTAAAAAAAAAAACAAAAAAAAACCAAAAAAAACACCCCTGTGAAGTGATAGTGCTGTGCCTTTTTCAGTTCTTTATCAGCCTATATGCTTTTTTCTGAAGAAAGTAGACAATACCCCATTTACATCCTTGCTGTGGCCAAAGTCCCTTCAGAGCACACGTTCCACCGTGTGGAACATGTTTAACTTTCTTAGTGTTTGAATTGCTCGTGCACATAGGACATTGAAAGTATGACAGCAATATTTAGCATCAAACTGTTGACGTGTCGACCATTTCAAGGGGTTGGGTCTCCAGAACTTTTCAGTCGTGAAATCCAAAAGTCCTAGGAGGAGGATTGCTTAGGGATCTGCAGACGGCTGAGATCTCCAGTTTGGGATTTGGCTCTAACCTCTGAGTGATGTGGGACAGGACAGGACCGTGGGCAGCTGGCCAGTCCAGCCCTTTTCTGAGCAAACATTAAGCACAATCTGCAGCTTCATTAAAGCACAAAAAAGGAGAGGAACTGTGCTGATCACACGTGCAGAGAACACCAGTGTTTGCTGGAAGGTTTGGGCTTCGACGCCACAAATCCTGAGGGTGGAGGGAGGTGGATAATCAGCATTTACAGCAATAAGACCACACTGAAAGGTGGAAATGAAGGAATTTAGTCACTGGGGAAGGGTCTAACAAGTGACAGAAGGCACCTGGTCCCTGTGTGCTCAGGTAGAGACAACTCCTGTTTGTAGCCTGCTCTCACACTGGCCCATGAGTGCTCAGCTCCTACCTCTGATATCACAGCGATCCTCAAAGCAAAGCAGAGGAGAGTTTGAACCACAGGGTTCACACCCATCCCAGACAAAGAGGGCCAGAAAGCTCTGCTTGAAATAGCTGAGGGAGAGGGGTTTTATTGTGTGGCTTCCCTTCAAAAGGAAACTCCCCTGACACAGAGGCCCCTGTGACACCTGAAGTGACGGCAAAGGGAGGGCACACAGCCTGGCAAAAACTGCAGCACAACAGACCAGGAAAAAAGAGGAAGCAGAGTCCTGTCCTTTCATTCCTTCCTCCCTACCCCACAGCATAACCAACGCGCTCTGGAATTTTAATACCTGTCCGGACACTCCTGGAACTGTGCAGTGAAAGCTGCTCCAGGACACCCAGCACTCTGGAGACAGCCCCAGTGCTGCTCCAGGAGCTGGGCTGCTGCCAGAGCCGTAACCACTTCCTTCCCCATCCAGCTCCAGGATCCTGCACGTTTCAGGACTCAGAGATAAAAATAATTCCGTTCTGGAGTTCTGCAATTCATTTATCAGGATGTGCCAACTAATCTAAGCTCATTGGAGCTTTGCAGTGCTGGGCAGGGGGAAGCGACAGTATTTTTTAATGTAGTTTAGACTGACTTTTCCCCTCAGCCAAAGGCATATTTAACATTTCATGTAATTTCCTTTAAGCCAATTAGACTAAAAGGCTTCTAAAGCCTTCACATACAGAGAGTATCCATTGGGCACCACTTTGAAGTGGCTTTTTTGTTCCAATCTGTTCTGTCTGACATTAGAGAACTGTGTACACTACTGTTAGAGTAATTATTAGCTTTATTATCTTGTATTACAGCCTCCTTTGAAGAGACTTTGGTGTGATGTATATGGGGTACCGATTTCATACGGAGAAAAGTGCAATATGTGTGTGTGTGGTATGTTCTTTAATGTATTTTTTTAAGGATTTAGAGGGTTTAGTCTCTGCTTTGGGATAAATGCACTAGTTTTGTGAGCTCCAGTTTGGCAAGTTCATCTGTAGTATTTACATGCAACTGATCTGCTGGACTCTGTAAAGCAGTTACAGTGTATTAATACAAAATAAAGAATATGTGCATTTCATTTTTAAATTTCTAATGAGCTAAAGCAGCCCCTGCCACTCTTGTCTTCATTATAATCAGATTATTTTCTCTCTGAGCACCAAGCTACAAATGGCAAAAGAGAAAATCAACGTCTGCTGCAAACACTGGATTTTCTGGACTGAAGTTCTGACACACCTGGGCTTGTTGACACCACTGACTTTTGCCAAAGATAAATTCACAAAATGTCCTTGGAAAACTCGATGCCACAAGATGGTTACAGCACTTCCCACTTTCATTAAGAGAAGGCTCGTTCAAAATTACTTAAGATCAGAAACCAGTAGGCAAAATCAGGGCAAATTTTTCTCCCGTGCAATCAGAAGCAAGAAGATTTCCCATGGTTTGTGGTCTCTTGGCCAGCAGGTTGGAATTGGCCTGTGAGAGAGCTGAGGAGAAAAGCCCCATTCCCAGGAATAGCACAAGACATGGATCTTCACGAGCTGCATCCCATTAACTGCTGTCCTCAAAACCTTTTACCCAGACCTGGGCTGTAATAGGCTTACCTGGGCTTAGCTGAAGACAGTCTAGGACTTTCCTCTTAGGAGAGACACTTCTTTCCTGTAGAACCATCAGCAAAAAGGTGAAAAATTAATTTTGTGCCCTGTCGAGGGTGGAAATGGGGTGAGCCAAATCTGCTCTCTGGTGATTTAGGCAGAAAATTTACATTCGCAGGGCATACGAGGCTCTGTGGCAAAGCAGAATTCCATGCTCCTCACAGAGCCACAGAGGCCTGGAGGTGACCAGGACAGGGAAAATATTACAGCTTTTCCATAGGGCTGCAGCAGCAGTTCCATGACACAAAAATGTCGTGGGGGCTGTGTGAAAAAAACCTTAATAACTCTTTTCTTAATGTCACTCGTGACGACATTAATGGTTCCTGCTGATAGAAAAGTGTGATGTTTGGAGCTGCAGTGCAGAAGTTAGCGGGGAGCCAGTGGATTCACCTGTCCCCCCACACCACAGCTGCCGTCCCCACTGCACCTGGGTGGTGACAGCCACAAACAGCCACCCCTGAGGGGTTCTTGTGACACACAGGGACACGGAATTCACAGCAGCGTGAGTGTGGCAGCACTGACCACCTGACTGGTCACCTCCCAAGGATCAGATGTACCAAGAAGCCTCCAGTGGGACAGATGCCAGTGGTGCTGGGCCTTGACACCATCAGGGACCCTCCCGTGGCTGCTTCCCACAGATCCTGCTCCTCTGCTGGTCCTGGAAGTCCCCAGGGAGGCTTGGGCAACCATCCAAGCACGAGGGGTGAAGTGGCCGCATGTCCTGCTTAGCCACAGACGTCAGCAGGGATCTCAGGGTGGCTGCAGCTGCACTGGGACAGGGCCTGCCAGGCACTTGTCCCCAGCAGCCCCACAGACAGGACACGGGGGACGGGGAAAACACCACACAACCCCCCTGTCCCCCAGGCGGAGCAGAGCAGAGGAGCTCACACCTGCAGGGGTTACCTCGGCCAACCTCACAAGCTGTGTGCAAGACGCCCCCTCCTTCCCCTCCTGCCCCCAAAATGCCGAGGCTAAGCCATCCTTATCCCAGCGGAGACAGGAGAGAGCCCTCCCCTCCCTGGGCTGAGTTGTGGCTTACAGACTGGGTCAGAGCCTTTAAATCCCCTGCAGAGCACAGCATTTCCCTGCTGGGCCCGCGGCCAGCAGAGCTTTCCTTTTCAGTGTGATGTGGCTGACAGGGCTGGTTTAAGTCCCTGGCACGGGGAGCAGCAGCAGGGCTGCCACAGGAACACCGCACACACGAGGCAGCAGCAGCACAGGTCACACAGGGGTGAGAGCAGAGCGAGAGGAGCCTTAGAACCTGCTGATCCCAGTGCACACAGCTCTGCTGCTGAGCAGCCTTGGACAATCCAAGAGGAGCCTTAAAACTGTCTGAGTTCGGTGCACAGCAGCCCCGTGGGTGTGAGCCTCAGCCCCTGGTCACCTGGCACCACGTCCTCAACACTGTCAGGATAAGCCTGGAAAAGCTCCATCCCCAAGTTCTTTTGGTGTAGGGCAAAGGAAAGGGGAGGGGGGGAAGTTCAGTTGAAGGAAAAGTGGAGGGAAAGCCCATGGAAGAACTGGTGAATTGGAAAGTGGGAAAGGCTGAGTTCTAGAAGGAGATAGCCCCAGCTACATTAACATCTAATATTCTCAGGGACAGAGCTGGCCCCTTTCCCTGTACAGGCTGAGGGCACAGGTTTGTCAGCTGAAGGTGAAGCTCTTCCCCTCCATCCCCAGCCAGAGAAACCTCAGGTTTGCACCTCACACCTCAGGGAATTGTGGCACTTGGAGCCAAGCGTTCCAGCAGTGACAGGAACCAGCAGCAGCAGCCTGTTGGCTCGCAGACACAAACCAGTTCCCTTCCCACAGCAAAACAGCAGACCCAGAGAAACCAGCCCCCAAAGAAGGGGTGCTGCAGCAGCACAGCCAAGGGCAGGGCTGATCCATGCCCACCGCTGAGCATCCCCCTTGGGGAAGTGGCAAATGCAGAGCAGGACACAACCCAGGCAAAGCCCTCTCAGGCCATGAGAGTTCGGGTGTTTTATCTCCTGCTGAATTATCCCTGTTTCAGGGGGCCACGTGCTTTTTAGGTTCAGTTCTCCCCTCCGGGAGATGAGGGGATGTCCCCACTGCCTGGAGAAACGAGGGCAACAAGGGGTGGGAGAAGGGCTTTTAGAAGGTGTGGGTTAATCCCAACAGGACACCCAGATCCCAGCTCATGCTGAGTTAATCCTGACAGCTCCCAGGGCAAGGGGGGGGTGGAGGAGTGAAGCAGCTCAAGAGGCTCATCCCTGTGAGCTCCTAAAGGGGTCAAAAGATACATCCAAACCACCACCCTAAGAACAACCCAGCAGACAAGGGGGAAATGCCACAGGCATCACCTGCCTTCCATCTCCATCACTGAGGAATCCTGACTGGATCACACATCCTGGTGCATGTGGGCATGGGAGTGCAAGTGAAATCAAATTTATTTTAAATTGAAATCACATTTTCCCCTCTTCCAACACTCTTTTCCTGAAGAAGAACACCAAGCGTGAGTGGGACGTGCATGGATGTAACTGCTGGGCAACAAAAAAAGGGAAACATATGCTGGGCTTCATGCTAATATCATTTTTGGATATTTAATAAAAACAAGCCAACCAGTCTCATCCTAACAGTTGTTATTTCCCAGTGAGAATGGAGCTGATGGGCAGCTTATAAAAAAAATAAAATTGTGGATGAATATTGCAATTAATCACCACATCAAATAGCAGCTGGATCTACTTAAAGTGGAACTGTTTAACTGCAGAGCTGGCAGCCAGGTCAGATGCTCCTGAAGAGCAGAGAAAGCTGCACTTTGGAAATTATCTGTAGAGCTGAAAAGGCTCCACTGAGTTTATGTTCACATTAAAAAAAAACCCCAACGACTCAGATAATTTATCCTCAAAATAAAGGACCCTTTAAAGGTTCTCAGAAGATGCTTCTGAAGGAGCCGATTCACAAGAAGCACTTGGTCATTGCTGAGGCATTTTCAGACATCCAGAGCTGTCTGATGACGAGGCAGGGTCCGAGTGCTGCTCTGTGCACACACACCAGTACGTGTGAAATCCGTGAAATTTGTGGATTTTTTAGTGTGGGAGTAGAACACGACCCCTTAGTCATTTACGAGGACACCCTACACCTGAAATTGAGGAGCGTGTCGGACTGAAGATAAAATGATGGCAGGAATTCATTCTCCTCTCCTCCCTTTCTCCCTCCACTGCTGGACAAAGTGCAGGACTGGAAAACGAGGCATAAATTCTGCAACCCTGACCCTGATGGGAACGTGGCCAAGCAGGTCACTGTGTGTAAAGAATTGCAAGTTAAGACAACAGAAGCTTTTGCTGATTCAGGTTATTTCCTGAGGGGAATATTCTATTGCACGCTTGGAGGGGAGGTCAGAAGGCAGAATTTTAAATATGATGAAGAGAAACTTCTAATTGGGTGACTCTCGCAGGGAATCCGCTGTGAGTGAGGCAGAAAGACCCTCAAGGGCATAAGGATCAGGAAAATGGAGAAATAAGGGAAATGTTCCTGCCTCCACTGCTTTAAGGATTGCAGGAGGTGATTTTTTTGCAAAGCCTCTGTACCATTGCTTACCCCTCAAGGTACGGAGAATGACAGAGGTTTCCAAGGCTAAAGGAACAGACTCTGTGTGGACCAAACCTGATATGAATCTGATTTGGACAGGTTGTTCTGATTCTCAGTGTTTAAAAATCAGCAGAACAAAAAGTCACTGTAAAAGAGCACGGACACACAGGCAAGCGAAGGAGTCTGAGGTTAATCAGAGCGTACAACTCCAAGACAGAGTAGAAACTGAAACCAAAGAAGGAACATGTCTAGCTCACAGTATCCTCTAATTTAAAAGAAATGAGAAATCCTACCTGCAGTTTCAGCAGCAGAGAGTTCCATCCCGTGCCAAGAATTTAATAAACACAGCAAAACCCTGCATTCTGTTAGAAAACCAACAAATGTTACAAAGGATGAGAAGTCAGCCCTGGGGCTCATGAAATGATCAGTGGGGGAAGGGGTAAAGATTGAGAAACCGGACCTTGCTAGCTCCAAAAGGCACATCCAAACCCCCCACATCCCCCCTGATCCCAGAATAACCACGGAGACACGGGCAGGGTACCCTAGGGCCCCATCCCAGCCCTCAGCATCACTGCAGGGAATCCCAAATGGAGCACACACACGGCAACACACTCAGGGAACGTGGGAACAAGGGGACACCAGGCTTTATCTCTTCAGTAAATTTTAAAAGTCCTATCTGCCCGTTCTTCCAGGGCTTTCCAGCCAGGATTCCATCCAACATCCCTCCCAGGAAGGCTCCATTTTCCACAGAGCTGTCACTCAGTGTTAGGAAAGAGTGTAAATATGGTGCTTCCAGGAGAGATCTCCCTGCTCGAAAAGGTCCCTAAATGTGGTGATTTTCTGCGAGGGAAATGCCACAACGTGGTTTTATGTAACAGTCCCTGCTGAACGGACTTATCAGCAAATAAAGGCTACAGTGTTTTGATAAGAATCCATGTGGTGTTGGTTTGCAGAACGGGAGCAAAACGACTCGCACACGGAAAGCTAATGGGAGGTTTGTTCCCAAAATACTCACAAATGGACGTTTACTGAGCTGAGAGGGCCGTGCCAAGTTCTGCAAAGGTTAGGCACATTTTGGGAGTTCAGAACTCTCTGCAGCTCGTCTCCTGCAGGCTGCTGAGTGGAGAGAGGCTGGGAGGGAGCAGTGCTGACGTCAATAGGGTAAATTATACCGCGGGCTGAATCACCTGGGTATGCCTTCCCCTTTCCACACAGCCTGGGGAGCACAGGTGGCTGTTTCCATGGAAAATGCTACCTCAGATCAAGGCAGTGTTCTCCAGAACCTCCAGCCTGCAACAAAAATAATATATATTACATACATATATTTATTTTTATAGCCTTGAGCTTCTCAGAGTTGTCTCTGTCTCTTTGAAAGCACCATTGCTGTGAAACACAGACGTCAGGGAGCAAAACCTCTCAGAAGGGAGCAAAGGCAGCCTTTCCCTATTCCTTCCCCTATTCCTTCCCCTATCCCAGGACAGGCTGTTCTGTTCACAGTTAACAACTTAGCCGCTTGGAAAGGCTTCTGCTCTGGGCAATCAGGGGCTTAAACTTCCACAAAGGCAGGAGAGCTTCCTTTCATGGCTCCTTTTCATGCAAAGGACCCTGCAGGAGCTGGGTGCTCTCCTCCAAGCCAGACCACCCAGCCTAGTCTGCACCAGGGTCTGCACAGCAGCAAATCCTGCCGGGGGTCTGACCCCAGCACCCGGAAAATACAAGTGCTGCAGGTCAGTGACTCTAAACACCCATAAAGGCACAATCCTCCACTCAGAAATTCTGCCAAAGCTGGGAAATGAGAGCTCAGCACCCCCCAGCCACCAGCTCCCCCTTTTCCCCCCTGAGAGCAGGGGTTGAATCTCAGGAATGCCCTTTCCCCCAGGCTCCCAGCCCTGTCTGGGGTGAAGAGGGGAGCAACAACCCAGAAAATCCAGCTGTAACCTCCCTCCCTGGCTGCCCTGCCAGGAGCAGGAGCAGGAGCAGGAGGACTTTATTATTAATGCAGCAAATTAGCAGTCGGGCCTTGTTAGCCCTGCCCACGTCACTGCAGCTGCATTAAGGGGCTGTTCGGGAGGTGATGAATTATTCACACTAATCAGGGCACTGACAGCAGGAGCTGGGGGCACCGCCAGGGCAGAGGCTGCAGCTCCCGCTGCAGGAGCAGGGCAGCTGCTCCCCGTTCCCACCAGCGTTTCCTTGGAGCCGTTGCCATGCCAACACATCTGTCTGGGCCATCCTCCTCGTCAAAAGTTTCAGGTGATTTAGCGCAGGGAGCCGAGGAAGGCTCGGAAGGCCTTTAACCCTTCCCCAGGAGCGGCGGCAGAGCAGAGAGGACTTGCAGAGCTGCTGATGGAAAGGGACAGAGCTGCCAAATTTCCCCTGCCAGGGGATCCACCAACACCTCTGGGTGCTGCAAGGGTCAAAAAAAAAAAATCCACAAACCCCACAAAACCACACACAAAACCCCCCAAATCCAGCTCTCCACTGGGAGTCCTGGTCCAGCAGGAATTGCCTGAACCCTGAGGCAGAAGGCAGATAATCCAGAGGGGCTTGTTCTCCTCTAAACCTCCCGAAAAGTGGCCCCAGACCTCACCCCTCATTGCTACAGGGCACAGCCACCACAAGTCCCCATTTCCAGCCACGCTTTGCCAACACAGATCCCAGTGATGCCAGCTCCAGTTAAAAATAAGCAAAACCCTGACCTCCTTCTGGAATCACGTGGCTTCAACCTTTACCCTCCTCAGTTTAACCCAGGCCCTTTCACCTCCAGCTCCAAAGAGTCCCATGGCCCCCAAAACACTTCACCTTGTTTTATTAATGTTTATTTAAAATAACCACGTATTTGAAGAGAGGCCAGAGCCCTACAAAGATTGGATGTTTCTTCGGAACAATTTATCCCAAATATTGATGAATGGCCACAGCTGGTGCATTTCATATTCCACGGGGCAAGATGGACTGGAAAAGCAAACACTGTGAGTGCCACTCACTTCATTTCAGCAGAGGCAGGTAAAACAAGAGGAATTTTGGGGGAGGCTTTCCAAAATCACCACCAGGAAAGGTCACACAACCTGCTCCAAAGAGCTTCCAAAATCTCCTCCCTGAGCAGGCACCCCTGGAGCTCCGAGAAGCCCCAATAATTCCATTGAGGCCTGCTCAGATGACACGATTTGCTCAAGATAAACAGCAGCAAAACAAGGGCTCCTAAGCCCCTCATCCCTGTCTCACCCTTGACTCAGAGCTGCAGGCTGAGGAAGAAGTGGAAGAAACACCCAGGCATTCCTGGTTTATTTTGAACACGTTGCCTAGAACCCTGGCATGACATAGCCACATTTTTCCCTTTCCCTGGGGTATTTGTCCCAGAATACCAGCCTTTAAAAGGGCTGATTTTTCTATCAACAATTCTTAGAAGCCACAATGGCAATTTTAATTTTTTTTTCTTTTTTTTTTTTTTTTTCTCTCCAAAAGGATTAATTGTAAACTGCCTAAAAATAAGCCTGGAGAGACTCAGAGGGGAAGGCAATGTCAGCTCCTGGCAGCTCTGTTACAGCACTGGGTGTCCTGCCTGGCCCCCATTGCTCCCAGCTGGGTCACTGAGGGGTGGGGGGAACATTTCCAGACCCAGAGACCTCCTGCAGAGGCTCAGAAACTGCCAGAAATCAGGCAAAAAGCCCGGGATGGGGCTGACACGATCCAAGCACGAGGGAGAGCTCTGGGAAGAGACAAACACAGAGAAAAAGCCCTTTGTTATCACCAGGGTTTGAGGAGCATCCCTCGGAGTGATGCTTGCTCCAGAAAAGGGAAAAACAGCCAGGATGTTGCCCTCCTGTGCAAAGGCCTTCCCCAGAGCACCCAGGAGCTGGGGCACGGTGGGTTTCACACAACACCCAGGCTTTTTCTGAGGTGGAGGCAGCGTGTGAGGGGTTCAGGGCCCTCAGTTTGGGCGGTCCTCACACAGAAATGGCCACAGCGCTCCCCAAGAGGAGAGGCAGCTGACAGCCCCGAGCCTCTGACCCAGCAGCCAGGCTTTGGAGCCAGCATCAGCTGCTGCATTCTGGTCCCAGCGGTGCCCTTCTCCCTGCTTTGGGCAGCTCTCAGTCCCAAGGCAGGCGAGGCCAAAGGTTTGCCAGGGGGATTTGCTGTGCCAGAGGTGATTCTGGACGCAGCACAGCCGAGTCTGTGGGATAAAAATTCTCCACGAGGCTTTTTTTTTTTTTTTTTTTAATCTAAACAAGAGGTAGAAGTCCCTGTTTTATAACAACATAAAATATCCGAACCCTTCACGCCGGCTGTGAAGGGTGTTAAAATACAACTGGGAAAAAACTGACTTTTCTCACCAGGTTGTGAGGACGAGCTCCAGGCACTGAGGGCATTTCCAAGGCCACACAAAAACCCCCACCAAGCTCCACACTGCCCTGCTGTGGGCTCATCCTGCCTTTCTGTTTGGGAAGGCACCAAGTGTATTTATAGAAAGAAAACACCATTAAAACCAGGCACTTCCAGCAAGGTAACTCAGCTCCAGCTGCTCAGAGCACACACCAAGACCTGGCCTGGACAGGGTTTTATTCCCTAAACACTGCTGGAATTAAACAGAGGAGCTGCTCCCTCCCCAGGAAGATCAGTCAAGTCCTACAGAATTATACAGCAACCTTTGACATCTAGAATTAAATATTAATAAATATGAAAATAGAGTTTTTAATTATAGCATCCATACACGCTTAAATCCACTATTATTTATATCTACTCGTAATTGCTCATTCATCACACATCAAGTCAGGCTGGAATCACCTGCAAAGTTCCACTTAAGCTTTGTAAATGGTCCTTGGTCAAAGGGATGAAACCAGCCCAAAGGTTGCCTTCGGGAAAGTTGGGCCACAGCGGTTCTGGAGGGATTATCCAACACTTGCACGAGCTGGAGGATCCATTTCCCTCCATCCCAAATTGTGTGCCCCGTGTCCCCAGGGAGCAGGAGGGAAGCAGGGATTGGAGGCTGATCTCCTTCCTTGTGAAACGGCTCCCAGAGGAGCTGGGGCGCACAAATTCTTTGGGATAAAGGCCCAGGAGTTGTGCAAGAGGAGCCCTGTGCACTCCACAGCTGCACCAGCAGAGCCCGTTTCACTCTGCCCCGCAGCTGCTGCCAGTGCTCGTGGAATCCTGGAATGGTTAGGGTGGGAAGGGGCCTTAAACATCACCCAGTGCCACCCCTGCCATGGGCACGGACACCTTTCACTCTCCCAGGGTGCTCCACCTTGGCCTTGGACCCTTCCAGGGATGAGGCAGCCACAGCTTCCCGGGGAAATCCATTCCAGGGCCTCCCCGCCCTCACAGGGAACGATTTATTCCCGATATCCAACCCAAATTTCCCCTCTTTCAGTGTGGAAGGTCCTCATCGTGTTCTTCAGATTCAGTCCAATCTAGGCTTTGGTGCTCTGAGGGATTCAGGGAGACACATTCCCACTGAAAAGCCAAAACCACCACAACCTGTCTTTGGGGCTGGAGGAGATTTATTCCCCTCCCTGCCCTGAAAGGGTAAAAATAGCAACTGGAAAGGTTCCATGATTTCCCACACAGTTTCCAGGATTCTTGTCAAGGTTTCCCAGGATTTATTCTCCCCACTCCCCTCCATCAGCGAGGGGTAAGAAATTATGAAACCTCTCAAAATAGTTAAAAGTGCAAAGGAGAGAACACAAACCGCAGAAACCAAACTAAAATCGACGAGCTGAGCGAAGAGTTACCAGCCAGAGCGGTGAATCCAGCTGGTACCAAGAGGTAAAATAAACACCTTTTTAACCAATGATTTCTCCTTTCTGAGGCAGAGCCATCCCAGAACTTCTAAACAAAGACAAAATAGTGCACACCACCCTTCAAACCAACGTGGAGCTCTCCTGCTCACAAGAGCTTTAAATCTTCCCCATCAGGCAGCTTTTCCAGTGGTTATAAATCCCAGGAGAGGCAGGCCCTTGGAAACAGGCTCAGCCAGTGAGGAGTCACACAGCACAAGGGACCATTGGGGATAATTTTTTTTGGCTTCAGCTCCGAGGCCATAAAGATGGATTTCACTTGGCCAAGTTGCAGAATGCAATTAAGGACCAGGCTGCCCTCCCCTTCCAGTGGAGGAGAAAAGTTTCTTGCTGGAGCCAAATGACTTTAACAACTGAAATAATTTGCCAGTGAGGATCTTCAAGCCTCTTGTTGGTGAAGCAGAAAGGCAACACTGCACTGAGAGGCAGGGCAGCAACTGCAATTCCTCCCTGAAAAAACCCAAAATCCTTGGGGATTATAGGAGATTGCAGAAATAGGGAAATTAAGTGTCTCAACAGTGGAAAATAAAGGGAGGACTGCTAGGCCTTGCAGTGACCAAGCTCCAGGTAATGTTACACAGGACTGGTGCACACACCAAAAATCCATTTGGGCTGGCTCGTGTTTATCAGGCCTCCCAAAAAACCTGCTGCTGGAGACCATCTTTGTGGCCTTCTCCCCTGGATTTTAGTGGAAGCAAGATTTTCCCCTCAGCACTGGATAAATGATCCTGTGGCTTTCCCTCAAGATTTCACCTTGGGCTTGGATCCTGTGGCTTCCTCTTCCCAAACTCCAGCCTTTCTTGAAGCAGATGGGCTGAAACACAGCCCACACCCAGCAGAGAGGATGAAAACATGACCTGGCAATCACTGGAAGCTCCCCCAACCTCGTCTTTATGAACACCCACAGTTCTGCACAAACAAAAGCTGCCAGTGTGGGAGACTTTGGGGCAAGATTCCAGCAAGGCAGGAGAAACAAACACCAAAACCAAGAGAGCAGCAGCACTTTAACAGCTTGCCTGGGAGAGTAAATATTGACTGGTTCAGGGAAAAAGCCACCTCAGCCTCCTTTTTGGTGAGGGCAGCTCTGGCACAGAGGAGGAGCCCTCCCAAGCCAGCAAGAACACAAAACACAAGGAAGTCTCTCAGCAAATATTTCTGGAAGGTGGTGCTGGGTGATTGATCTGGACAATGGCTCTGCTCAGGGACAAAGGAATCCCAGAGCCTGCCTGCAGCCTCCAGAGAGGAGCTGAAAACACACAAGGAACCCCCATGGCAGCAGGGTAAGCGGGGCTGGGTTCTCCACACACCTGGAGTCACAACAGAGCATCAGGAACACGCTCCAGCAGAGCAGGAAACCAACCCAGCTCCTCCTGGGGAGATGCTGGGTGCTGCTCTGCCCTCTTTTATCAAGGAGTCCTTTCAAGAGGTTGCACAAATCAGCTTTCGCCTGCACCAGCTTCCCTCAGCAGAATTTGCTGCCCAAGCACCACCAGCACCTCAGTCAGCTGGGGGAGAACTGGCCAAAGCTATTTAGGGCGTGAAGACCAGGCACAAAAACACACCCAGAGTTTGGGGGGTGCAAAGTCCACAGAAATGTACCTGTGAACTCACCAGCAAAAATAATGGGTCCGTTGAATATCCTGAGTGGAAGGGGCCCACAGGGATCATCCAGTCCAGCTCCTGGCCCTGCACAGACACCCCAACAATCCCACCCTGTGCCTGGGAGTGTTGGCCAAGCTCTCCTGGAGCTCTGACCACCCTCTGGGGGAAGAACCTTTTCCTGATATCCCACCTAAAGCTCCCCTGGCGCAGCCCCAGCCTGTCCCTGGTCACATAGCCCAGAGACTGGAGCTGCAAGAAAAGCTAAAATTCACCATCCTTCCCACGCACACCCTTCTCCTGGTGCAACTGGAGGGCCCTGCGTGGCGACTGCCAGACAGAGAAAGTGAAAAGCAGATTTTGGGAGTGGTGACACAGCTCGGGATCATCTGACTCTCCCAGCCAGCCTGGCCAGGCTCACAATGGCAGCTCAGAGCTGCTGTTCCTGTAAATCATTCATGCACCAGAGGCACGTCAGGCCCCAGGTGACATTTAACAGGCAGCCCTGTTAACCCTGACGCTGTTGGTGAGCTCCCTGGAATCTTTGTTTTTTTCCCTGTGTTTAGGAGAAAACACCTCCCTGCCTGAATATTCCCTGTGGAATACACGCTGCAGCCAAAATTCCAGGGAGTTTTTATGATGTGAAAAGGAAAATAAAAAGGTCCCACTGTTAGTTCTGCCTTGTTCTCCTGATTTTCACAGAATGGAGAGGTCAGAACACCCATGAGCTGCTGTTCCCTCTCACCCACCTGTGCCCAAAAAAAGTTAGTAAGGATTGCAACCAATCCTCCAGGGTGATTCCCATCTCTAGGCCTGTCACTGCTGGGAAAGACAAGCACAGCCTTGGATCCCACACGAGGACAATTATTTATTTTGGACTGACAGGAAGATAATATGTTTGTTAGCAAACTCTGCAGGACAGGGGCCAGGGAGCCTCATGGAGAGGAAGCAATTAATCATTAGTTTTCCTCACAGACGTGGATTATCTGTCAATAATCCTCTGGAGAAAATGAGGTCCAGAAATAATCCCCGTCAGGCAGGGAAGTTTTTTGAGCATCACAGGGAGGGATGTTCCCCCTCTCCAGCTCTGAAGGGGCTGGGGTCTGGCTGCCACAAAACCACCTGGGCCACCCAAACTGGGGCTCCAGCAACAGGGGACAGGTGCCTGTGGCTGCAGGAGGGACAACGGGCCAGCATCACCTCCCCCAGGCCAGCACAGAGAGGAGGGGCCCTGAAACCCAAGGCCCCACCTGCAGCAAAAGCCCCAGTTCCCCAGCCCATCCCCAGGACCTTCATCCCTGCTCCCGGTCCTCCTGGAGCGCGATGCCCTCTCCCGGGAGCCCGAGGAAGAGGCTGGAGCAGCGTTTCCCAGCCGGAGGGAGGTCTTCCCTAGGGAAGAGCCAGAGAGAAAATAATGGATATTTATAAGCAAACCTGTCTCTAAGGCAGCAGTTTCCAACGTCTAATAATAGGGTCTGGGCTTGTTTGTGGTGCGATTCAGCCAGGATTGCACAAAGCTGCTGGAAAGCTCCTGCCTGTCCCAAGAGCACGTTCCCGGGAAGCTGTGAGGGTAAGGAGGCAGGGAGCCTGGTCACTGCATCTCTTCCTTTGCCCCCGTGGATTCTCACACCTGCAGCACCCTGGGACAGAGCTCTGTGGAAGGCAGGGAAGGGCTGCAGCTGCCGGGAAGGACGTCAGGGATGTGGAAAAGCCACCTGTCCCCAAAACCAAGGGGAAACCCCAACTCTGCAGGTTGCTGCTACCATGCCTTGACCACTGGGTCAGAGCTGGCAGCATGAGCCCACCACAAACCCCACCTCCAGGGGCTCTGGAGTCGTTTCTTGCTGACTCAAAGGCGTTGGAAGTGCAGCTTCCCCAGCCAGCTCCGAGGGGAGCATGAAAAACAGGAAAGGTCAAGGCAGCCTCCTCTTTGTGCAAGGGAAGAGAACAGGGCTGGGCTGGGCTGGGCAGCACCTGGACAGGGTGTTCTGGGCCAGGGTAATTGCAGGGATCAGCTCCCCACCCTGCTCCTCACTGCCAGGCTCCCCAGCAGCCCATTTCAACACAGGACAAACCTCCCAGAGAATTCCTCCTTGCTCACTCCAGGCTGCACAGAACAAACCCACAAGGACTGTCAGACACCAGAGAAGGCCACAGCAGCTGGGTGGGACACAGAGAAGCTTCACCCTCTCTGGAAAAAGATGTTTTGTCTGTCACGTTCAAACACTCACCCAGGAGGTCACCTCTCCAGCAGAATTCCTGGAGTTGCAGGACAAGTGAGGGACAACCCTGGCACCCGTGTTTGCTCCCAGGAACCAAACACTTGCTGTAGTCCTCTGGAAGACAGCTCCTAATTACTGACAGCTCCTAATTATTGCCAAGCTATCAGTTCCCAACCATCACTCCAGAACAGGAACCCAACTGGAAAGAAAGGTGGAGCAGCCAGAGTGGTTTGAAATGGGTATTTACTGCACTGCCTGGTCACATCCAACACATGGTTCTGGGCTATGACAACGGGGAAGAGCCACACCAACAGCACCAGAGAGAGGTGCAATCACTTCTTGAACTGCATTTATTCCATTTAAGGTCAGGGATTAGCAAGGGAAGAGGCAACAAGCAGGGCAAGTTTTGGTTTGGATTGACTGGCACTGTAGAGCCCTGTGTAAACTCTGATGAGGGGCAGGGCTGGCTGGAGGGAGGGGGGACACCATGAACACAGACACAAAACACGGATGTCAGCTCTGCCCTCCCAGCCCAGCTCACCCCACACACACCACGTGCTTGGAAACCTCAGAGCTCCACGTCTGACACCGAGGAAGGGTGGCCTTGGCACAGGGTGAGATCCACGGCCCTCAGACAAGACCTAGACACCACCCTCAGCCTCCGAAGTTGGGATTTAGAGCCTCAGCTTCAAACTGCTCCTCTCCAGAGTGGGGTGCAGTGGGAGGGAACTGCGCTGTCCCTGCTGCGACCACCCAGGCTCCAGGCAGGGCACTGTAGGAGCACAGTGCCATCAAAAACCTCCTCCTCCTCCTCCTCCGGGCAGTGCAAGGGACTCAGGAGCTCTCCCTGTGTTTCTAACCTTGTTCTTAGGACTCAGCCCAGGCCTTGCCCCTCATCCAGCTCCTCCTGCTCTGTCCCAGCAGGATCAGGCTGGATCACAGCCTGCCCTCCCCACCCTGAGCTGATAACCTGGCACGAGACCTGCCCAGCTCTGCTTCCTGCACCTGGACCAACAAGAGCATCCTCAGGGCTTTCCTGGATCCCAACAGCTTCCAATCTTCTCCCTGATCGCCCTGCCCTGGCCCTGCAGACCAATCCAGCCACAGTCTCAGCATGGAGCTTGTGCACAACTTCCTCTCTGCTCCATCCCATCCCCACAGAATTCCGGGGATGCGAGAGAAAACAACCCCCTTCGTGCAGCCTGTGATACTGCATCTTTAAAAATGGAGATATAATAAGTACAGCTCTGCTCTGAGGCATATTGGACCCACGTAACACATCCTGTCTATTCTGGGAAACAGAACTGCAAAAAAAAAATTAAATTTATCCTTCTCCTCTCTGGATGATTCCAGAATTTTTAAGATGCTGGAGTCTAGAATTCAAAGGATGTTAAAGGTATCTTGAAAAAATTATTATAAATAGCAAACAAACACTTGGTTTCACAGATAACACAAACACTCTGATCCCATTAAACACATTAATCGTCACAGCTCCTAAGTTTGGTTTTTTGTTCCCAAAAGCACAGGTTTATCCTTGAAAACGTCTCCTGGACAGAGCAACTTTAGGCTGTTCCTCTGTGGTGCACGATGCTTCATTCCTTGAGATCCAGTGCATTTCAGTAAATTGTCAGTCAGGTGTTTTCCCCTTTTCCCCTTGGAAAAGGAAAATTCTTAAACTTTGTTACCTGAAAAGAATTCCCTAGGTGAAAGAAAGCACTACTCGAGGACAGTGGAGGGGTGGGAGAGAGACAAAGAGAGAAGTTGAGCTGGGTTTTCCCGGATTGCAGCCTGGAGCACAACCTCACAGTGCCACCCCTTTTTATTTCCCGTTTTCCTCCTCTCCGGTGTCACCAGGTGCCAACACAGGGAGCAGCAGGGATAACAATTCCATCAGGTGGCTGCTGGATTTTCCAGTGGCCTCTTACCAAGGTGTGGAGGCAGAGCAGAGCCCTGGCCCCCAGGAGAAGAGGCTGCAGCCTCCCCAGACACCTGGAGTTTGTCAGCGAATCTTCCGAGCACAATCTTTCACAAAGGGAGCTGAACATGGCTTAGGCAGCTGTCCAGGAGTGCCGGCAGATGCTCTGGGGTTTGGTGGCCAGGTGTGCTGCTAGCCTCCCACTTTCTTCCTGGTTTGCCTCCTCCGGGATTTCAGGATGGTGTAATTTGCATACCACGTGTACTGCTCCGAGAGGAAGGGGATGTAGAACGCCCGCAGCAGCTGGGAGGACCTGAAAAACCAGAAGGGGGAAAACAAATCGCTCTTAAGTGCCCAATTCTCCCCGTGCTGGTGGGAGCACAGCCACCAGCACAGCAGCCCGACCAGTTCCTCACACGCCCACCATCCATCGCAGCAGGATTAAGGGGTGAGAGGGCAGGAAGGTGCTGTAATCATGGAAATAAATTAAATCCCAGGTATAAACCTGCAGAAAGCAGCCAGTGGGTCCCCGGGGTCACAGAGCCCTGTCCCTCGGGGCACTCTGTGAAGGTGGAAGGCTGCGTTTACCTCCTGGCCTCTCTTTCCTACCCCATCACTGCACCTCCTCTTTTCTGTCCCATCTTTCTGGCTGCCCTTTCCTCCACGCCCGTCTGAGGAGCCAAAAGCAGCTTTGATGGGCACTGGCATTTTGAAGTTTGGCTCTCGTGCTGATCCTCTGTGGAAACACCGAATTACGGAGAGGTGGGCTGCTCCAAAGCCCACCAGGCTGCCAGCATTCAATCCCTGCCCTGGGAGCTGGCAGTTCCCAGCTTTTCAGCAACTGGACCAGTGGAGCAGTGGAGCATGGAGGGCTTAATGATGGCTGTGTGAAATTAGCACCTTTGATTTGGTTGCTAATTGCTGGAGCTGTGCTGGCTGAGTGCATTCAGAATGAGTCTATTCTCTCTCTAACAGCAAAGTCCAGGTTTCAATGTGAAGTGGACAAATAAAATGTCCTTCAGCAGCAGCTCTGGGCGTTGTGAAGCTTCAAAAATTTGAGCAACTCGTTGAAATGGGGGCTGAGGCGGAGTTTTGCTTCCCTCAGCACTGCAGCTTCTCTCTTTATGTCTTTAAGACCAACTTGTGGGGGAATTATCAACCCTCTAACCCCATCCACACAGCCCCTCTTCCAGAAGGAAGGCGGATTGTGTTTTGTTTGCCTGTCGTGAGGCAGCACTGGATATCTCTCAAAAACGCAGGCCGAAAAAACAATGGCAGGAAGTGCCACTGTGAGCTGCCTCTCCCCAGGGGCTCCCGGGGCTCCTACACAGCCTCCCCGGGGCTCAGCCGGGAGCAGGCACCTCCTGAGCTCCTGCACCTTGGAATTATGTCCAGGAAAAACCTGCTCACATCTGCTCGCACCGGCAAAGCACTTGCGGCCCTGTTCCTTAAGATGCCAAAGCAAGGCTGAAATGTTCCCTCTCCAGGGAGAAAGAACCAGTATTCTCCTCACACTGGAGAGGGGAAACTGAGGCAGGAATGATTGTCTACCCTCAGAGAGCCTGAGCAAGTCTGAATTCCTAAAACTGACAATTCCTGCTTCCAACTGCGAGGCTCTGCCTTCTTCCAACACCCAGCACCTCCCAAGCCTGCTCTCTGCCAAGCCCTCAGCCTGTGCTTAAGGATGTAAAAAATGCTTCACTTGGAAGCACAAAAAGCTCCGTGATAACACTTTCAGGCCCTTTACAAATCGCAAAGCACCCAGCGAAGCTCCTCAACAAAAGAATCGCTGGGAAAGGCTGCTCTTTGTGAATTCCCGAGGTGCTGGAATCGGGAGCAGCGCTCAAAGCAGGATCTCCCAGGAGCGAATCACCAGGCAGGGGATGGTAATTTCGGCGTGTTCTGAACAAGGAACATTTTCTGCAGCTGCCGTTTCCTTGTGCCTGGAAATTGGGAGGCCAGCCCTGCCCGCGGTCACTGGAAGCAAAGCCATGCCTTTGAAAACAAGGGTTTGATTTTCCCCTTCCATGAATTTCCCCTCCCATCTCTCGTGGCTGGTGAACGTCGTGTCACTGCTGACATCCTGGCACCTCCTGCTCCCTGGGAACGGGGTGGATCCACCGCAAAGGAAAAGGCAACTGTGCTCAAGCTGTTTAAAACAAGGAAAATTGAAAATAAGGCAGAGCACCAGCTCGCTGCTGTGATGTAAGAAAGGGACAGAAGCAGCCCAATTCCCCAGAGCTCAGGATGTGTGCTTAGGTCAGGGTGAAGTGATGTGCTGCTTTTGTGGGGAACACTCCCTCTGTCTTTGACTTGTTGGCATTTTGAAACCCAGGCCCACGTTCAGAATGTGCAGGACTCAGCTTTGATCTCCAGAACAAAACGATGTCCCACGAGCTGGGGCAGCAAAACAAAACTCCTCCTAAATCAGCCAGCTCAGGGTAACCACCCTGAGTCTGCCTGAAACAACCACTCTGGGTTTGCAAATGGCCTGAAACAACTACAAGAAGTCCAAGCTCCGAGAATGGAGAGCTGGAAACCTCCCTCAGACAGAGGAGACCCCAACAGGGAGGTTGGCCCTGCTCTGCCAGGTGAAATGATGGATTCATCCAACTGTGGTGGAGCAATCCAAGTCTGCAAGGAGTCCTTGGTTCCCACCAGGTCTCAGCCAGCCAGGCTTTGGTGCCATAGCAAAAAAACTCTCCACTAAAAAAACTTGTGAACAGTTTACGTTAGTTCAAATTACCCAGTCCAGGGTACAGGTTAAAAACACAACAGAAAATAAGAGAGGCATCTTAAAAATAGTAACATTTACATGCTCTGGGAATCCCACCTCACAAAAACCCCACTGTGGCATGGTAAGGGCAGCACCAGCAGCTCTGCTCCACAGCTGTAAGGTCAGGATTTATTCAGCAGAAAGTTTCTCACTGAGAAGAGACTCAGGCTGGGCACAAGGCTGCTCTCCCTGCTGCTGGGATTCCACAGCAGCAAAGCCCAGGCTGCTGCTCCCAGCCCCAGCCCCGGTTCTCTCCCAGCTCAGGAAGTCGTGACAGAGCTCTAAACTCAGGCAGGGCACCTTCACCTCCTGTCACCTCGCTCTGCCAGGCTCAGCACCCTGAGACAGCAGATGGCACAGGGAAAGGGCTGGGATGACAGATGACAGGGAATAAATATCACCTTCTATTTGCATTGGCTGCTAAATTTGCCCCCCAGAGGCTGAGCGAGGCCTCAATCAGCACACGGCTCCCAGGCAGCGTGTGGGCAGCCGGGGCAAGGCCACAGCCACTCCAAGCTGGGCAGCCAGGGGCTGTTCTTCCAGGTTTTTTTGGGTTCTAAAGGAGGGACTGCTGCAGGACAGAGAGCAGCTCCCAGTTAAGACAGGGATGCTCCATTACCAGAGGTGGGACCACGGTGCTGCTTGGAGCTCAGCCTATTTCTGCCCGAATTTCAGGAAAAGCAGCTCAAAAGGCCTGTTCCAGCAGTGCCAGTTCTGGGATGGGAGGAAATGCTGAGTGAAGATGTTCCAGTCCCTCTTCCCAAGGTCACAAACCGACTGGAATGGCAGCACCTGGATACCTGCAGTGGCAAGGGAACCTCCCCAGCTGCACCTTGCAGCCTGAGCCTGGTGACAGCAGAATGCAGAGAGAGGCAGGAGGAGGAAGGAAAGCAGGGAATGGCAGGAAGCAGAGGCAGGAGGAAGTGGAACCTCTGCCACGTGGGCAGGTCCCAGTGCCTTCCAGCCACGGGCAGCCACAGGAAGCTCATGATCAAAGCTCTCTGAAAATCCATTTCCTCTGGGGGTTAAATTTTGTACCAGCACGCCCCTTAGAAGTAATCCAGCTCCTTGTCAAACAGAAACAGGGAGAACAACTCCAGGAGAGCACCTTAAAGGGAATGAGACAGCCTCTTATCAAACCACGATACGCTCGAGCAAGGTGACCGAATCATTAATTTTGCACTGAGAATTTTTTTTTTTTTTGATGGAAAACCCAAGTGTTTGGAGCAAGCAGACGGCTCAGCCTAAAGAGCTGGAAAATATGTGCTCCTCAGTGGGGAGCTGTGATATATTTCCCCTTTCCTGTGCCAGATTCGGAGCGCTCAGCCAATATAGAATTAAATGGACCTTGGCAAAGCAGCTTCCTGAGGAGCATAATTAGCTGGTGGCTCGGAGTGCTCTCTAATTCAATTAGCAGCACCATTTATCAGAGCCAGCTGAGATTTACATTTGCACTTGCTGACGTCAATGGGAGACTCAGAGAGAGTCCCAGAAGCCTCCAGTTCAGCAGGAGTGAACTGAGCTGCTGGGGTCATTTATTTTCAAAGAGCAGGAGCTGCAGTTTGGCTTTAGGTGGGGAGGTGCTTGAGGGGTTGGGGTTTTTTTTTTTTCTTTCCCCCCAAGTGCTCCTTGCTCTGCAAGCACTGAGCTGCAAACCTGAAATCTCCACTCAAAAGTGACATTTGCCATGGGAAGCCTTTAGGTGGATGCTGCTGCAAAATCCCAGTGCTTGGATGCAAAACAATTATTTACCTGCCACTGGTATTATGAGTCTGAAGTTACTCACTCTGAAATTCCAGTCCTTGCCAAGAAGCTCCTGGAGAAAAGTGGGGAACTGACAAACCTTTGGTCCAAAGGGAGGGTTTAAGAGACCTGGACAAAGTCATGGAAGCACCAAATTCCAGCTGAGCCCCTTAATCACTCATCCAATCCTACCTCTTCTCCTAGGGCTGAACTACAGGGAGAAATTAAATCTGTATGACAAAAATCATCAAGCACACAACCCAAAATGAGCTCTGAAATATCTCCTGCTCGTGCTGGAGCAAGGTGGGGCTGGCAAAAGGGGCCTGGACCTTGTCACAAGTCAATGTGACACCCTTAAATGTCACACTGGCTGAAAACAGGGCAGGTCGGGCCTTGTGTGGTTTGTTCTTTCTGTTCTTGTCTCTTCCCTGGGCTTGGGAAGCTCTGCAGGCCATGGCTCCTGTCCTGCTGCTCCTCTCCAGGGGGAACTGGGCCAGGGTGACAAGATGGGGACACACTTCTGGTCCTCTCCCTCCTCAGAGCCAGCGACACCTCCCAGGCAAGGCCAGGCCCTCCCAGTCCTTCCCCAGCTCTGGGCACCCCACCTGCCCCACCTGAGGGGCTGGAGAGCTGTGGGAGCTCAGCAGGGATGGGAATCGGAGCTGCTGCTGTGGCACCCTGCTGCAGGCACCACACCTCCCCTCTGCTCCAGCTGTGCAGGGAGAATTCCCAGGAGCAAAGGAGGCTGCCAGGCAACACCCAGGGCTAAGGATGCGCCTCTCTGACCTCCTCCTGCTCTGCAAACCCCCTTCTAGCCCAGTCTCCCAGCATCTTTTGTCCAGGAGGACACAGCAGGCAGAATGACCCCCTTCCCTCTCACCACCTTTAGAAGGTCTGGGATGGCTCGACCACTTCCCATTCCCCACTCCCTGTGTTCTCCACACCTCCAGGACCAGAGCTCTGAAGCTTCAGGACCTCCCAGCTCCTCACAACAAGCTGCAGCTCCCTGGTGAGATGCCGCCTCTGCTGCAACAAGCCAAGGCACTCCCTCAGCAGGAACAGCCCCCAGGCAGGCAGGCAGGACCACACACGGCACTGGGAGGGCTACTGGAGCCTGGCTGCAGGCTTGCAGAGATCCCTGGCCGACAAGGAACACGCAGTCTGGGAACCTAGCTGGGGCTGAGATGATCTAAAAGCAGCACAGAGTCTCATCCACCAAATCCAAACGACTGCACGGGTTTGCGCCGCCGAGCTTGGGAAGGAGCCTCCAGCCCCCGGCTGGAAGTGCTTGGACAGCATTCCCCCCAGAAGAACAGAGCTGCAGCACCACTTCCACCTGTCTGTGTTCAGCCAAATTCCTGCCAGTCAGGGATGCCTGGCAGGACATGGGAATAGCGAAATTCCTTAATCCTGTCAGTGTCCCTTAGCAAGCAGGGGGAAAGGAAGAAAGAAGAATGTCAGTGGCTACACAGAAAGAGCAGTAAAGTGGTGAAGAGATGACAAGGACTCAGCTCAGAGCCTCTCAGGGGATCCAAAATGGGTTCAGAAGAGGGAGCAGTGCTACGTGGTACATCCCTCATGAGCTTCGATCAAAGGAGCAGAGGCTGGGAGTTCAGGCTGCAAGTGCAGTAATCCCAAAAGCCCCAGGAGATGGATCAGCTCCCTCTCTACCGAACAGCTGAGCACAGGAAGGATGAGCTGAAGTGCAGGGAAGGCCTGGAGAATCCAGGACATCCTGGAGAAGTCTGTGAGATGGGCAGTCACACCAGAATGATCCATCAGGCAGGTGAGCACCCCTTTGGCACACAGCACCCCCAAAAAACCACAGCCCCAAGGCTGGCCTGATGGCTCTTAAAGGCTCATCTGAACCTGACTGACCTCAAAGGGTTTAGACCAGATTTAATCAGTCAAAGCTTTGCTCTCCTGCCCACAGCTACTTTTGCACAGGTATCAGAGACCTGCCAGCCCTCATCCCGGCCTCTCCAGAGTGTAAACCATACCTGGAAGCATCAAGGAATGGCTTGTAGGCAATGGTCACCCACTCTTCTTTGTTGGAGGAGTACCTTGGCTCCCTCGGGGCCTCAGCTGCCGTGTCCAAGTCCACCAGATAGTGGCATTTGGAAATGTCAATCTGCAGGGAGAAAGACATTCCTGTGGTTCATTTCCTGGAGTTTCTGGCTGTGGGTGTTCATTCACGGTGAGGAGAAGGGGGTTACGTTTCCAGCAGCAGGTGAAATGCCTCATGCAGGACACAGGTTAAAATATTTTGGATGTTTTCAAGCAAAACCTCTGAGGGGGAACACAAGCTTTGGGCACTCTCAGGAGACTCACATTATGAAACCTCCTCCTTCCTGCTGGGAATGCAGAATTCCTACTGTGCCTTATTCTGCCTTACCCCCTCAAACCCTTCCTTGAGGGATCCCACCTTTCACTTTGCTCTCCCACAAAATTTTACTGCAGATTTACTTCCTTGGCCATGCTTGAAAATCGCTTTTCTGGAGCACCTTTGGGGTTTAATGTAACGATTTAGGCTGAAAACAATTTAATTAGGTGGATAGCAGATGGCTCTGTGGCATCACCACTGAGTGGCAAATGAAATTACACCACAGGAAACTCAGCTGAGGATGCTGAATGCACTTCTTGCACCGTATGAGGGGAACATTCCAGGCCCTGGGAGAGGTTCTGGCTCATTAGCAAAAGGACTCCCAAACCTCTAACCAAGTTTTAGTGTAAGTGATGTAGAATCATTCGGAGGAAGACAAGTCACTGCCTCAAGCACTGAGGCTGATCTCACTTCTCTCACTCACTCCCTGAAAGAGCTGGTGCTTCGAATTCCAGATGCAAGACAGGTTTTCCTTGTACTTTTATTTTTACAAGTTACAGTGAAGCCAAGGATAATATTCCTCTGCTCAGAGGGCCAACACAGCACCTATGCACTGGTTTGGGGTTTTACACAAGCCTCTGCTGATGCACAGACCCTGAAACGTTCCTTTGCAGCGAGAAATCAGTCTCAGTGAACAAAGCTGCGAGGGATTTCTGAATTACATCCCCTCCTCTTCTGTTCTCCTTTCCTTTTCCTCCTCCCACTCTTTCTTTATTTGATGCAACTGCCCTGCCAAGTGGCGGAGAGCTGAAGTGGATCCCATCCTGCCTGCCAGGGGTGGGCACAGCTCCTGTGCCTCAGCTCCCACCGGGCTCTGCATGGTGTCAGAAGTGAGGAGAAACTGCTTTAAAACCCCTTCCTCTGAAGTCAGTTGTTGCTCACAGCTTTTAGGCCTAATCTGCTGATCCTGCTTGGACACATCTCAGTAAGAAATAATATTCCTTATTCCTTTCTTAGCAGTTTCAGAGCTAAATGCACCTCCCCAGTCGGGCAAGTGCAAGGTAAGTGCTGTTCAATGTGATTAAGGAAGGAAGAATTGCAAAACAAGATCAAATCACCCTTTCCCCAGTGTCTCATAGCAACAGAAACACTGAGATTCGCTCTGCCATTTCCAAGCAGAGCAGTAACAGACACTTACACCTGAAACAGCCAGATCTGTAGCCACTGATTGGTTTTAAGCTCCATGGCTCAGATAATCCTCTTGAACCATTTGTTTTCTCCCCTTTAAATGACCAACAGACTGGTGGTATTTGGATTTATTCACTATCACAATCCTTCCCAGTGCTTGCTAATTTTTCTTCTATTTTTTTTTTTTTAAATCTGAGTATCCTTGCACTCACTAAACCTGGGGAAAGATCTTGATCTCTTGCTGTTATCAGCAGGTCAAAAATAAAAGTTTGAACCCCTCCCTGTTTAAAATTCCCATTTAGGAGCTGATTTCCAATGCCTTAAGTCCTTCAGCTTGCATGAGAAACACCAGAGCTGTAGGGTGACATGAAGGAACAAGCATGAACCAAAAGTGTGTTTTGCTCCATTAGTCACAGGCTGTGCAGCAGCCAGCTGTCTGTGCTAAAAATATGCCCCAGTTAAAGATTTCATAAATTAAATGCACTGCAGCAGACAGCTCCTCTCAGGTGGGAACACGCCTCCTTCCCACTTCCAGTAACTACATAACGAGCCTCAAAAGAAGGGAGTTTTAACCCAAGACTGCCAAGATTTAACCTGTTAGTAATCTGAAACAAGTTAGCTAGCAGTAATTTTAAAATATTCCTATTTGTGCACTGGTTTTGTTTAGGTAACCAGGAAATAAATCAGTAATACCAGCATACATTATCTTCACAGATTCCCATTGAAACCATTAATGCAGTTGAGTTCCAAATTAAGTTCCTCCTTCTCATATGACGAATGCTTTTACATTTAAAAAGCAATGAAAGTACAGAGCAAAATCTCAACCCCTGCTCAGTGACAAATATTTTCTGGGGGGGACTTCCAACCACTCATTCCTGTGATCACATTAACACACTACTCTAAACCCCAAACTGCAATAAATAGGAATTATTACTTCTGCTGCTTCTTTTATTATCATTATGGCTTTAAACTGGCAAACAGAAACCACTCACAAGAATGGGGAGATTTCCAAGTGCTGCAGGGGGAACATTTCTGTTTTGTAGCTCCCCAGGAAGACAGAAATAGGGAGACCCACTCACAGGCATTACATAAATAGAAATAATTCAGAGAGGTAAGGAGAAGAAAACAGGAACAAACCCTTACATATCGAGATGGCTCCTCCCTGTTTTGGTCGTTCATGTCCGTGGGGATGATCCGTGTGGCCAGGGGTCCCTTGGCAAAGGGCTTGGGCAACTGGCCCCGGAATTCCGACAGGATGAACTGGAGCTGCCAACTGCAGAGAACAGGGTCAGAAATCCCAGCAGGGACAACGTTTTGTGTGGACAGAACCAAAAGCAAAGCCAAGGACACCTCATTCCCGAGGGCGGCCGGCTAGAGGAGCAGGCACACCACAGGTTTCCAGGAGTTTGTGGCCGATGTGCTGACACAAAAAACCTCCATAACCCTGTGGTTTGGATACTTCAGCACTGTTTGAGGACACTGCTGCCGTGACAACAGAGACACACGGTCCTGAGGGCGACCCCCACCACTGAGGAGTGCCCCTCATTACCCACCTCACCAAACGGCACCTTTTCCACCACAGCACTCACTTGTCTGGCAGGAGGAAGCTGCTTGGGAACCTGTGCCACTCCTTTCCCACACAGACGTTGACTGGCCTCCCCTCTGGCACCGTGTGAATGCTGGGGTCCGTGGCAATCCTGTGAAACTCCGGGTACAGGTCCAGGGGCCCGTGGTAGCCTGTGGGAGGCAGGAAATCAAAACCAAGGCTCAAGTAAGAGGGGTATTGAAGGACTGCTTCGGAAGGTCTACCAGAAAGTTGTTTCCTACGTAAATGTTTAACTTCTGGAATAGATGAACTGGTCTGTGCTGAAGAGTGGCTGGATTCCAAAGGTCCTTCTCTTTTAGCAGTGCTTGTGCCCTACCAGTTTTATTCACATTCCCCTGTCAGTGGCTACAAAAATCCCAAAAAAACACTGATGAGGTGGGAAGGCTCTGATTTCAGGAATGTCCAATCCACCCCATGCAGCAAATTACAAGTTTCACACAGGAAAATGCTTGTACAAGTGGGATTATCTATTTGAAAGTTAGAAGTCTCTGCTTTAATACCACTCTGGGTAAAGGTTTTACATCAGCAGAGTTGAACTGGTGGAAGGTGAAGGGCAGCAGATTTTTTTTAAAGTGATGTAATTCTAGTGATCCATTCATACATATGGATGAACGTGCACACACGCACACGTATAATCATTAATAATTAATTAATGGTGACCAGTAGAACTTATGCCTTTCCCTGCAGCAGCGACACCCAAACGTTCCGAGGTTCCAGACTCCCACGGGCAAAGCAGCACAACTTTTGCAGGCCCTGAGCCCAAAATTCGGGACAGCAGAGAGGAAATGTGAAATACCAACCTCTGAATAAGGCAACAGAGCGTGACAGTGACAAAAGGCCAAAGAGAAAGACAGTCCCCAGAGCCAGCCAGTTGGAGGACACCGTGTAGTGCTCCAGGCGGTAGCGCTGGAAGATGAAGTGGTAACATTTCTGAGGGAAGAGTAACAAAAAAAGAGACAATAACAAGTTACTCAGACTCCGATCTGTTCAGCAAAACCCTCTTTTTCACAAGGGCCTTGCAGCAATGCATCTTTGATCTTTTTAATTCAGACCCATAAAAATGCACAGAACTCCTGTGGTTTAGTCACATTTCTTAAGTGATAATCTGGGGTATTTAAAGAAGTTTTCAGCTCCTTTTCCCTAAGAAGGCCTCTCTCAAGGGCTCCAGCTTGGTCGTTCCCAGGTGAACCAGGGGCAAGCGTCCCTTTCAGCCACTTCTCCAGAACTTCCCTGCACAGACACACCTGATTGTCCCTGCTGGACTGAGTTCCTAACACAAGCTCCATGACCCAGATTTACAGAGTGACCCATGGTTGTTTACGCTGCCTGCACAAACTACAGCTTGGAAGTGGATGAAAGGACACACAGCACACTGTGCATCCAGCTTTAAACACAAGTCACTCTGAAACTGATGAAAGAAAAGCCCGTTAGTTTTGGGTTTTTTTAATTTAAAAGCCTTTCTGGGAATACCCAGGAGGAAATACATCCAGTCCTTGGCTTGGTCCCTCCCTGCTGTTCTGCAGGAGTGGTTATTCACTTCCTACCCTCAGCTGGTTTCTGTTTCTCTTGTCCTGTTTGCATTTTTGTCATAACAGTCAGATCCACGTGGTCTGGAGGAGGAGAGTGACAGGTTTGTCCTGCCAGTGGGCAATCAGTTCCAGATTCTCAGCTGGATGCTCCATACCAGGCAAAATGTCATCAAACAGTGGGAAAATAGGCAGGAAATGCACACTAGATTTTCCTAAAGCAAAAATAAAACCATCCAAACATTGCCCTGTGATGCTCTGACAGCACAGAGGAGCTCTCAGTCTGAGCCATAAAATTGGTGACATTACAGAGCTGGATCCCGTGTGGATGCAAGGACTGGAACTTGATGGGAGACCAGGAGTCAGAACAGCACCTGACCAAGGGAAGAATGAGTGATTTGAGGGGTGGGGAGCCCAGGGCAGGAATTCCAGCAGTGCTGCACAGCAGGACAGAGGAGCAACAGCAGGATGAGGCCATGCAGCTGGAACAGGCTCCTGGCTGCAGTCCTGCTCCTTTTTAACAGCAGGAGATGAATAATTCTGAGCTTTGGGAAGGTTTATATCAATCTATATTAGTGCTTTGCTCTGTGAAGTGTTTCAAGTGATGTTTACTAAACATCCAGCTTTTGGCTCTTCCAAACGTTCGACGCAATTTCCCGACATCTAAACGAGATCCCTTCTCCTTTTCCCGGTGAGGGATTCCTCCTAAATCACAACAAAGTGCATTTCTCACACACCCACAACCCTGCCCTTAAAGCTGGACAGCCAAGGAGGCACAACTCCATCAGCAAGTCACTGAACCCTCATGGCATCTCCTGGGTGTTGTGGAACTGGCGCTGCCACGTCACAGCAGCTCCTCACCAGGAATTCCCACTTGGGATTGGAGAGCAGCTCAAAGCCACCATGAAATAATGAGTGGATGGGAAATACTCTCAGCTATTTATTAAAAACCACTAGGAGTTACCTGAAGAGCAGAGAGAGCCACAGCACCAGAGAGGCAGATGAGGGGGTAGATGGGAAAGAGGAACCTCTCTTCTTTGTGGGGCTGGCTGAAGAAAATCAGGATCCAGATGTACATGGGAGCCAGTGTCAGCCAGTAGGGACGGCCCAGATTCTGGACTGGAAGAAACAAAACCTCAGCACAGAAGTCATGCAGGAATTCCCTCTCTTGCACAACCCTATCTCACACCCATTCTTCAGACCCAAACCACCGCCTTCAGACACCTACACCCTGTGCTCTGAAATCCAGCTAACACATCCCACCAGCCAGCAGAGAATCTTCCTCAGAGGGTTTCTGGAGATTCCCACAACGCCAACAATTCCAACAGACTCAGGAAGACCAAAGGCAGAAGATAAGGGACCTGTGCTGCTGAATCCAAGCAAGAGACAAAGCCCGTCAAGGACTGACACATCTGAGCAGGCAGGCAGGAGTTCGGGATTTCCTGCTGGGCACTGCACACACAAAGACCAGAAAGGGTCTCCTCTGGATCTCCCCTTCCCCTTCCAAGTGGCTGTTTAGTGACTGAAGTTTCCACAACCTTCACTGCCTCATTACAAAAATAACACCAGGAGAGGTCTCTCAGGCGCCTTCTGCTTAACTGAGGAAATAAGTGATGCAAAAATAACAACAATTACCCTGAATTTCAGTCACACCGAGGAGGGCTCTACACTGCCTGACAATTTCCAGTCCCTTTCCTACCCCCTGACTACTCCCAACAGCAGAGTTAAGCAATTAAGCTGAAGGCATTTCACAGACAATAAGAACAAAGCACTTGGCAGGATTGCTCATGCTGTTAAGTGCAAGAACACCAAGTGAACAGCAGGAAATCTTGCGTTTACAGGAGCTCCCACTGAGCCTTTACTGGTTCCTGAGAGAACGTCAGTCACAGCCAAGGAGCAGATAGAAGCAAACACCCCTTCACACACGTTTTCGTCGAGGATTGTGTTACTGCTTCTTGCATTCAGTAAAAACAGAGAGAAAGCGAAGCACTGCCTGGACTGATGAATCTGGAGGCTGCTGCTGACACTTGATGAATTTTCCTTAGGAAAACAGCAGAGGAGAATTCACACTTCCTCCCTGGAGTCACTTACCAAGTGTCAAGTGTTTAAATGGTGTCACTTTATTTAAGAAAAAGAAGCCCAGCATGAAGCAGGGAATATTCTGGTTCCTCCTCCTGTTTCTACTCTCAGCACATCCACACCCAAGGGGACACTTCCCACAGGATGGGGAGCCAGACTGTGCTGCCAGGGCTGAAAAATTCACAGAGCACAGCAGAGTCCAGCCTCAATCCCAAAAAGGTTCCTACCCCTTTCCAACTGCACACAAGATGGGAACAACAACAGGCAGAGTTTCTTTACCCCTCAGGACTATGGACTAGGCCATTCCTAAAGCATTGAAATGTCAGATTTAAGGTGAGGTACCACACACCTTGTTAGGCTTGTTTTTGGTAACACTTTTCTTCTTGAGGTGGAGGCAAGGAACAATCCTGAACTCTGATGAGCTCCAGGAACTCTCCTGGTACTCCAAATGCTTTCACTGATCCCAGTTCCACTTCCAACAAAGAAAAGCTGCCCTTTGGCAGGCAAACTCTCCCTTTAGCACCCAGGCTGAGACCTGGGCTGGCTGTGCTTGGCTCTCACAGCTGCCCTGCACTCACCATGAAATTTCTGCAGCAGACACTCCATGAGCCAAGTCAGTGGCAGCACAAGAAGGGCCAGAACAAAAGCCACGTTGAAATTCAGAAAGCCATTGATGAAATAGAAGGACCAGGGCTCTGTACCTAAAGGGTGAGAAAAAGGAAGCAAGAGGTTTGGAACATGAATAGATGGAAAAGCAGCTTTGGACCTCTGCCTGACACAGCACAAAGGCACCAGAGCAGCTCACACTCACACCTGCCCAAGAAACTTCATTGTCTTCCTCGTCAGAAATTACTTTCCTCCTTAATTTTTCCACCGGGAGTGACAATCAGTGTCACATCTGCTGCCCCTGAACCCCAGCCCACTCCAGCAGCCAGGTTGGCCCAGCAGAGCTCTGTGACACAAGAGCTCACCCTCACACTCACAAAGACTACCCAGCAAGGAAGCAGAGGTGGAAACTTGACTCCACATTCATTCTTTCCAACTGCAGAGGACTGACAGAGGAGTAACACAAAACCACAGAGTGTAATAAAATTCTGGAGTGAGGATGTGTTGGCACAAACAGATAATGTACCAAAAAAAGGCTAAGGAGAAAAAGAGTTTGCATTCCCACTTCACCCCAACAAAGACTCTGCCTCTAAATGCTGGGTTTGGTGCCTCAGCACTATTTAAATGTCCCAACTTCAGTTTCTTACAGAAACAGGAGCAAGGCAGCTCTGCCTCCTAACACGACACACTTGGGAACTAGCTGCAGGCTCCGGAGGATGGAAAGCTGAAAGAAACCCCAGCCCAACTGCCATTTATTTAGACTCTCAATTCAGGATGCTTGAAACCCTTAACAATAAGGAATGCCAGTTCCTCTGCACACATTTCCCACTCCCTCAGTGTGATTAGCTCAATCAGGCAGTGAATGACACGCGGGGGCTTTAATCACCGTGCTGTTGTGACATGTGTCACATGCCACAGCAATTTCCTGCAATCACAGCCACTTAAACTGGGTCCGTGTTGAAATCAATCAGACAACTGAAAAGCAGCAAGGGAAACCCAAAACCTCTGCAGCTAAAAAAGAGGAGAAGCTGCACTAGGAGTGTCACAAAGTGGCTGGAGCCACTGCTTGGCCAAGCAACTGAGGTTTGTACAGGAAACCTTTCGTTACTAGCACTGAAAGCAAAGAGCAGTTAAAAAATAAGTCCCAAATCTTTACAGGATAGTTCCAAAGGACCATCCTGTCACCCTTCTGCTATGGAAAGCAAAGGAAATTCACCCTGGTCTGGTCTGATTCGGCAGGGGATCGGAAGTGAAGGACACTTTATGAAGTGCCTCCTCCACAACCCAAATACAGCCCAGAGGTGTCCTGAGGGATGCTGCTAACAAACAGATCAGCTGGTCTGAAGCACAGCTTTAACAAAACCAAACCAAAAAAAGCTACTTGCTCATGGTTTTCTGCAGTGTGACTGAATTGCCCATAAAAAATAAGCACTGGAGACTCCCCTCCTTCTCCAGTGAGGGATTTTCTTCTCTGTGAGAGGAGGAAAAAAAATAAAAAGGGAAGGGAAAAAAAGGAGAACAGAGCACACCAGGCAAAAAGCACCAGGCTGGGTCACTGGCGACTCAGCCATTCAGATGCACTCAGGCTCAAGGCCTCCCAGGGCAAAATGCTTTTATTCTGGTTATCCACAGCACTCGAGGTGAACTGGGAGAGAACTGCAGTGCTAAAAAAGCACAACCCCACTGCATGCAAGAAGTGCTGGCCCAGAACATCGCCCTTCAAGCAGGGAGGGACACTGGAGAACTCTCCATGCACTGCTCTGATGGGAACGTGCTTCCAGAGCATTGCCTTCAGACCAGGAGAGGAGATGGAGCTTCCCGCACGTATCCCACATCCTAGAGCTGGGCAGATGTGGGATGCAGGAGAGAGACTGGGTGAAAGCAGTGGGAAGAACACCCAGGCAGCTCCTGGCACGGTGGTTCCATGGGGAAAACCACCTCAGACCCCGAGCAACAAAATGCTTTGAACTCTGGGGTCTGTGAATGGCTCCGGGAGCAATTCCAGAATTCAAACCCACCCCTGAGTGAAATCTCACCACGCTGCACCTTGACCACAGGAATGGGGAGGGCGGCTCAGGCCAAAGCAGAGGGGTTGTGAACAGGCTTCAGATAAGGAACCCCACCCTGGGCTGCTCAGGGGCTGGAGCCTGAGTGCAGGAACTGCAGCTCGGCTGCTCAGCAGTAACTGAGCTGCAATAATTTGATCATGAGTCACAGCCCTCATTCTGGGCAAGTCTGATTCAGTGCTGCTGTAATGAACAGTCTGCTTGCTGCGTTTCATTTCTTTCCACTCTGCTTAAGAACCAGGACTCAACGGAGCAAGGTGGCACACGAACAGCTCCAGCACATTCCCAATCTTCCCAAAGTGCCAGTCACAGCCAGGGCTCTGATCACAGAAAGTGGGACAAAGCTTTGGTCACAAACTGTGACTTCTTAAAATATAAAGACACAAAAACATCCCAAAGCCTCAGAATCAGGCTTAGGGATATGCACTTGGAAGCAGTTTTCCCTTGGCTAGAGAAACCTAATCACCCCAGGGAAATATTAACTGCACAGACAATGTTTATGTAGAAGGAGTGTACTGCAAAAGACAAAAAAGAAAAAAAAATAAATTGAACCTCATCTCCAAGATACTGTGGTGCTTCCACTGGAGATGGTCTGGGTTGGTGACTCTGCTCCCATCATGTGAACGTTGGGAAATCCCAGCTCCAGAGGCAAAAGGGATTGGCCAGCCTTTCATCTCCCCTGGCAGTGTTATTTTTCCCCAGTGTTTTGAAGCTCTCTAAACACACAGCATTGTCCTGGCCACACTGCATTGAAGAGCAATTCCAGGCAGGCTCTTTTACTAGCCCGAGGATGTTGTATGAATGTCACTGTGAATAAAACTCTTCAGGACAGACTGGTCCCTGGGGGCTTCTGGAAACAACTCATGCACCACCGTGGAAAAGGTCAGGCACAAGGCCCTGCCAAAACCTATCAGAGACAGAGCCTGGAGTTCACTTGTAGAAAACCAGACTTCAGAGCCTTCCCGCAGACACCAAGGGCCGTGGCAGAGCAGCTGCTGTCCTGCTGTGCCACAGCACGAGTGACAAATCACCACCCAAAACAGCCCCTCAGCCGAACCAGCAACTGCAGGGCAGTGCCAGAGAGAGCCACTGCTCAGTCCCTCCTGGAACAGCTCAACAGAGCACAGGGATGGTGCAGGGATCCTGCGGTCTCTGCCAGCCCCTCTGAAGCCCTGTTAGAAATGTAGTGTTTTCCTCCTCTGCAGCTCTAGAAGTGCAGGACGGGGACGACTCAGTGCAGCGGCAGCTCCCAGATGAATGACACAGCACTGCCATGGAGGCTCAGAGCTGGGATTTGGGTCACACAGTTCTCAGGGAACACCAGGGAACCCCCCCAGAGGCAGATGACTTGTCCTGGTAACCTCAGACCCTGCCTGCCAGCACAGCCCAGGCCACACAGAGCCAACAATCCCAAGGCACAGCAAGCACCCGGTGTGGGCTGACAGATCCATGGATTCTGCAGCGTTCCCCACTTCCCCGAGGTCCTGCACCCGGACTGTGAGGAACAACAGCCAGGAGCACGACTGGAGCTGACAAACACACACGGGCCACTTGTGCACAGACACTGAGACATCTCCCGGCCACTGACGGAACTGGAAAGGGAACAAAAGCAGCACAACTCCAGCGTGGAGAAGCCTGGCAGTGCATTCCCAGCTCGAGAGAGACATCCCGTGTCCAGGAGCTGCAGCTGCAGCCTCTGGAGCTCGCAGGCTGCTTCTGCTTTAGGGCCCACCAGGAAAAGTTCTGCCAATCGAGAGCCACGGCAGCCAGGAAACCACGGGCTCCCTTCCTGGCTGGTTATCCCAAACTCACCGTAGAGGTCGGGGCCGTGGGAGGTGAAGACATTGTATAAAACGATGTTCAGAGGTGCAACGACCAGCTTCCCATAGTAATAGCTGTCCACGACTACCAGGGGCACCTGGAAGAAAGCAGCTCTTAGTTAAAGTGCCAGCAGCTCCATCGGATTTTCCTAGTGGAACTCATCCCTTCTACTGCAATCCATTGCCTCTTAGGGTTGTTACAGGCACTCACCAAAAACAGGATCAAGGACACCACACACCAGTTCAGGAAGCTTTTCCACCTCTGCTTCAGGATCAACAAGTCAAAGGCAATAGGGAGCCTGAAAGAGAGAGCAGCTGTCAGCTGGGGGCTTTGAGAACCCCACTGCAGGTTCTGCTGCCCCCTCAAAGCAAGAGAGAACCATCACTTCACTGGCCTCTGCTTCTACTCCACATTCCAGTCATTCAGTTCAGGTTTTACTCATATTAATGTCAGGAAATTTTCCCAACGAAAGAAAACCATAGCAATGACTTTGGTGGGCAGCTCAGTCCCTGCTGGTTCCTTCCTCCCCCTCCTTCATCCTGCCTGCTTGGGAAAACCACCTGCCAGAGTGACAAACCCCTCCTCACCCGAGAGCTGCACTGAAGGGCCAGCCCAGAAGGGCTCCAGCAGCCACCCCCAGCACGGCCACGGAGGTCCTGTCCATGTACCAGCCTGTCATGGCAATCACCGTGGTGTACATGCAGAAACTGCTGGGCAGGAAAGCTGCAACACAAGGGGAGACAGGGCTTAGCACAGCTGGCCCACACTTCACCCAATTCCTACAGCAAGTGCTTCATCAAAGCCTCACAAAACAACCAGCCAGAGGGGACAGGGCGCAAAGGCCGTGCCAAAATATCAGCCTCCTTCCTTAAAATGTGTCCAAGGAAGGCAGGCCAAGACCCTGTTTAAGAGGCGCAGCAACAGAAAAAAAACCAAGAGGCAGCAATAAAAACAAACAGGCCTGGAAAACGTAACAGACAGGACAGTGACACGGGGAACATAACCTGGATCAACACTTACTGCGCCGTGAAAAACACCCACAGCTGAATACGGCCAACAGCACTCAAGAGAGAGCTGTGGGTTTTCCTTTTCTGGACCTGCCTTTACTCTCCTGGGTCATTGTGAGTGTCACTGCCAAGCAAACTCACCTGCAGAAGCACAGAACATCCCCGTGCTGAGCACTAGGAAGGCCAACATCAGCCTGCTCACGTGCAGCCCAAACTTCTTGCACACAGCCCTGAGGGAGCAGGAGAGAAACAGGTACCACAAAGCATCCTCAGCACAAAAAGAGAACAGCACCCAACACATGCAGAACCACAAATAATCCATGGAGCATCCTGAGTGCTTCTAAGGTGCGGGATTCCCAGTGCTCAGCTGCTGGATACAACCCCAAAAAACAGTGTGGCTGCCTCTGGTCTGGAATGCCACATCCTCGTGGGTTACACCAGTGCAAAATTCTGGATGGGACTTGGCTTCTCCCAGTTGTGCTTGTGCAGATCTCAGGAGCTTGTGGAGTCTGCACTGCAGCAGCCACATCGATCCATCTGTGATTCCCAGCCCTCACAAAATCCCACCGTGCAAAAAGCCACAGCTCACCTCCTTCAAACCAGACCACTGGCTACAGAAAAGTCATGCAACGTAGTGGTTTGAAAATCAGGAAGCAAGAGGCAGCAGGCAAAAATAAAAATCCAGTTTAGACAAGATAATTGTATGTTAGGGCTGCGGCTTTTTTAGTGGATGCAAACAGCATTGGCAGCCAGATTACAGACAGCAACAATCAATTTATTCCAGTCAAAGTCACTGTGATAAGCAAACACAGCACCAGACTCTCCTCCAGCAGAGCTCAGTCTACAACACCCCCACCCTGACTGCTGCCATCAGTGAGAAAACGAGTGGAGTCAACAAAATGCTGGAGTAGGGATGTGGGTGGCAGAACTGGGAACACAATTTCGTCCTAATTGTGGAATTCTGGCCAACATTTCATTAAGTTATCAGGAGAACACGTATTTTCAAGGTTCACTGTGAAGTAACCCAATTTTCCAGACCTATTTACATTTACATGAGCTTCAAAGAGTATTTCCTGTGGCTATGTCACTCACACTGCTCCAAAACACTCACTGCAGACAGAGGCTGGCACTCACTTGTAGAAGTAGAGTTCACAAATGCAGCTCAGGAAGGCCAGGAAGCATCGGAGGAAATAGAAGATAAGAACCTAGGAGACACAGCCAGAGTCTGAACGAGGCACAGGACACATTGTGGGCTTGTAAAGCATCAGGACAAACTCACAAATCCTTAGAAATCCTCACGGGGAGGTCGGTGATTGTCAACAAATCAGTGTTTTATAAACACGGGGTCAATTCCACCAACAAACAAAGCAGCTGTTTCACACACACTGAAGGCACGTTTATTCCTCACAAAAGCAGCTCCCACACATCTGGTTTACCTTGTTGGTTTGCAGAACTCTAGCATGGAACCAGGCTGGTAAGGCATGGAGCCACAGGTAAGCATAGGAGCGGATGGCGTAGGCTGGAGAGTATTCCCACGTCTGGAACCCCTTCCCATAAATGAGGTAGTGTGTCTGCAAGGGAGAGCAAATAAATAAAAGAACATGCATCACACAGAGCAGACAGCTTCCCATTCCCCATCTCTGAAATGAGTATTTCTCCTTGAAACAGAGAGATCAGCGTGAGGTTCTAAATGAATCTGCATTTGCACGAGCTGACTGCAAACTGGAACAGAGAGCACAAGGTCCGAAATAAACCTGCACTCGCACAGGCCAACCAGGAACTCCCAGTTCCAAGGGCAGGAAGGGACTTACCGGTTCCCAGTAGTTAAAGGTCTCATCACAGTCCGAGATGTTGCTCAGCAGAGCTGCACAGAACCTGGCCGAGATGAGACACTTGAAAGCTGTTGATCCTTCAGGGGCCCAAACTTGTCCTGCTTTGCTCCCAGATGGTCTAGCCCAAAGAAAAAAAAAAAAGAACAAAAAAAAATCACGACTCTGCAGCTGGAAGACTCGGCTACGAGCTCAAGACTAACAAGGTGACACAGAGCAAAGGGCCGAGTTATCTGTGTCACGTTTGGGCAGGGGGGCGATGCCAGCCCCCTACCAACGAAGCACCATCACCCCCGCTCAGGGCAGGACCCGCCGCCCCCCGCCAGCCCCCCA
>WBMZ01007419.1:0-25663 GCA_013400975.1 Atrichornis clamosus
CAGCGCCCCCTGCCGGCCCCGCCCGCCGCCGCCATTTCGTGAGGGGGGTGTGAGGGGATGGGACAAAAACCCGAGGTTTTCACGTTAAAGGCTGGGAGAAAGGAGTGCGGTCGCGGTAAACGGAGCGCGGTGTGAGAGGGACTTGGCACAGAATCGCGGAATCACAGAATCACAGATTCATTAAGTTTGGAGAAGACCTCCAAGCTCATCGAGTCCAACCTGTGACTGTCACCACCTTGACAATACACCAGAGCACTGAGTACCACGTCCAGTCGTTCCTCGGACACCTTCAGGAACGGGGACTCCAACACCTCCCTGGGCAGCCTTTTCCCAATTACTGACCACCCTTTCCATGGAGAAATTTTCCCTAATATTTAATCTAAACCTCACCTGGTGCAGTTCGAAGCAATTTCCCCTTGTCCTGTCCCTTGTTCCCTGGGAGCAGAGCCTGACCCCCACCCTCCTATAAGGGAGTTGAGCAGAGCCAGAAGGGCCCCCCGGAGCCTCCGTTTCTGCAGGCTGAGCCCCCCCAGCTCCCTCAGCCACTCCTGGTGCTCCAGACCCTTCCCAGCTCCGTTCCCTTCTCTGGACACGCTCCAGCCCCTCAGTGTCCTTCCAAAGCTGAGGGCCCAGAACCGGGCACACACTCAAGGTGTGGCCTCAGCACTGTCCAGCACAGGGGGACAGTCACTGCCCCGGTCCTGCTGCCACACTATTCCTGATCCAGGCCGGATGCCATTGGCCTCTTGCCCACCTGGGCACACCTGGGCTCATGTTCAGCCACTGCCAACCCCCAGGTCCTTTCCTGCTGGACACTTTCCAGACCCTCTGCCCCAGCCTGGAACGCTGCATGGGGTTGTTGTGACCCGAGTGCAGGACCCAGCACTTGGTCCTGTAGAACCTCCTTTGGCTTTGGCCCACGGATCCAGCCTGTCCACATCCCTCTGCAGAGCCTTTCTGCTCTCTCACAGGTCAACACTCCCACACAACTTGGTGTCATCTGCCAATTTTGTAATGGTAGGCTCAATTTCCTCACCCAGATCATCAAAAAAGACATTAAACAGGACTGGGCCCAACACTGATCCCTGGGGAACACCACCAGACGCCTACTGGATGCAGCACCATTCCCCACCACTCTCTGGGCCTGGACACCCAGCCACTTCTTAACCCAGCAGAGCGAACCTGTCTGAGCCATGGAGCTGTTCCAGGAGTTGGGGTTGGAAGGGAACTTAAAAACCATATTATTTTCAACCCCCTGCCATGGGCAGGGACACTTTTCACTAGACCAGTCCAACCTGGCCTGGAACATTTCCAGGGATGGGGCAGCCACAGCTTTTTTGGGCAATCCATGCCAGGGCCTCATCATCCTCACAGGGAAGAATTTTTTTTCTAATACCTCATATAAATCTTTCCTCTTTTAGTTTACATTCCCCCTTGTCCTTTCCCTGTCTGACTGTGTAAGATTCCCTGGTCAGCGCAAGCTACATCTGGAGAAAAGGGAGATGGCAAATTTAGGAAGAAATGCTGGAGAAGACTGTGCTGTGTGTGCCCTGGGGAAGGGAGGGGCTGGTTATACCATGCCAAATTGATACAACTTGGAGCCTGCCCAAAGGAAACAGCAAGATGAGAAAAGCATTTGAGGAGAAGATCACCCCACTCTCCTTCCGCAGGGTCATGTAAAAGTCGTTCCCGTTTAAGCAGTGGCACCTTGCAATAAAGGCAAGCAAAGGGGTTGCAATTCTGCAATCATTTCCTCCAGAGCAGCATGAGGGATGATTTCCATAAAACCAACAGCTGCCAAACTAATATTTTCCAGTGTTATCTGCCAGGAAGCTTTACACACAATTAATGGAGTGTCATAATAAGAGATGAGCAGAAACTTTATTTCCTTCACCAAAATACAGGAAAAACTGTAGCAAATGAGCTGTCTTTAGGAAATCAGGAGTTGCAAAGATAAAGTTGAGGTTTCAGTATAAAATCACTCATCTCATCCACAAACTACTCCCACTAAAACTGCTGCGGTGTCACTATGACCAATGAAACTTCAATGTGAAACCCAGAAAACAGATTTTATGATAAATTTTAGTGAAGATGAGCCCTGAGCAACCTTGTCTAGTGCAAGGTGTCCCTGCCCATGGCAGGGGGTGGAATGGGATGGGCTTTAAAACCCCTTCCAACCCAAACCAGTATGTGATTCTGTGATTCTGAGGTTAATTAGAAGTAAGACAACACAAGACCGGGTGAGCGTGGGGTGGATACTGCAGCCCAGGCAGCTGCTCCAAGTCATTTTCTGCTCTGTCCCAGGAGCCTTCCCATCCCCTTCCAAGAATAGTCAAGATGAACAGTGGGCAGTGAGAATATCGGTAAGGGCTGAGCCTGTTGTGGCTTCCTTCCATCTCAGGGTGACAGGATGGGTTAGGAAGAGAGGCCCTGGCAGTGCATCAGAGCCACCTCTCACCCCTCCTCATCCCTCGCTCCTGACGAGTCAGAAGTAACAATTTCTGCAATTCCTTTGCAAAAACTTAGTTTTCTTCATATAACTTGATGCTTCATTAGCTTTATTTATTAGCAAATAAATTGGTTTTTACTTGGAGTACCCTTGAGCTGTACAGGCACACTTACTGCCACAGCCATTGGACTGGATTTTGTTGGAAGATCCGATGTCCAGCATGCAAACTCCCTGGTGCAGGCTTTTCCACAGCCATCCAGGAGGCCAGTTTGCATCAGAAGAGCTGTGGGAGGTAAAGGAACAGAGGATGTGTGCAGAGGTCCTGTTATACCTTGGAGCTGGGGAATGCTGGTTTTCCACTGCAGTTTGATCTATTCAAGGTAGATACTTCTGTACTTGATGTTTTCTTGTACATTGAAATGTTGTGCAATGGGGATGTGCAGTATCACAAGTAAAAAGGTGTGTCAGCCACATTTGCAATTAATCCTGGTTCTGCCTCAAGGAATGCAGTGTTTTATTCCCTCGGGTGCTGGCATACCATTCAATTGCAATTATCCTGTCAGGAAAATCAGAAGGCAGCTGTAATCTTGCACAACAAAGATTTGTGCACTGAAGGATTTCTTGTATCATAGATTGGTTTTTTAAGATAACACAAAAGGAAATGAAAAGCAAATTCTGTAGAAAAGGGTCTAATCAATTCTCATTTCACATTCATTTGGGATCTCAAATCAAACAATGACTGAGTATTTTCTCAGAGTTTTCTCTGATTAAACTTTGTAAACAATGTCAGGAAGCCACAGAGGAGCTCTGGAGATGGCACACAGCTCTTAATGCACTTTCCCATTAGTCTGGACACGTTGAGTTTAATCCTGATTGGAATCCCCAGGGAAAATGTCAATGTCTGTTCACTTCATCTTAAATCCCTCTCAAGTACTTGTCCTTATCGGAAAACAGCCATATAATCAGTCATAATTCACTGTGTTACAGGCTGTTCATGAGGAAGATTTTGGCAGAGAGCTGTGAGGAAATATTATGGAGCAATTTCTCTGAATTATCACGGTAGACATGCACAGGTTAACCACATCCTTCAACATTAAAAATAATGTGCCCGAGAAAATTGTCATTTCAGTTATAGATATCAGGGAAGAATCTCATACTATTGAACTCAGTAATAAAAATCCTGCCGACTTCAATAGACTTTGCTTATTGGGTTTTCAGAAGAGAAAAATCTGAATATTTATCTATAATTTAAGGGGCATATAAAAAGGAAGGAGAGGGACTTTTTATGTGGGCATGGAGTGACAGGACAAGCTTCAAATTGACAGAGGGCAGGATTAGGTGGGATATTGGGAAGGAATTGTTCGCTGTGAGAGTGGTGAGGCCCTGGGAANGAAAGGTTTCGAAGCTGTGGCTGCCCCATCCCTGGAAGTGTCCAAGGTCAGGTTGGATGGGGCTTGGAGCACCCTGGTCCAGTGCAAGGTGTCCCTGCCCAGGGCAGGGGGAGGAATGAGATGAGCTTTAAGTTCCCTTCCAACTCAAACCGTTCTGAGATTCTGTGAATTTAGCAGAGACTCTCCGAGTACCTCTAACGGAGCCCAGCCAAGGCCAGCTTCCTGCACACCTGTAAATACACATCGGGAGCAGCCAAAGCACAGAACTCCTCACCCACTGACCTCCTTCATCCACTCACAGACATCAGGGTGGGGGATGTTGGCTCAATCTTTGATCAGCAGGATGAAAACACCCCTGCACTTGCAAGTGCCCCAACTCCCTTTCCACACCGGCAAATATCCTTTCCTGCTGCGCTCATTAACTCACCTCCAGAATCCCTGTGTAGGCTCTCCCACTAAGTAGTGATCACATAAACAAATTAACATTATAAATTCTGTTGCACATTAAAGCCAGTCTTGAGAGAAACAATCACATTTCAAACCCAATTTCAAAACACAGGCGCTGCTGGGCATCTCACCATGACTCATTATGGAATCCACCCGTGGCCTCAATCCCTCCAACATTTCCAGTCAGATGGCAACAGTTTTCATTTAATAGGCTAAATACTGAATACTCAACCTGTCCTCTTAATAACAGGGCTTATTTTCCTCTTGTTAATGGCTTTCCATACAATTCTGAGCATGATAGAGTGTGTGGACAGGCAAAGAAATCAATAGTTGTATTTTAAAAAACAATTTAATAATGCGTTTCAGGATTTGGCTGCTCATCAACAAAGAGGGGGATTTGCCAAAATATTCTGTGTTAGCCTAACTGTAGCAGTGATGACTCCAAAAATGTCACCCTTAATGCTTTGCTCTTAAAATCCCAGAGTGGTTGGGGTTGGAAGAAACCTTAAAAATCATCCAGTTTCAATTCCCTGCCATGAGCAGGGATACCTTCCACAAGACCAGGTCACTCCAAGCACCATCCTATCTGGCCTTGAATACTTCCAGGGATTAATATCCTTATTGTTTCTGCCCAAAAGGAGACAAGATACAAACAACTTCTGCTTTGTATCAAAGGAAGAATAAGCTGTTCAGGGCTCTGTCTGTCAACAGCCAGACGTTGGTCTCCCTGTTCTCCCACAGACATCCTGTGTGGCCCTGAGTACAGCACCTTTGGGCCCAGTGTGTATTTACACACTTAAATCACACTAAATAGGATTTCAAAAGCCTCCACCTACATCTGAATTCCTTCACAAATCTTGCTTTTGATCTCTCCATCTACATCCATAACATCAAATCAGCTCAAAGCTGTACTAGCGCTAGAAATCCGCCCCGCTGGTTGTTCTTAGTACTTAAGTCCAGTCCCCCTCTGGCTCTGTGGCCATACCAGTTCTCCCAGCGGTAACCTCATGCACGGAGAGCTGGGTGGAGTGGCTGGCTCGCACTCCAATCTACCTCTCCAAGCCATGTGGATGAGGGCACAGAGCCAGCACCTCCGAGGTTTTAGGACTAAACCACAGGAATGAGGCAGCAGCACTAAAGATGCAGGAATCCTCTGTAGATGAGAACAGCTCTGCTTCACCTCTCAGACAGGGAACAGGACCTTATATTAAACTGTACTTACAGACCCTGGAACGGGGCCATCCAAGTAAAAAAGGGCTGTTGAGTGGATGCCTCTATGTTTCTATCCTCCCAGTAATACAGCTATACAATTTGTTTTGTACTCCTGAACCAAACAATTGCACATTCACAGTTGGAGGTAGGGTATAAATATTGTCTCTGGCTGATCCCTTGATCCCGCCGTCCTCGCTGAATTAATCACACTCACAGATCAATCCAGGATTTGTTGCTGGCAGAGCAGATGGCCAGGCAGACTGCAGTTGTGAGCAAGGCGGGCACATTTTCCTTCCAATTATCCAGCAGCATTTTCCAACAGTGGGTATTTAAAATTAGACATTATTTTGAAGAAATGCTAGATCTCTTGTTCCTTGCTCAGCTCCATAGGGACAATGACCCTTAATTTTTGTTCCACTTCCATCCTCAGTGAAAGTAGAGGATGGCTGGTGCCCATTTCCCTTTCAACTGAATGTTTTCTGCCCCATTTTCTTCAGCTGTCTTCCTGTTTTCCACAAAAAAGAGGTGACACCACCAGCTGTTGTTTGGCACGGGGATTTCAAGGGTACATTACATTAATTGCTGAGCCGAGGGCTGCAGGAAAGGGAAGAGAAGCTGCATTCATGGGACTCATGGCATGGAACAGCAGTAACAGGAGTGACAGTGTGTGCCTCCCAAACAGCCTGGATGGGAGTTCCCCATCGCAGGAGTAAATTTGCCGTGAAAGACAGACGTGCTGTTTTCCCAGTGTTTACATCTGTCCTGCATTCAGAGTCCCTCTGGATGATAATTGCTCCCGTCTCCTCTCTGTCCCCTGCTGAGCAGCTGTGGGAGCTGTCAGGGGAGTTTCAGCCGAGCTCCATCACATTCTGTAGGAGACACCTCACACTGCTCCAGAGGTGAACAGGGTTAGCCCAGAGTGTTTGCAGTGCCTGAAAGAATGGAACACGACGGGACAGTCCAGAGGAGACAATCCTCTGTGGTGGGACACAATGGACCACACTGATTAACCACATCTATGCAAATGCATTGAAATCATCCCCTTCACTTCATGGCCAGAGAAAAGACAGAGGGTTAGTCAGTTATGCACATGCACACTGCATCAGACAGCCTGTTATCCATGCAGCATCACATCATCCTAGTAGCGCCCAAAGGAACAGCAGATATGAAAAAAACCCTGCAAGAGCTGGAAGGGGAATGGTGGCCAAGTTTACACTGATGTGAACTGAGAATCTTGGAATCCCGAAATGGTTTGGGTGTGAAGGGACCTGAAAGATCATCTGGTTCCAATCCCCCTGCCCAAGGCAGGGGCACCACCCACTATCCCAGGTTGCTCCAAGCCCCATCCAACCTGGCCTTGAACACTTCCAGGGATGGGGCAGCCACAGCTTCTCTGGATAATCTTACCACTCTCACAGTCAAAAATTTCTTTCTGATATTCAATCTAAAACTGCTCTCTCTCAGTGTGAAGCCATTCCCCCTTGTCCTGTCACTCCAGGCCCTTGTAAATATTTTCTCTCCATCTTTCTTGTAGGCTCCCTTCAGGTACTGGAAGGCCACAATTAGGTCACCCCGAAGCCTTCTCTTCTCCAGGCTGAACAATCCCAATTCTCTCAGTGTTTCCTCATAGGAGAGGTGCTCCATCCCCGTCATCAATTTGGTGGCCTGCTCTGGACTCGCTCCACCAGGTCGATGCTGGTGCCAGTAGTGTCCTAACCACCACTGGAAAATTTTCACTGTTTAGTATTTCACTGTTTTCCTTTGCTGCTTCCCACAAAATGAAAATTGAGTGCAATTGCTCAGCCTTATGCTCAACCTTTCAATATAGAGACCTGCCAAATATAAATGCGTATTAATTTGAAATGTTAAAAACTAAAGGCAGGGCTCCTTGTACTTCAGAATTGTATTTACTAAAATACTGCTGGAACTGAGGCTCCCAGTGCCTTGAACACAGCAAAAACCAAGCCAGTCCACACCCTTACACTGCAGCCCAGAGAGAGGATGCCAATTCTCCAAGATGTTGATCCCAGATATGTATTTTCAGAACTCCTTTTCCCTGCTAAGCTGCAGGAACCTATATGCCTGCATATCTGGTAGTTCAAGGCTGCTCTTCAAGAACACAAGGGCTGCCTCTCAGATCCCAGAAAAATTCTCTCTTTCTCCGCAGTTACCATTTAAGCTGTGTGCTCAGACCAGCCTTGAGGCCAGCTCAGCACACAGGACTGATTCCCTGGGCTCAATTCCCTTCTGGAGGAGGTTGGAGAGCAGCAGCTCGTCCAGAAACGGCACCATCTCCACAGCTCTCCCTTTCCTGTCAGAGAAGCAGTTACCTGCCCTAAGGGAAGCCCCTGCAGAGAATGTAACCAAACTGGAGTTACACATGGAGAAGCCAAATCCAAGATCTGCAGCATCCATAAATCCCTCTGTGCAGGCTTTTCCACAGGAAGCTGAGCATTATTTTTTCAGACCTTGTGGGCCATCCCCAAAACGTTGCAGCTGTGCCAACCAACAAGTGCAGGGGCTGACCCACCTGCCACAGCTTCATTTTTTATTCCAAGGGGTAAGTCCCACCTTAAATCCTCACCCCTGCCATAGGGGAGCCCAGCTGAACAAATTGCAACCACTCTTACACCCACAGAGCACCTCATGTCTTTCCCACAGCCGCACCAGCCCTCCCTCTCAAGGCTGCTCAATGCCCATCCGTTCTGCCCCTCAGTGGCACCCTGTCAGCATCTCACCTGCTCGAGCTTGGCTTCCCACCCTCACCTGCACCTCAGCACAAAGCTGCAGGACCTTCACCTGTGAGGAGCTTGGGGGAGCCAGCGTGTATTCCCGTCAGCCCATGGAACAGCAGGCACAGGCACGCTCACAGACTCCAGCACACATGGACAGCAACTGCCCCCGTTTCCATCTCTGGAAGTGTCCAAGGCCAGGTTGGACAGGGCTTGGAGCAACCCGGGATAGTAGGAGGTGTCCCTGCCCAAGGCAGAGGGGGGTGGAACTGGGTAGTGTTTAAGGTCCCTTCCAACCTAAACCATGATTCCTCTTCCAGCTCCTCCAGAACAAACTACATTTCTGCCAGACATTATTCCCAGACACCCTGCCAAGACAAGGGATCTCCTTAGCAAACTCCCAGCCCCGGGCAAGCTGTCTTCACATACCTGGAAGAGAAAGCACCAGCTGTGGGATACTCTGGCTGCAGATACACTGCAAGTTTGTCCTGCTGCTGATTTTAATTCCTGCTCCCTCTCTTGCTTTGACCTGAATCACCACTCAACTGACCTTTACATCCTAACTATTACAAGCCCATGAGCTTTCCTGAATGGAAGCAGCTGCCCTTCAGTTCATACCCCTGGATCTCCTGGCATTTCTCTTTATTCTGCTGTTGTTTTTACTGTCTGTGATTTAGCAGTACCAATAAACTATTGCCTCTTTTCCCAGTGAAGCACACTCAGTAACCAGCAGAGAATGCCACAGGACCCCACAGGTGACTTTCTCCTCCCATGGGAGAGCAATTTATTCCTTTTTTCACTCCTTTAATCAGCTTTTCTGGGGAACCATTCTTCTCCCACAGCAGCTTTTTTTTCCCCAGAGCTTTTAGCAACAGATTTTGCCATCTCAGTGACCAAGTTGCCATTCAGGAGCCAGATGTGCTGAAGCAGCTGTGCATTTTCTCCTTCACAGAGTTCTCTCTCCTGGGACCAAAGGGGTTTATTCCTATCATGTCTAATCTGTGGCCTATTCGTGCTGTTCTTCAGAAACAATGTATGTCAGGTACTGAAGCTGAACTCCTTGGATTATCATTTGCAGGTTTTTCCACAACGGAGTCTCCAAAGGTCATGGCAAGATGAAGCAGCAAGAATGCAGAAAGGGAGTGCTTAGATTAAATTAATGCAGTGGTCTCTGGGGCAGGAGAGATGAGCCACAAACTGTGGGAAGGTGAAAGTACAACCTCTGTCTCCTTCAAGGTTTGGAATCTCCTTGACAGCTACTCTGACATTGCTTAGGGGCCACCTGCACTGTGTATTGTATTCCACAGCTCCAGGTTCTGCCAGGAGCCCTGGCCTTGTGGGGGAGGTGGGACAGGGAAGTTTATGTAGCATTCCAGACTGGCACGGAGCCCCCACGCTGCCTTGCACCTCACCTGGAAGCACAGGGAGGTTTGTGACAGAGGTGCAAAGCAGTGGAGGAGGACAGCAGTTCCCTACAGAATTCCATCAGCTCCTCTCCTCCCCTCTCCCTTGCTGCCACACATCACAGCAGATGGAAACAGGAATTATTTTAGGTAGAACAGCAAGTGAGGGAGCACTCAAGACTGAGGACACACTACAGGTCCAAGGCGAACTCCAGGAAGCTGAGAAAAGGAGGAAGATTATCTTAGGCAATACAAGGTTTTCCCTGTCAGACACTCAGGTGACACTTAGCAATTAAAACAGGGCAACAAAACCTCTTAATGAAACATTTTTATTTAAACCAATACAAGCACCATGCTTAGCAAAAAAAGATTTGGTTTAAAGTAAACATGCAATGTGAAGTAGCAGAGACTAAACAGCATATGGAAGTTGTACTGGTTACTGGTATTTTCATGGAACTGCCAAATTCTCAAATCTGGCCATGAACCTCCTGTACCTTTTGAGTCTGGACCACAGAACAAACAAGAGTTTCACTGAGCCCCTTCTCATGTCCCACCACAGTTCCATTTCAGTCACTACATGTATGTATAAAAAAAATGTTGCATGATATTTATTTTTGGAGTGCACTGAAGTGAGGAACTGAATTCTCTTGCTTCTGCCTGTTAAGAGTCAGACCCCTGTCACTAGTTTATTATCATTTCTGGACCAGCTCTTTCACAGTTAAAAATATAAAAATGGAATCCTGGTACAAATGCATAAGATGCTCCTTTGGAGAAGTGAAAAAGGTGTCAACACCTACATTATTGCCTCCTTTAATAGATCAGAACAGTATTCATGATACTAGAAATACACTTAAACCATCAAATACCAGCATTTACATTTTTTTGTTAAAAATATTCAAACACTACAAGTCTATTTCATGGGCTGACATGCAAACTCATGCTTTAATTCAGCTTACCATCAACGAAAAGGATTACAAGAGCTGTATCCCAGCTATCTAGTCAATATTTAAAGCAAACCAGATGGCAAAAGTCTCCCTTGGAGAGACCTTTAACTCCAGACCAAGGATTTTATGGCCAACTTACTAACTCCTGAAAAATAGGAGCTCCCAGTGGAAAATGCTGACTCTCAGACCTTTAGCTACAAAGGCTCCCCTAGGTTAATTTATGTTGTCCTTTAGATCTCTTTTTAGAGGTCTGAAAATTCAAGAGAAATGCGTGACTACAGATGGGCAACTCACCAATAAAGCAGAGCTGGAACATACTGGCCTGAACTGAGAGACATCTGCCTCCCACTGAGCTTAAGGGGGCAGCAGCACAGAACACACAGTTCTACAGATAAGGTGGGGAAAGGATGTTATGAGAACAAGCATTATTTGTACAGGAAGGACCTGGACATCATTACGTCTTTGTTTAATCAAGTGTTAGCACTACCTGTATCTCTAGAGCCCAGGACAATTAGCAGCAGCCAGTTGTGTCAAAACACTGCATTAAGACCCAGGAGAAGACAAACAAGGCTGGAACAGCAAACACCCTCTGCACACACATTCTCCCAGGACCTGCAGCTGCTTCCACAGCTCAGCCAGGGGAGGGAGGAACAGCTACCAGGCAAGGCTGGCTGAAGAGTAATACTGGTGGGCTGGGCAGCATCAACATCACCTTTCAGGTAAAACTGGGCTTTAACACTCTCATCAGGATTTGTTTGCTTCCTGCAAGGCTTGAGGGGCAGCACCCAAGGCAGAAAGTGCTTAAGTGGAGGCACGAGAACGTGGAAGAATTTGGCTGAAGACACAGCCGTAAGGAGCAGTACTTTCTTGGCAGAAGGTGGAGCAATCCAGAGATGAAAGGTCAAATTCGATCGCTTCATGCAGCAGCTCCTCCCTTCCCTCCTGACACAGGCCTCTTGTAGAGTTGTTTTTGTGCAGACCTGTGCAGGCAGCAGTTGACTGCTGGCAGCCCACCAGTGTACAAAGTACAACAGAGATGATTAATCCAGTTTTCCCCACTGCAAATCAAGCTGAACATTCCAAGCAGCAGCTTCCCTCTCGCCCACACTGCACTTTGACATGCCTCACCTTTAGTACAATCCCAAAAAAACCTCAGAAGAGATTCTGGCTGTTTCCAGACTGATGCTTGGAATGACACCATCCTTCAAGCCAAAGTCTTATTTATACAATGTTTGTCACGAAATACATTGTTTTTATTGATCTGCAGTACAGAACGATCAAGCAACAGTTTCATAATCAACATTTTTTCGTCCAGGGAAATGAAATTGTTTTTCCAGTTCAGTACGTTAACACGGAAATTTAATTACAAGCATTTCTTTCCCGCACCAGAAGATTGATTTAATTGGATCATTCCAACATGTATTTGGAAAAGCTCCTCTCCAGTCAGATTTATATACAAATAAATGAGCAATAACATCAAACTAAGAAGAGATTTACCAACACTGAGGACCTTTGCAAATGAATTCCTTGTGATCTTGCAGGAATTATTGTTTTAACACTAACACAGCCTATGTTTACAAATGAAAAATAACCCTTCTTTCAGCAAAGGTTTCACAGCATGTAATACTGGCCTCCAGATTTAACACTGCATTCATTCCCAGCGAGCAGATTGGTTGGGGCAGCTGTATTTGAAGGGATGTTATCAACAGGAAGCTGCTCTCACGCAGACACTTGTTCAGTAGCACAACCAACACTCACGAGCGAGAGAGTGAGAGACTGTCCCGTGAGTGCTCCTCCTGCCACGGCACGGGCTGAACGTGTCCCACATCAGACAACTACTCTATTCAATATAAAACAGACCTGTAAAAAGACTGGTCATTTATAAAAGTTAAATACTATTTTCACATTAGAAGATTTGCTGTTTCAAAGAGATGAACTGTTGATGAAAATCAAATGATCACTTATGCAAAAGCTTTATCTGGAATTTTGACCAACAAGCCATTAAGAAAGTTAGAGATTGTAATTAAAGTACTCAAAAGCTACGCGTGGCCAACTTTTATAACAAAAGAGATATAAATCATTCATTATCATGAAAAGCTTTAACCTCCTGACTCCTACAAATGGAGCAGATGATTGGAATTTCAAAGAAAATGAGGTTGGCTTTTTGTTTTAACAGATGTCAACTGCAGCACGAGGCACTAGGAACAAATGTTACTTGGATTCTTTAACAAAGTTTTTACCAAATTTGTAAGAAGTGGCAGTGTAAAATTCTCAAGTCCTTTTAAAGCTAACAAATGAAAGGCACACAGTATCACCAGGTGTTCAGATAACAGGAAATGAGCAGAGGTAAACTTCTCAACAGTGTCAAAAGTTAGAAATGCAAGAAGAAATCTGGTATGAGAGGAACCAGAGTTGTAGTTCAGCCCTTAGTTGTTCAGCTAGTTCCTGTGAGACTGTATTAGCATGAGAACTGGACAGCCAAAGCTCTGCCCTAAAATTTGAAAAGATTGACTCAGGCAACTGAGGAATTACTGGAATGACAAAAATTAGGTCCAAGAATTTAAGACAGTTCACATGGACTCAATGGAAAGATAAATGGATGGATTTGCTGTACAAGGATTTTGACTCTAATACCAAACAAATGCTTCCAGGGAGTAGTTTTCAAAATTGAGAAGACATTAAGTAAAAAAATCTGGTAAATAAGTGACAGTACACAAATTCTGCATATAAATGGCTAATGTGTGTCATAAGGATGCGTTTGTAGCTCAGAAAAAGTTAGCGTCAGCTTCCAAATGATGTTTGTACATAGTTATAAATCCAGAACTGAACTATTTTAGTTACAGAAATATTAGTCACAGGAGTGCAAAAGGAGTCCCTGCAGAGGAGTATTCCCTTTTAGCAGGTACAAATAAGGAAACACCTGCAAAGATTTGTTACTTCAAGGAGACAGACCTGCTATTCTTTGCACAAACTCTGCACAAGAGAGATACTGCAGGAGACAGCTGTGAATACAGTGCATTGCTTGGATGTAAGTATTCATGTCTGGTTCCAGTATCACCAGGATGGTACATAAATACTTTTTACAGGGGTGTTCCTTAGTGGAAGAAGCCCAGTTTCTCACGCAGCCATTCTTCAGTTAGATCTTCTGTATTTCTGATTTCGAACACCTAAACAAAATGGCATTGCATCAGTTCCTGAGGTGATGGGACTGGAAAGGGATAAGCACACAATGCAAGCAGTACCCTTCCACACACATTGTCTGAGCTGTAATAAACCAGTAACCAACCTAGAATTTTCAGGTGCTTTCTCGAAAGGAAGAGATCAGCAGAAAATACACAAGACTAAGTGCCAAAGAACATCACTAACTTGAACAAGAATCTCATAATTTCTATTTCTAGGCTTCACTCTTGTCCCTTAAGAGTATCAGAAAAGCACATGTACTACATTTTAAAATGACCCTGAAATGGCACCATCTCACTTGCATTATCTCAGTAAAGTGGTATTTTGAAGAACAAATTAATTTAATATCTGGGCTGATTTAAGCCCAAAGTTCAGGAATTTTGCTCAGCCCAACACACAATTATTTTTTCTTTGAACTGAAATAAATCCATAATACCCAGTTACATACTGTCTTACCTGAAAGGTATCTCAAAATAGAAAACTTGGGGGAAAAAAACCCAACAAAATCATAGAAAGGTTTGGGTTGGAAGGGACATTAAAGACCATCTAGTTCCAAGCCCCCTGCCATGGTCAGGGACACCTTCCACTAGCCCAGGTTGCTCCAAGCCCTGTCCAACCTGGCCTTGGACACTTCCAGGGATGGGGCAGCCACAGCTTCTCTGGGCAAAACCCCCAAGACAACCTGAAAACTACCAACCCAAAGCTTTGTGAGGTCTTAAACAAAGCTTTAATGCAGCCTTGAAGCAGAAGACAAGATTCAGAACACCAGCATATTCTTTACATTCCACATGGGCAAGTAACTGGTTGGAGTTTGGTTTTTTTTTAATAGCCTGAAGAGAAACTACATTAATTCTGCATTGCTCACTGGAGTCCATGAGACACCCACAGACAGAAGAGTCAGGTAATTTTACAAATCCACAGGCCTTCAAATGGAGAAACCCCAAAATTCAGTGTTACAAGAACAGAACAGCTTAACAGAAGCCAAGCTAATATGCAAGTCACTGAAAAAATGAGAGGACTCAGTTGAGTCATGTACAAAAATCACACCAGGAGGAAGTCACAGCATGAGCTAAAATGAAACACAGCTCAGCAAGTAGCAAGAATAAAGCACATTTGAAGAGCAAGCAAGTAACCCCAACTGGAGACAGCCTGTGTTCTCTGGCTTCAGAAGGAAAATCAATGATCATGGACCTCTATATCCAGTCCTGGGCTTGCATTCAAAAGCCTCTCAGGCTGAATTTCTCCCATTTCAGAGGTGACAGTAACTCCAACTGAGCTACTTCCCAGGCTTTCACCAACCCTTTCTTCTCGCTTACTGAAAACTGTCTTCCTCCTTTCTATCACAGTTCTCAGGTCTCCAAGATGTAGTTTCAACAGACCTAAAAAAAGATTTCTTGGGTTTGTGCTGACTGCTTCCACCATCTTATCTTCTGCTTCCTTCCCATTTACTCCTGTCAATTTGAGGTGTAATTTAAAACAGAGATGTCTTTTCTTATGAGGTACAGCTGGAAGAGGCAGAAATTGGATGGGGCTTGGAGCAACCTGGTCTAGGGGAAAGTGTCCCTGCCCTTGGCAGGAGGTTTGAACAAATGATCTTTAAGGTCCCTTCCAACCCAAGCCATTCTATGATTCTATGATTCATACTTCTCTTACTGGCCCAACAGACATTTTCACTGGGATATTAAAGGACTCAGCAGAATATGGAAGACCTAAAGGGAACAGTGCCATTGGGAAGTGCTGAAGTCATTTCACATGGAATGAAAAACCTGAAGTGGCTACTGACTGTTAAGCTTTACTGCTTGAAGCTAAAACTTTAAGATGTCTAGGTGCCAATTAAACAGATTTCAAAGACCTCCAAAATGAAAAACAGGTGACATTTCTAAAATATACATGCAGCTAGGCCTAGTGAATGCAGTGATTTCTGCTGCAGTCAGTACTGGAAGAACCAACACAGGAAGAAATGGTTCATCATTTGGCACATGCTACTTGCTCTGCAGGCTGTTCTGCAAGCATCCAGCCCCAGAAACCAGCTCAACTCATCTGCTCCACACCACACTAAGGCTTCAGTCTATTCTCCCCATCAGTAAATTCCTCCCCACATCAAGTATGTCCATCCTACTGAGAGAGATTTTTGTTTCAGAGAACTCTGTTCCTCCTGGTGTTTTAGGGTACAGAAATCTCCACACATACTCATCCTTCAGTCTTCCTAAACCAGATTCTGTTCATTGTAATCACAAAGCCTCACAAAACCCTTCTTGCCATCGGTTCAAGCAAGACACAAAACAGCCTCTGCAGTGAAGGGGGAGAGAATTATTTCAACAGTCAGTTATACCTTAGTGAGTTCAGCTGTCTGTACAAGCTTATTCTTGCTTCCAGCATACATCATCTGCTGCTCAGGCTTACATCCTGCAGTTATGGGGGGAAAAAAAGAGGTTTTGTTTAGTTATTTTGAATGCAACACTTCAAAAGTAAGATTTTTAAATTTTTTTTTTTAAGAATCCAAACTGAAAGCTGAAGACATTCACAGAAAGATTCTCAGGTAACCACAGAACAATACACTCACTAGTTGCTAAACTCTTTTACATACCTAGTTACTCTAGGTCTAAGTAATGAAGGGTAAAACAATGCAATCAGTTTATCTTCTTCCAGGGGATAACAAGGATAATCCAGTAATACCAGCAAGCTACACTATTACAATACAGATGGAAGCTCCAGAAGCAATTCAGCTCTGTAAGCCCAAAACAAGACACAGGTTATTTGGTTTCTATTAAAATTACCCAATTCCCTGAACAGGTAAGTTGATGTTGAGGGTTGCTGTGACACAAGCAGAGGATGCTACTGGCTCCATACAAACTTGGGATGATCCTGGATTCCAGCCTGTTTCTCCTGGAACACAGTCTGTTCCCCCAGCACTTTCACGTGCTCAGATCTGGGTTAGGAAGCCCTCTTTCCCTCCTTCTCCCTCACAGCTGTGACAGCCCTTTAGACCATCACCTCACAGCACTGTTTGGAGGCATCCTCTACTGCTGTCCATTGTGTGCAGGCCCCCTGAAAACCCTCCTCTCAAATCCCATCCTAACCCTCTTAGAGAGAGAGTCCTGTTCCTTTCTTGGGTACAATAAAAGGAACAGGATTCTAAGGTACTCAGAAAGAAATGGGTTCCCATGTCCTTCTGAGATGAAGAATTCCTTCCTTCCCTTGGATATAGTCACCTATATCCAAGTAGCAAGACAGACAGGTGAGCAGAATCCCTCAGGAACAGAGGTGGTATCTTCCAGCCCTCTCTTCACTCATTTCCTGAGCCTTACAGGGTCACGTTTTGAGCATTCCCCAAGATTTGAGAAGAGGGTGACAGTAAATAGATTAAATTAGGTTAAACCTACATGAGTAGATGCAGAGTGCTCCAGGCCCTGTCCTTCAGAGGAGGGTGTTGCTGAGCACACTGAGAACAGGCACATTTAGGCAGACACACCTTTTGGCCAGCTAAACAGGAAACCAACACTCCAGTTCAGCCCTCAGAAGGGGAAAAGAGAGAATCTCTTCTATCATACATCCTAAGTGCCCTGAATGTGAACCTCAAAGTCAGGAAAACCTCCTTGAGAGCACTAAGCACTCAGTTTTATCTTTCATAGCAAAGAATATTCCCAAATTTACACCACCACAGTAGCTACCAATCACAGTGTTCACTCACCAACTGGACTGGAGAAGATAAAGCACAACGGATAGGAAACTCTTCCATCTTCATGCTGGTACTTGTAACTATACACAATAAATGTTTTTTCTGAGGTTAAAGAAACTAAGAAATGGATTACTTTAGTAGGATATAATCCTCAATTATCAGAGCTTGATGCAAGCACAAGTAAGTGTTGCATTTTAGATGGCGTTTTAATTTGGTAATAACAGTCTCACTGTTCTGTTTTCACTTCCACATCTGACTTTCAGAACTGACCCCACCTCGATGTGAGGGCTCTTGCTGTAGTAATGTTTCACATGAGAGCTAAAAATCACCCTCTCGTCGCAAATATTCCTCTCCCAGCTTTGTAAGGACTTCCCACACCCACCAGTGTGGTTTCAGATTAAAGAAAGCCAAATTCTTTGCTGACCAAAAAGGTCATTGTTTCAGGTGTTTTGCTGAATTTGAACTGCAGTTTTAGCCACGACTCCTGTTTTACAGCCTCCCACAGCACTGTGGGCATGAAAGATTCAGAACGGCACATGGAATGGTGCCAACCAGCTTTTGAGGCTAATAAAGGCAGGCACTTTCTTCATATATAACTTAAGTGCCCCTTTTAATTCATTAAAGAGTATTTTACTTGACCCTCTTTTGTTCCTTTTTTTCAAAACAGGGATTCCTCCCTAGATCACATGCTCCCAGCAATCACAGAATTAGTAACTACAGCAAAACAACAACAGCCACATCCTGAGAAAGTACCAAAACACATCCAGAGTTATACACGCAGATTCTTATATTTAGAAGTAGCCACAAACTGTGCATTCTCCTCAGTTCTTTACATTACCAGCAGCGTGGCTTTGCTTTACTTCCCCAAACATTATATAGTCCAAAAGGAAATAAAAGTTCTGGAAAGGCTTAACTGAGTCATTGTTTCAAAAAGTGGTACAACAGTTCAGTGCAGCCTGAGAACTGATCCCTGGGTTATTTCACAAATAAAGGATCAGTAAAATCACACTACAGCAATTACTGGCCTAAAAAGGTGAAGTCCAACATTTTGAACAGCTTCCAGGAGTGACTAAGTCCAAACGGCAGCAGCATAAGAAGGATATCGAGGTTGTCTCTCGGGCAGCTCATCTTTTAGCTCATCGGGAGAAATACCCTGGTGACATTAAACACAAGCAATATCTGAGCAAGTATCTTGCACTGGAGGGTTAAAGCAGAATAATGGACAGTGAAACACCTGTAAGACAGATGTACATCTACAGGTGAACTGATAATGATCTCCCAAATTGCTAGAGCACTTTAGGAAGACTTGTGTGCCAATAGACTCCTATGACTAAATACAGAATTAATGTTAGCATGAATAATCATCCCTATTTTAGGCATAATGAGTTTAGCAAACATTTTTGGCTCTAGTTGGCTATGCTGGCAGCTACCATGCTCTGCCAACCCTAGTGTTAACCAGAAATAAGCACACACCATAAAGTCTGTTAAAATCAGCTACATAAATCAAAAGTTTGAAAAATTCAATCCTTCCTCCTTCAGCAAGCAAAAAAGAGTCCCCATTACATTAACTTCTACATTCTGGGGTACAAGAGCAATGGTTAATGCTCAAATGCCTGGGAAGGATTTAATTTTGCCCTATGGACCATTAAGAAACACCACACACTGGGCTGACCTTATTATGCCACCCATCAAATTTAGAGTCTGCAGGGGATTAGTAATGCTGCTTCTAATTGATGGCAGACCAGCTCAGAGGCAAATGTGCAGATCTATGTGGAAACACAGCAGAAATCTCTTCAAAAAGCCAGCAGGTGCCAAAGATGCTTTTTACATCATTAAAACAGCTTTAAATACTTTCTTTTGGTGCAATTAGTCAACTCAATTGCTTCTGCATAGTTTCACTATTAATGGTGCTGTGCTTTACATGCAGAGTGACCATGCATTTAAATAAGCTCATGACCCAAATTAGATTAAGAGTTTGATAACAATTTGAAACTAAGGCAGTACCTTAGAGACAACAATACATTGCAGGCTGAAGATACTCTTATTTACAATTCATTTAACAAACCTCATGCTCCTCATCCAGCACCACCAACTGCTTATCCTTGTCGATTTTCACTATAAATCAAAATAAAACACAGATCAATGTTTTTTTCAATTGATTTATACAATGGCTGCATGAAGCTTTTTAGCATTCAACAATTATAGTCCCTGTGATTCTGTTTTGCTTCTTCAGTGTATTCCATGATTTCCCAAAACCATTTTACAAGCAGTGGTAGACTCTGAGCCATAATTAAATATAAATACTCTGCTAAGAGCAGATGGAGGCTTGTATGTAAGGACAGAATTGTTTTATTGTTAAAATTACAGGCAAAATTGGAAGTACTGCAGCTGACAGAACAAACTCCCTCTTGGCTCATGTTTACCTGTTACAGCAGCAACATTACACAGGGAAGAAAAGAGGAGAGAGGATTTTCTGACAATTTTTGTCAGACATGTTTGGAACTTACTTATAATGGCAGCATTGTTGGTCTCTTTGCGAAACCGGAATTTTCTCAGTTTCTCCACCAGGTCTTCAGCAACATCACAAACCACCAGAGATTCACTCTGCAAAAAGGAAATGGCAGAGGGGAGGGAGAGATAAATCCTTCTAGAAAGTAAAACCGACAGAAAATCCCTGTGTCATACCTATCTGTGCATAAACCCTACTGAAGTCGGCCTGCATGCAGCGTGTCCAAAGTTTCAGAGTGTCACGTAAACCAGAAAAACAGTAGGTGAAAGCAACTTTTTTTTAAAAAACCCACCACATTAACAGAACATTTATCTGTTTTAATTTCCATCTTCAAAGTCACACAGTTAACTAGGCATATTTCATTAACTACTCCTGAAGTGGAATTATTCTCAAAATTCTTAAAAGTAAATTTTACACTTCAGAAGTATTTTACACTTCTACAGTTAGAAGTAAATTTTACACTTCATTTTCCTAGCCCTGATAGAAAGGACTCCCTTTGAGTGGCAGTAAATGGGGTAAAGTAATTTAAGCATTTAAAATAATAGGAGCCGCTATTAGTATTTAAGAACAACATCATAATTAAGGGTCCTTGTTTATTTTTACCCACAAAAATATTAATTGAACTTCTGAGATTTACACACACAGAAAGCGTTTCAGACACTTTAACCAAAAAACATGCAGCCTTTTCCCCCCATGCACATCAAGCTCTCAGCAGAGATGCTCAGATAACAAATTAGTCATCACACTGAAGATGAGGAAGGAAATTATTTCACAAGCAACCATGCAGGTTGTCTTCTCTTACACATGCAATTTCTGAACTGTCCCAAGCCAACCACTGCCACTTCCTGAGCAACATTTTATATGCACATTTTATACTCCATCACCAAAAGGTTCATGCCAGCTTGATAAAGAAGTTATTTAATATCTGCAGCTCATACTGTATTTGTGAACTCCTAGGGCATCAAGACCTTTGTATCAAAGCAACTGTATTTCAAGGCTTCCTTAAAAAAATTCCTCAAATAAGAAAATTGTGCAAGATTACCTAATAAAGAGCTCTTTCATTGAAACAAACCATTGCTTATAAATCAGAAGAAAGTTACTATTTAAGCTCTCAGTTCTGTCTCCTCATCTTCAACATTGTGAGATTTCTCTCAGAAAGCAAATGGGTGGCTCTGCTTCTCCACTTCCACTACCCCATGTTTGTTGTTGCTCCTGAAAAGATTTTCACCTTGACCAAATTCTGGCACAAAGTCTCGTCCCTCTGCTTCCTTTGGACAGTTGGAGAGGAAATCAGGCTCTGCTGTGACAGCACAACTCAGGCACTGCCTATGCAGCCTCCCTTACTTTGCTTGTTTCCTCTAAAATTTGTTCTTGGTTCCCTCTAATCAGCAAATGGATCCCTCTGACCCAAACAGGTTGGACTTAATCTGAGAGGTCTTTTCCAACTTAACTCACTCTGTAATTCTGTGAAATGTCACTAGTACCCACTCTCACTAATTCAGGAAGAAATAACCAAAAAATATTTAAAAATGCAACAGAATTCAGGGCTGCATTTCACAGCTGAAGTTATATTTTGTATGAAATGGCACTAAAACCCACTCTCACTAATTCAGGAAGAAATAACCAAAAAATATTTAAAAATGCAACAGAATTCAGGGCTGCATTTCACAGCTGAAGTTATATTTTGTATGAAATGGCACTAAAACCCACTCTCACTAACCCAGAAGGCCTCTATTAAATAACCCAACACGATTCAGAGCTGCATTTCAAAGCTGAGGTTTTGTTTTATATGAAATACTTTTTCCTGAAGGAAACCTTTCTCCCAATCCTCTGGGCTCACCTGCTTCTCCCAGCAGACAAGCCATGCTCCTGCCCACACCTGTGCAGCCGCACAAACACAAATCCCTGAGGGAATCTGAAGGAAAACACTTGGTAACATCACATTCAGACTATTTATCAGGGCAGAGCCGACTCACCAACGCTTGGCTTAAAAAAAACCTCAAGAAAGCCAAGCCAGCATTGCTGCACAGATATAGGCACACCTGCCAACACCACAGAGGGGGACGCTGCTGCTCCCTGGATCCCTACGTGCAGATCCCCCTCGGGACACTCACTCCCCCCACCACCAGACAAACAAGTAAACATCAATTTCCCAAATGTGCCTCAAGCACGACTCTCCTTTCAATAGAGAGGCACAGAGCTAAGCAGCCCAAGATCTGATCAAATTTGCTTTGCAACTGTTCCTTCCACAGGAGGGTTCAGCTCCCCAAACATTTACTACAAGCAACATGCATCAATCCTCCTTTTTCCATAACCACTTCTTTACCCATTAGCCAGTATTAATGCAAAGTACCCCACAGCATTCATCCATCAGTCCTCGTTTCTCTTGATCTNATAACCACTTCTTTACCCATTAGCCAGTATTAATGCAAAGTACCCCACAGCATTCATCCATCAGTCCTCGTTTCTCTTGATCTGTCTCAACCAGCAATCGCAGCTCAATTCCAAATTCATCACTCGGGTGAATTAGTTCAATGAGCAACAATCAGACGTTCTTTAGTGAATTAGGTCGAAACATTACAAGACGCGCAGCAACCAGATGTGAACAAGCCATGAGTCGTTTCACAGACATATAATCAGTTCCTCAGAGGTCAGATCACGCGTTTTCCTGTTGGTTATTCTATCATTTCTCTCTCACATCTTTCTGAATCAGTTAATTATGCATTACCTCAGCGGGGGGAGCCCCCTCCCGGCCGGATCCCCCGGTCCCCCCCTCACGATCCCCTCGGGATCCCCCCCGGATCGCCCATGAGGGAGCGACGCGCGCTACCCCCTCACCATCTTGGCGCGCGCACCAACCGCCGCCGCTCGCGCGCCGCCACCTCCTCCTCACTGGGGTGCGCCGCCCCGCACCGCGCCTGCGCGGCGCAAGCCCTACCTCCTTCCTCCCTCACCGGCCAATCAACACCGGCCTCCCGGGGTGGGCGGAGCGGCGTCACGCGCCTACGGACAGCGGGGAGGTTCAAGGCCGCCGGGCTCGGGAGGGGAGGGCGGGCGGGACGTGGAGGATCACGTGATCGCACAGCGCCGCGCCCCTCGCCGTTACCGTGGCGCCGAGGGCCCGCCCCTCCCCTGTGCCATGCCGCCGAGGCTACGCCCCCTCACGGTGTCACGCAGCCGAGGCCACGCCCCTCTCCGTTGCCACGGCAACTCGCGGGCTCCCTCTCACGCGCCATTTTGCTCTGAGGGAATCTCGGGGACGCGGGAGGCTATAGGGCGGGTTCGGCTTCACAGCCCTTAATATGCCTTAAGAAAGGGCAAAGACGGACGGCTCAAACGCTGAAATTGAAGCATGAGGCGAATTAGAAGTTGTGCTGCTCTCAGTGTTTGTTGTGTGTCCAAGTAGAGTGTAATTCTGGAAGTCAAGCGGGGTCTGGAGCATACAAGTCACAAATGGGAGCAGCCAGAGCTGGGCAGACATTGCTTCCATAATACAGCCTTGGTAGGAGGCTGTTCTGAAGCAGGAGTGAATATCTGGCCTTTTCCATGCCGTTCACAATTTAAGCTGCTGTAACAACAGAGAAAATGCACTTTCAGAGATTCCATAACAGATTTAAGAATATAATTGCCTTCCTCACAGTGGAAGTACAGACAATGAAGCTTTCACATATCAGACAAAACCTCTACTGAATTACACTAATGACTTAAATACCAAATTTAAAAGATAAAACTGCAGATTTTCACCAAGGGCTTCAGCAAACACTGCAGAAATGTGAGATTGATGAGCAGCTATTGAAGCCTCACACAAAACCACAAAATAGCCTCAGCTAGAAGTGACACAGGGATTATCGAGTCCAACTCATGCCCTGCACAGGACAACCCCCAAAAATCTCAGCACGGGTCTGAGAGCGTTGTCCAAACGCAGCACGAGTTCTGTCAGCCATGGGGCCGTGACCACTTCACTGGGGAGCCGGTTCAGTGACCGACCACCATCTGGGGGAAGAACCTTTTCCTAATACCAGACCTAATCATAGAATCACAGTCTGGTTAGAGGTGGAATGTACCCCAAAGATCATCCAGTTCCCACCCACTGCCATGGGCAGGGACACCTTCCGCTATGCTGGGTTACTCCAAACCCCATCCAATCTGGCCTTGAACACTTCCAGGGATGGGGCAACCACAGCTTCTCTGGGCAACTGTGCCAGGACCTTGCTGCCTGCCAGATGTCTGGGCCCCTCTGCTTCCTGCCCTCACATCCCTGCGCCTCCTGTCCTCACTTCAGCCACCACAAACTCAGTTCATAGCCCCACTGAACCCCTTGTGTCTCTTCTCCTGCAGACCATGGCTGTAACAAAATCCTTGCCTCGTTTGTGCTAATCCTCATCCAGTGCCTACAGGCAGTGGGTGAGGGTTTGGATGAGCACACGTGGCAGCACATGCAGCGGTGCGAGGAGTACCTGGTGCAGGAGATGACTCAGCTTCTTCAGGAGATGGAACAGGGCACCCTGAAGTGGAGTGCCAGACCTTGGGGAGCCCTGCTCTGGGCTGCCTTGCAGTGGGGGCACTTCTGGGCTGCTGCTGAAGTGCTGCTTGTGCTCTTGGGGCTGTAGTGTAGCCGCAGGCAAAGGAGCCGTGAGGCAGAGAGCTGTGGCCAGGTAGAGATCTTCAGCAGCAACTTGGAGCAGGAGGAGGAGACTGTTGGATGCCCCTCCTGAACACCCCTGTCACGGTGGCGCAGGAGGGATTTCCTGCAGCGGCTGCTGGATATCTTGGAGTACCTGCGCTGCTCCCTGCAGTAGAAACGCCTTGGGCACTTTGTCATAGGCAACAAGAGGCTTCCTGTGGGGTCGGCTTGTAGCCAGACTTTGGAATGGTCGAACCACCCAACCTCTCCCAGCACCTGGTGCAGGATCTGGGTGTCCACACCAAGGCCATGCGTGACTACAGTGGTTTGCAAGAGGGGCTCAAAGGGCTCCTGCTCTGTGGCCCTTGGAAGAGATCCTCAGGCACAGAGCTGATCCTGTGGGGCTCACAGCTAATGACTGACCCTGTATATATTAACTCTGTTTACTTAACTGTATATAGTAACACTGTAAGTAGTGCATTTACACCTGGCAATCCTGAGCGTGCTTTCCTGTTGTTTCAGTAAAACATACTGTTCCAGAATCCACATTGTGCCAGTTCTTGTTGCACTCAGCCAGACCTACAGTGCTGAATTGGTTCTAATCTGAAATTAAGCCTATTTGCACCGAGCCCTTGTGCTCTCTGAGGACCAGCTGGACCTCGGGGCTTTCTTTTCTACTCAATTCCTCTCCCTTTACTGCATCAAACATCCTACAGCCTCCCCAGGGATCTCGTGCCACCTAAGAGGACACACTGGATACAGAGAACAGGATCCTCTATCAGCCCTGGGAACTGCTCCTGCACCTTTCCTTCACATCTGAGGATGTTGTTGCAAGGAGCCTGGAAATAGAGATTCCTGTTACCATCTGGACACAGCTTGCTGAGCCCTAGAGGCTATCCTCCACCCCTACTATGTAATGCAGGGTCTGATGATGCTGTGATGAGGCAACTTAGAACCATCAACAGAGACCAAAGGACCCATGAAGGGATTTTAGAAGGACCAGGAGCACAGGTCATGTTCTCTTCTAACCTCCCAGGCAAAGGGGTCAGGGTTTTGGGAAGGAAGACATGAACTGAACAGGTGAATGCCTGGT
>WBMZ01007420.1:0-110614 GCA_013400975.1 Atrichornis clamosus
TCTAGCAAAACCACGACATATACTTCCCCCTCCAACAATTCTCTATCTCCCTGCGTCGATATGTCGTGGAGGGGAGGAAGTCCATGAACCTGGGGAGTTCCTGGCCTCTGGCCAGGCTCAAACCATAACAGCCTTGTAGCACATGGTGTATTTAAATTTTTGAGAATCATTGAAGAGGCTCATTTTTCAAAATTAAACATCCCCAGACCTTGCAGCATGACAGAAGTGGAGACAGCTTCTGCAGTGATGTAAAAATTGCAGGCTGCTGGAGAACAAAATATGCACTGGGTCAGATATTTGCATCTGAGGGGTGGTGGAGCAAATGCCTCCCAAGTAAGCAGGCAGAGCTTTCCCATGCTGTATCTACACCATACCTAGAAATCAGTCATCCGGTGGCCAGTGAAAAAAGGCTTTCATACTCAGAAAAGAGAACACCATCCAAAGATACCTCCTTACCCTCTATTCCACTAACACCAGCTGGAGAGGGGTGATGGTTGTCACAAATGTGTTAGTGAGAGCTGCCTTTCACACCTTCATCTTCATGATGCAGCAGGCAGAGTATGACTGTGAAGAGATTCCTCAAGTACATTTGTTAATTTCAGGAACAAGTTAACATGTCTTCCACTTTGGTGTTTATTTTGGGATATTTTTAATTAACCTACTGATCTACTAAACATGTTCAAAGTGTCAACTAGAGGCACAAAAGACATCATGTTTTCTTCAGAACCCACAACTGCCATTCATCTAAGTGACCAGCTGTTGTTAAGAGTTTTACAAATGGGATCTTACTGGGAAAGCATTTTACATGGGAAAGCATTTTACATTTTCCCATTACATGGGAATGCAATTTCCTGTTATAACTTTGGCCTCCTGAATTAGTTTGGTTGTGCTGCTAAGAATTCCTTAAGATGTAGGCCAGATGGCCTAAGCAAGGACAGCCTTTGTCCCACACCCTGCATTTTCAGAGGGGACAGAGGGCTTCAAGAACACCATTTAAGAGATGAGTTGCCATCTGCCTGACTCTTGCCTCGGCATTGGAAAAGCCAGGCAATAAGGAGTGTCACAAATAGTCATTGTGCTGCTTAATACAATATAGGTCATCTGGAAATGAAGGCCACAAACCTCAAATTTTTTTTCCTGCCCACTGACCAGGCTGAATTTGGCACTGCTTCTCTTGCCAGTGTTGTTCTTATAACTTGTAACAGGCTTCCCAAAAGAGTCTGCCAAGATTAGCCTTGATGTAATTCCAGCAGCTTCACCAGAGGAATATTTAGCTCTGTCCTTAATCACCCTCATCCACTTTTTGACTGTCCAGAATCCTTCTATGAACAGTGATGTGCCTTTGGTGCCTGAAACACCAAACCAAGACTTCGCTGTGGTTGGACAAACAGTTCCAAGGTCAGAGTGCTGGAAAAGCAGACAGTGCTATTTCTGCACGTCAACTGGCTGCTCCCTTAGGTCTCACTGAGCTCACCAGCCCCTGCATCAGCTCACCCTTCTCACTCACTGCTCCACAGATATTTCCAACACCATGGACCATGGTTCCCAAGCAATAGCTCCACTGCTCATTTTACATCATCAGACCACAATTACATCATCTTCAGGTAACATTTTTCCAAATATAAAGCTCTTTAAATTACGTATGTATAAGGACAAAGGCTAAAGAGGAATAAGAAATCACAACAATGAAGTGCATTTGTCACAAAACTCAGTAAAAGATGACTCACTGGGTGGCTCCTGGGACAGTTCCTGGCTGTGGTACTACCTAGTCATAATTGGTCTCTACCTAAAGAGCTACAGAAATTAGTCAAGGTCGGCTTTAGAAATAACTTGTGCTTTGTAGTCAATATATGTTAATAGAAATTTTAGATCCTATGACCTTGGAGCTGTCTGTAAATACAGCAGCTGATGCAATTTTAAGACAGGTTCTTTTTCTCGGAGCATACAATTATCTGCTTTTACTAACTGTAGGGATACGGACAGTACCTGCCAAGATGGACTGCAAAACATTTCAGCTTACGGTAGGTGCTGCTTGATGCTGACTGCCCACGGTGTGAGTCAGGCTGGCAAGACTGATCCCGCCATGTGTGGTACATGGAGTGCACACTTCTCCATGGGGGCAGATCCTAGTAACCTCTTCTCACAAGTAAAGCTGTGCCTGACATTCTGCCATCTCTCCAATTAAGAATCTTACAAATCTTTTTGTTTTATATTCAACCTACTCTAGCCTGTTGCACTGTTGCAAGGCAAGGGTCTGGCAAAACACTTTTTGGTTTGTGGTAGTTTGCACATTTATCCATGCAAAAAGAATGTACTTTCAATGGGGCAAGCATTTAAAAGGATGGAAACATGTTTATCTCTAAATACTTTAGCCAAAACTGCAGAGCAAGAGGATACCTGAGGGTAACATACCTCCCAGTTCTGTAAAGGTATCAGCTATATTGCTGTTCCAAATCATACCCTCCATTAAAATTAGATGAACTCATAGAATTTTGTTTTTAAAGCAGAAATGGAAGGCTGTATGATTTTTCAGTGAAAATCCACATTTTTGTCAAATTGAAGGCATCTCAGTGAAAAAAAAAATTACTTAAGTGCAAATTCACTGTAACTACACCTCAGAAGACATAACTTCCCTTCTGTGCAAGCAGCACCCCAGTTTTGCTGCACTGGCTACTTACAACCACTTACATGAAAATCTGAATTGCTACTATACAAACCTGAAAGAAGAAGGTCAAACTAATTTGACAGAACACTAAAGAAATATTGAAGAGTGACTTTCAGACTTTTGAAAGCCTCCAGCAAGAGCCCTCAGGCTTCTCTTTTCTTTGTGGATTCCCATTCCTGGATTCTTCCTACCTCCACAAACCAAGGGCAGGATATATTGAGACACATTTACTAGAGAGATTGGCCAAAACTCTGTGGGTCCTTGAGGGCTTTTAACGTGGTATTAACTGCACTGGATAGCACCAGTGCAGGCATAGAAGAGATTTTACTCAGTCATGAAAACAAGCCAAATAAACTTCCATGAGTTCTCAAAGAAGTAGCCATGTACTCATCAAAACCAGGTGACAACCATCAGAACTGCATTTAATTCTGAAGCCTGGCAAACAGGCTCCAGTTTTGTAATGCACATAATCCACAATATCTTGCACTATTTGTAAAATTTAAAAACCCCCAAACTACAAAACAACCACAAAAAAAAGCAACCACGCAAACCCTATTACAGAATGGAGTGATACTGCCTCTTGTTCCTTACTGTGCCACTGCCCACGACAGATAATTCATCAAGGACAAAGTAACAAACCCAAAAATGTAATGAGATTTCAATACTTGGAAGAAAGTGAAGTCACAGAAGATCTAGAATGTTAGTACTATTAGGTCAGGACATCTCTGCTGTTAGCAAGACTTGGTAAAAGACCCATATTTTACATGACAAGTAGTACAAAGATTCAGACCTTCTTAATCTTCCAGTGACACAAGCCTTGCTGCCAGAGTTCACGATTACAGTGGTATCTCTGATAGTTGCTTGCTGCATACTAATTATCTTTTCAGCTGAAGATACTAAAAAAAAAAAAGGAAGTGAAGGTGTACAGATCATATAGTCAAATATGACATCAAGTAACATTCATAAAATGATAAAAATATTGGTCAAGCAGAAAGCTCCTCTTCAATTTTCAACCATGTCATATTCCATTATTCCCTGAGAGCTAGAAAATTCACACAATTCCTATAGAGTAAGGGCTCCAAAAAGCAGAAATATCAGCTATCAGCTCGTGAGCAAGAACTTCATGCTGTGTGGAATTATGTGCTGTATTACTCAAAATATACAAAACACTTTAGAAAAACCAATGCATGAACAGGAAGAACTGTCCTTGAATCTGTATGAAGTACATCTCAACTGTCATGTCACCCAAATAATCCAGTGAGCGGAAACACACACCCCCACAGACTCAAGAATCCTACCAGGGAAGTATGTCAAGGCTTACTGTTTGATGTACAGAACACACATCTTCAGACACGGACAGCATTTGGCCCCTCCTCTGAATTACCAGGTTGTCTTCCATCAGCAGCTGTGAACACTGCCATGCCTCATCAGATTTTTGAGGATTTATTTCCTGGACTTAGTGGACATATTGCTCAGCACCATAATGCATCGAAGTTGTAAGCTGGGCATTTGTGATCTATGAACTATCTATAATACAATTCAACTCCAGTAACAGACACAATTAAAGGAGGCAGAATCAACTTTCAAAAAACTAATTTTAATCAAAACAAAAAAATTGTTGATCATTAACAAGTTTATAAAACAGTGATTTAGTTACATAAATAAATTGATATCAGTGTATCAAATCTTAATTACTTTCAACTTCATGAGCATGTTTACATGGGTGATGAAGTACAACCTTTTTACCTATTATAATAAATAAAATGGAGCGCATGAAATAGTTTTTCTAAACAAAAATACCTACAAACATACCTCTAGCATGTTCTCTAATGAAGGGAACAAGAGACACTGGACAACTTTTGCACCAAAACATAAAAACTGCTTTAAAAAGCACAAGGATACAGAACCATCAGCTAAAGTAAAGACACTATACTGTAACCAAAGTTGGTACTTAATAATATAATGAACAGTTTGGTAGTTAGATCTCCAGTTTGGTTATTTTAAAGCATTAAGACAAGGCAAGATAGAAGGCTGCTTTTGTTTGAGTAATTCTAGAGAAAATAAGATATATTAAAAAAACAAACTGAAAAGTAGAACAGTCATACCTACACAACTTTCTGTCCTGCACAAAGTCAAAATACCTATGCAGAATATATATATATAATATATATATGTTATTTGTGCACAAAGGTTAGCTTATTATTAGCTCACTGCAAAGGCGTAACGTATCATGTCAATCATTTTGGAAAACACTTTGCGTTTTGTGTCAAAAAGGATATTCTTTAAGTCTTCTAGGCTAGGAGGCACAAACCCCAATTCTGGCATACTGTATTCTTAATGCTAAGGCTTGCTGCTCTGGCTGTGTAATTCTTGTTGTCCCTCTTTACTATAGTGCCTGTTACAAGCATGTGTGTATGTGTGTATACATATATATGTATACACAGGTTGTATAAATATATATATATAAAATTTTCCCCAATAGGTATCAGTCCAACCATGCAATCCAAAAGGTGGCTCTGCATAGATGCCCAGCATATAGTTCACCACCTGAGCCAACCCTGAAGCAAGGCGCACTTTAGTCCTTCTCATAGGTTTTTTTTTTTGTTTAAAACCAAGCTACTGCAGCTTCAAGTATTTTGCATTACATAGATTTTTTTATAAATTAGTTAATGTTATATTTTTCAATATTCAGACATATACTATAATATATATACAGTACAATAAATGCTCTCATTCTTTTTTTAATTTTTTTGATAAATCCCTGAGAATGTATGTTGACAGTCGCTAAGTTTCCACATGCACAAGCATTGTGTGCCATGCTTCTGGATGAACAGCACTGCAAAGCCACGTGGTCAGCCTTTTAACTATTAGTATTTCATTTGTTGGTTTGTTTAAATATGCTGAAATGTAAGGATGAGTTACAAAGGAGTAAAGCTGAATCCATTCGAGGTACTTATCACAGGATGGAGGTGTTTTGTTTGGTTTTTAAAGCCATTGCAATATATGCTTGTTTTTGAGGCTGTGAACATATACAGAAAGAACAGGAGAGCAATGTGGGCTTTTGCCACTTGACAACATATACTCAGTGTAAACCAAACCTTTTTTAACCTCTCTCTCATACAAAACAGAAAAAAAAAAAATTTAAACACACAAACTTTCACAACATGACAGTTTAGTTTGCAAACTCAATATAACTATACACATATAATACCGGTGTGGCTCTGTTTCTTTAAGTTAAAAAGGATACAAAGGCAGGCTCAAGTAAAAACAAACCACCCCTCCCACCCCAACCCCCCCATTCACACATTTTCATCAACCAAACCGTTCACGAACCAGCATCATCAGTTTCTTTTTGCCTTTGTAGATTTGTTTTAGGTTGTCAATAAACTGTGTAAACTGGATGTGACCATCATGAGCCATTAGGAAGGTCTCTCGTGCCTTGCTGAGGAACTCTATAAACTCACTATAGTGTCGTGGGCTGATGTGAGTGAGACGTGAATGAGTTGTATTAATGTAGGCTCCGATTGTGGCATCCAAGAGTTGCCGTAAAGGGGCTTTGTCCAGTGACATGAGCTTTCCAGAGTTCCTCCTTCCATGAAGTCCCACCATGCCAGGAGTGGTCAAAGTACACCTACGCAAAATGTCTGACAGTACTGTTGCACACTTGACACTTTTGACCACCAGAGGTATTATAGCTGCTAGCTCATTTTTCCCAAGGGAGTGGCTGAGCGCACATGCCCACAGAACGTCATTAATGGCAGGGTGTGTGTCCTGATTGTAACTCAGGTTGAGATGTGTCATGGCCAAAGTGGCCAGCTTGTAGGCCCGCATGGGGTAACCACGGTGCTCCATGTATCGTGCTATAGTAAAAAGCTGCGAGTAGCTCATGCCAGTTGTAGCAGCATCTAGAACGATTTGGTAAGCAGTCTCAAAAGCTATGTGATCCTTTTCACATAGGGTCAGTGCAGAGAGGGCACAGTTTTGAGGATCCTTCATGGCACACTGTAGAGCAAGCGTCCTAGCACTGCCAGCCAGCTTCTCCTGCTGATGGCAGTCCAGATGCAGACGGACGATGGTGCTGTTGGACATCACTGTTGTAGCAACAATACTAGTGGCTTCTGTTGGAGTGAAAAGTGTAAACCAGTTTTGCATGATACTATCCAGTGCATAAACACCTGGGGAGAGAAAGAAAGGATTAGCCACAACTGATAAAACCCATCAGAGATGTTCAGAAGGAGATTTTACTTCCCACGAAGTCTGAGGTTACCAGTACATCTGAGTAAGAAGGGCTAAATCCAGACAGCATGGTTAGACAAGGACATTAAAATAAAGGCTACTGTGCAAACTCTGTAGCAATCACCAAAATCCAGAAAATAAAAAAAACAGCCTGCAAGATAAGCTTTGACCTCCTGTTGTGACAGCTGAACTGTTTTACAAATTACTTAAGATAATTTGGGTAAAACATTCTGACTCCTTTGGTCTCATGACATCACTCAAAAGTAGCCCTCACTCTGCACACCACAGCAATTGCAACTTCTTTTCTCATTGCAAATCAAAAGGCACAGCACATATGAAAAGTGAGCAAAATGGCTTTCTAATAGAACACCATGGCATACCTTAGCAGAACTTACTAAGCACACCTTCAAGCAATCAAACTCACAAGCACGTGAACATCAAGATCCTTATTAGAGAAATATGCTGAGCAATATCATCTACTGGATATTTTATCCTTAGTATCACTGCATTCCCAGTGTGTGTGTTTGGCAGGGAACACTGATTGATGGGTTCCATAAATTGAACCTTATAGTCAACTAGACTGCCTTATTATTGCTAGAGACAGTTTACACACATTTGTGAGCCCACCTAAACTACACACAGAGGTTTTCATTGTCTCTGCAGAGCCCTGATGCTTCCCGTGCACCTCTTCACTCATTTGCAACAATTCAACACAGCCAGAGAATACCAGGTCTTCATTTAAATACACAGATTCCCAGCTCTACCATGTTGATTCTTTACCCTGTTGATTAAGTCTCAAGTGTACGTTATAGGTTCTTTATGGGACATTTCTATTAGAATATATAAACCAATTGAAAGCAATATTAAACCCAGTATTTTATTTGCTGATATGCAACTACACAAAATAATACTCAGGCACTAATATCTGTGAGATAGTCTCAGCAAAAATTATCTTAGCAAAGATATAAAAGCAATAAAACAAGAGCATTGCACGAAAATTTGCAGACACAAACCACTTTCTGGCTGAGGGCATACAAAGGCAAGCTCTATTTCCCCATGCTATTGACAACAACATATTTCCAGCTAAGCATAAAGCAAAGAATAACTAATCCAGAGAATAACCAGCAGCAATCCTCTAAACTTCTGAAACTCAAGAAGCATCTGTGCAATACAATCCAACTCAGATACATGAAGGAGAAATACAACAGAAAAACATGCTCTCCAGAAATACCTTTACTGACAATTAAAATTGCTCCCTTATCCTAAGTACTTAGATTGTTCCCATTAGCACAGCTGCCGATTTTTGAATTTTTTTTAACAGTTACACAGCTTTTAATGCACTCATCTTCATTTTCAGAATCTATATACTCATCTTGCAGATGGTAAACCTTAATATGGAAGCTAACGGATGCCTCATTAAGACACACAGGAATCTATGGCAAAGCCCAAAGATGATCAGAACATGCTACTGAGAGCACTGTTCTCCCCCTTCTGATTCAGTATTTGGGGTATTGAGTATTTGACTATGGGTATTTCCCATAGGTTATGCACACTCCCACCTTTTGGAGATAGAAGTTGCACTGCATTACTCAGCTATGGTTTCTCTTGTTCTGTGCCTAGAAACACCCACTAATCATTGCCATAATGTGTTCTCCCTAAAGGAATTTTACAGATGAACATAAAGGGGGAGACTTTTGCAGGACCTGGGTGTTGACAAGGAACATCAAGCCCTGTAAGAGTAGCTGACAAGGGAAACATTTCAGAACATACCTACTTCTGTTGCACATGTTACCAACCACCTCACCATTTCCCGCCGTCGCCAATTCAGTGTTGACAGCGTCATCCGCATCACCTGTTAAAAGAACCCAAACAAAATACAAATTAATCCTATTGCAAATCAAGGCCACAGACCAGCAATAAGGAATTTTAAGTTACTTAAATACACTGGAGTTAAAAATAGCAGCCTCTTGCCCTCTCCACTCTATTACTTCTTTTACACTTGATATGTCAATTTGAAAAACACTGTTCAGATATTACTGAACACCATGCAGAGAGTAATTCCAACTGTAGATCCTTCAAGGATAGAGGAAAGAGACTGTTTTATCTGTGGGAAAGAAAAAATCCTAGCCCACAAAAAAGCCTCCTCCCAAATAACAAAAACCCATCAATCAATTACCAGTTACCCAAATTGTATTACATAATGTCTCCTCCCTCTATGCACAGGTTTATCAGTAATCAGAGTGTGATATTCTAGGGCATATAATTGTCCTAAGTAGTCAGATTCTAGATAGGGAATACAGACAATCTAATTACAATTAAGTTGAGGGAAAAAGAAGGGGGAATCATCTGCAGGCCACTAGAGACAGTGTTGACACTAAGTTTTTTGCAGGAAAAGCGTTACTGTAGAAAACTACACAGCTGGGAATTACTACCAGAAAACTGCTATGCATCTTCCTTCTGGAAAGAAAATCTTTAAGATTCTTAAAACATCTTTGTTAAGCCTGGAACAGAACAGTGGGCAAATTCTACACCAGTTTGTTCCAAACCCTGGGATTGAGGACAAAGTATGGGTTTGTGATATTACTTTCACTAGACCTCAGTGAAGACATTCCGATGACACTGTCAACCACAGAAGAGTATTCTTGAATACAGTGATATCCAAAGTGTGCTGTTTCCTTTAAATGATATTTGGTGAATGCTTGAGGTGATACATAGGTCAACCGCAAGGATTTTTCTCTCACATAAACAAACATTAAAGGCAAATGAAACAAGCAGATTTCCACAGTGACCATGGAAATATGAAAGCCTAACAAAGCATACAGAACCTCAGCTTTTTGATTACAGATTTTAATACCTTTCTTCAGCATGGGAAGCAACTAGGATAATATCCTTTCCCCAGAAGTCTTTGGAGCAAGTATTTATTAAAGCAACTTTATTTACTGAAGCAAAGTAATAACTGGTTTTCTGATCTTCGCATGGTTTTTTTTTTGTTTTAAGAATTCCCAGAAGAGGGATGAAGGTATTTATTTTTGTTGAAATGAACTGTGTATACTCCAAGATTCAAAAGGATCAGGAAATATTACTACTTGGCTATCTCCTTTTAGCTCGCGAAGTCTCTCACAGGAGCCTGAAAATTGATCTGAGGTTCTTGTACACCTCAAGCTGAGTCAGATGCATCTGACTATTCCACAACTTGTGGAGTATAGGATTTTGATGATGGAACTGAGAGGGCTGTTGTGAGCACAGTCTGCCTTTGCAACAGGTCATTATGGTTGACCATGGCTTCCAACAGGCATATACTAGTTCTCATTTAGGGAAAAGGAAGAGAAGAAAAACTAAGAAACCCCTGAAGACCATGAAGAAAATATAGTGCATTTCTGGGAAGCAGAGTAATTTTACTTTCTAGCCAGTCCTACATGTAATCCTGAACCCATTGCACTGGTCCTTCTCTCACTGCTGAACGGAAGAGTGCCCTGCAGCCAGTGAATGTCAGCTCTGTCTTTCACCCGAATAGCACAAAGGGGTTGTGCAGACCCTTGGTCTGTGTTTACCAGTACATTGAGCCTTCCATTAAAAGCTATACCCATGAATGCTGCAACAAATTTCTTTCTTCTATTATAATAACAACAAATGAGGGAAATACCTGAAGGCCCAATTCCAGAGAAACTTTCAGAAGAGTTATGTCTGGCAAGCTGTCCATGAGTGTTGCTATTTTAAATGCATCCTGGGCAAGTTTGAAGATGTGTGATGAGGAGTGGATGTTTTTCTGGATGGATTCTAACACTGTTTCCAATCTCCGAACATCACCTGCAAGGTGAAAACAGAATCACCAAAATGGAACAAGCAACCAAAACAGCCAGGGATCCATGATAACTGAGCCTGACATTACTATGTAATAGTATGATGTTTCAGTTATACTCACTTTGTTTTTAGAAACCTTCCATAATTAGATCACATATGAATGAAAGATACAAGAGAGAACAAACTCCTCTGTCTGATAGTGTTAGTGCAGCGCAGGGCCAGAAGTCATTCTGATTTGTGTATTTTAGAAGTGACTTGTCCACTCTTGTGTCTCACAGTCAATGTCATGTGTCAGGGGAACACAAGGCTATCTCATCAGCCTCCTACCAAGCTCATCCAGCTACCAGCTAACTAGATTAACTACTTTGCTAGAAAATTACATGACAGGTTTAAGCCAGTTCAGTTTGTCATACCCATTTCAAACTCATGCCAGACTCCGATTTGGATTCCTAAATCCAAGTTTTATGATCTGTTTACTCCATGCAATATGAAGAGCATACATTCAGTTGACAACGTAACTGACAGCAATGTACCTTTGGCTGCTGTCAGCATTGTTGATGCCAGCTCACACTGCTGGGATTCGATGTGACTTAGGGTGAACCAGCGGGGATACCGGTTTGGAACAACGGATGCAATGTGGTGAGGGCGGGACATGTCTCCTGAAGGAGCAGTAGATTCCAGTACCAGCAACCTAAAACAAGGAAGAAATCCTCTTTCATTAACATTCGGTTACTCATGAGCTAAACTAAAGCTAGAAAAACACTTGGCCTTGCCTATAAAATATGCCTTTTCAGTTACAGAAAAAAAAGTGCTGAAAACCCACTTCTCAGGGAGTCTCAAAAGTCCATTTGCTAAACTTGCCTACATCAGCGGGCATCTGCAGAAATTCACAGGACAATTAGGCCAACCATTAAGCCAAGCCAAACAGAAACTTTCCGCATCTTGTGTAGAGCTGAAGCTTTTTCTCCTGCTATTTCAACCCTTGAAACACAGTCCTCAGGAAGGAAAGTGGAGCATTTCTTGCTGTATTGAGAACATGTAAGTATTTTTCTGTATTTGGAACACACCTTCTTCAGTTGCAAATGCTCAAAGTAATGGGGAAGGATATTCAACAAATCATTTGGATTTTCACTTTGCAATAAATTCAGACACGAAAATATGTTCAGAAAGGACATCCTACTGTTCAACTGTGACTACTTTAAAAGTTTTTAAACTTTAGCCTGTCAATATTTTATAATGTATCATAATCCAATCCCCAACAGCAGTGACAGAAGTTTCCTTTAAAATTATTTTCAGATTCCATTTTCTAATTCTGAAGCAAAAATTTCATTGAGTATTCATTAATCTACAATAGTCTTATCCAACAAGGAGCATTCCTACTTAGAAAATTCAAATTAATGTGTTGTTGACTGCTACAACAGAAATGACAGCCCATAGCAAAGACTCAACTAATAGCCCTTGCAATACACTAGATACAGACAGTACACCAGATACTCCATAAATGTCAATATAAAAAGTAGGAGTGAACAAAAAAAGGAATTTTTATTCAGTACAATTAAGCATAGTTTCAGGATATGAATGGCTAAAGAGATATCAAATTATAGTAGTAAGGCAATGTCCAGAAGAAAAGCTTTTCTAGTGCTTATTAGCTTCTTGATATCTGCTAATATCTGAGGTCTGTTTCTACCAGCTTTCATATGCAGGTGATTTTCTAGCAGGAAGTCATCTGTGAGGACAAAGGAAGTTGGATCTCTTTTGTCAACAAAACTGCAACTACTGAACACTGCAAATCCAATGCATTGTTTTTCAGTTATAGAATATTTCTTATGGAATGAGCTCATTTAAACGTAAGTTACAATTTCTTATACTTAAATAAATACCTAAGTTCTGTAAGCAACAGTCGTGCATGTCTTTTTTTTTTTCTCGCAGTAAGATAGATTTAAGTTCCATCAGTTTTTTCTGTAGGTTCCTGAAGGATATGATTGTATATTTAACAATTCACTGAGAAAGGTAACTTTGAATATACAGGAAGGCATCTAGCAGGCACATAAAAATACAACACACCACATAAATAACTATCAGACACATGAATGTGCATGCAAATATGAAAACACCCTGAAGCCTTCCCTTTTCATTTGTATTGAGACAAATCCATTCCTTAGTACCACTAAGACACCTCTTTATGTACCTAAACTCTTGAGCTGATTTTTTCCAAGCATAGAGTAACGTTGCAGAGATGCATTATAAGATGGTTTCAATGAACAGAAAAAATCCTAACTATCTAATATAGAAAGGGATTACAAGGTTATGAGTAACAGTAAATAGACAAGAAGCATGAAAGAAAGAGGCTGTTTTGGGGAAATCTTTTGTCACTTTGAATTTCACTGCCAGCTTCTGTGCTCTTTTGCTGTGAAAAGATATGCTGTTGTGAATTGCTGGCTTTCACGCACTTTTGGCAAGGTTAGAAAACATCAGAAAAGCACAAGCAGATTTAGCATTCTTGCCTTTTTTTTCCCCTTTGAAACATCAATTATTTAGTTAGGTTTCAGCAAAGCCACCTTGTGATTAAACATCACCATTAAAGTCTAGCTCCCAAAGCCTGGGTGAAATTCAAGCTTAACAAGGCATCAGCCAAACTAAGCCAAATATTTGAGTTCAGATTCCAAGTGAGCAGTCAACTAGGTCACTGCAGATCCACATTCTACAAGGCTATGCTCCATATGTTTCAGAGCTGCAACCAGAGAACTGTAAAGAGAAGTGACCATCAAGCATTGCACAACCCTGTCCTTGCAGACCTGAGGAGCATTCATGAAAGGCTTTGTAGTCTCACTCTCATCATTGAGACTACTCAATGATGTAGTCTCATTCCATTGATTTAATCCTGAGCGTTACACACACTAAAATAGGACTCAAAAAATTAAACAGGTGTTTTTGCCAAAGCTGCCACAATGGGTAATTGACCCCTGCAGACTTGTGTGCAGACTGGCACTAAACACTTATATCTAAAGAGCAACTAGTTGGGGACTCGGGAAATTAACTTCTTTAATAAATGTTAAAGTGAGAAAATAAATATGCTTCACTTCTAAAAGCATGAGCAGCTTTAGAGATTTCTATGTAGCACCTTTACTAATTTCCACATGAGATTTCTGTCCTTGTTACAGCCACTTCCTCCTTCCAATGGAAGAAAAAAGGTGCTCAGGTTTTCATCTTCTGACCCATTCAACCACTCAGCCATGAGACATTCAGTCTTCATGTTTGCTTTATTCTTGTCCCCTCAAGGCAGTATGACACTACTTCTTCATTTGGTTTGTACTGGGAGTCCTTTATTCACTGAACTAACACTTTGGTGTGAATGGAAAGAGTAATCAGGCTTCTTCAGAAGAATTTAAGTGCAGAGGAATGCAGACAGACATGGAATAGAAAGTGTCTAAATCTGCTATCAACACAGTTCAAGATAGCAGTCCACGTTTCTGAAGAATGACAAATATCAAACTACAAAAAGACTTATTACTGTCTAGGACTGAACTTTCATCTGTCTTATACAGTGATGAAAAAAGGGCTATGGAGGGAAAACAGCCCTGATTGTACTGATGTCTCTTCCGATTTTACCAGATGGAAACAAAAAGACAACTCTTTCTTATACTGGTCTATTTGAGAAGTAACTTCTTTGGCTGAAATGACAGCTTCATAGCAAATGGGGGCGGGACCAACCCAAGACTAACTGGAGATTTCATCATCTGGATCTTTCAGCATCTTGCTTGTTTTTCTAGTTGAGAAAGGAAACTTGCAAAAAACAAGCTTTCAGTTATGACTGGTTTTTGCGGAAAGCCCAAATCCTTGTTCAAAAGAAACAGCATACTGGCATCATATTCACTGAGGCGTTCAGTGCACTAAGAAAAACTGCTGAGGGATGTCTATTCCAGCCTTGGACCATTGTTTCAGTAGTTTAGTTTAAGGAGGAAAATGCCAATCTATCTCTTGAGAAACACTTTAAGGTACTAACTGAAAGTAAATACAAGGACTCATTAATATTTTGTAAAACAATTTACCTTTTTTTCTTAAAAAAACCATATACAACCAAACCAACCACAAAAACAACAAAAACCAAACCAAACCAAACCCAACCAAAAACCTCCCACCAACCAAATTTTGTACAATCTTCCTGATCTGATATAATCAGTTATTGATACACTTATCCTGAGATAAGACAAGCACACTTAAATGGCCCAGACAGCCTTCTGATCATACATTTGAATGCCCTCAATAGTTCATCAGCAATGTGCTTTTGTCTTCTCAATCTATTTCCTAAAATGCTAATTATAGCCAGAAAGTATTCAAGGTCATGCTTCATGCTTTTAGAGTCTTCACATAACAACCACTACTCGACACTCTTGGAGGCAGGAAAATACCCAACAGGCTAAGCAGACCTTTGGCCTGACCTGATAGTAGCTATATTTTGCTCTTATGCATGGCCTCCAATTTCGTCCTTTGAACACAGAATTATTTTCTCCCTATTTAGCTTTTTGGAGAGATTAGATCCAGAATAAACACCTCCAAAGCATAAGGGCACAACCTTTTGATGAAGCAAAATACTACTTAAGTGGATAGGATGTCCTTAAATCACTGTGCAATCACGCTTGGTACTAATGACCAGGAAAATGCAACATTTTTTCTTTTTTATAATCTAGGACTTGACTGCTCTTAGTATTCAGCTGTGGCTATTCTTTGTCAACCATCAACTACTAGGTTCTTGACAGATATCAGACAATTCAGACAGGACTACTTTCTTCCCTGCGTTTTATGTGTACAATGGATCTATCACTGATCATTTAGGTCCTTGAAACCTCATTCAGAAGTCTTTTCTTAGAGATCATTACTAATCTGGCCTGCCCTGAGACAGAGCCAGCACACACTGAGCACAGCCTGAGAAACAGCTTTTTTCTGATTACTGAAGACAAATGGGATGCAAACCAGACATTCTGCTGTCATTGGACATACTTCATTTAAACACCAACATTCATCAGAAGAGGACAAGATGTTATGAAGCACAAAAAAATATACAGGCTCAGACCACACCACACGGTTTCAAATGTATTAAGACTCAATTTATAAAGAAGGTCTATGAAACAAATAGTCCTAATGAACAGATTAAGCAGCAGAGGATCCTGAGACTTATGGTGAAATACCTCTTTCCTCATTTCATTACTGATACTATCATATACACATGACCACATGGGTGGCAGAACACATGTGCTGGAGTGGCTGTATAACACAAAATCTTGTGCCCCAAGAGTGGGATTCTAGAAGGATTTTAAATAGAAAATCCTGTTTTACAAGTCTAAATAAACATTAATTGTATATTTATAAACTATTATAGAATAGTTAGTACAAATACCGATTACTTTTATAGATGACAGAAGCACAATACTATCTCCTTGAATGGAGAACATACATTTTAGAAAAAGAGACTAGGTCTTGATTACCAAACTTTTTACCCTTTCCCCACTCACTGCTTGTGCTCTTTCTAGACAACTGATGAATACGCACCGCATGGCTCTCAGTGCAGTTTTGTATGCCAATTCAGCATCATGAGGTAGGAGAGAGGTGAAGAGATACTTGGCAAATGTGTGCATTGGAACACTCTCTCTATGGATGACTTCACCTAAGCCACTATATGGTCCACCTGCACGAAAGAGAAATAGAACATCAGTCTTTACAAACTGCCAAACCCCGACTTTTGAACCTTTAAAAGCATTCACTACACCTTTAGTTACAACTGGTATTCAAATACAGAGTTTGCTGTACTAAAGGTGGAGTTATATTGCAGTTTTCAGTGAAATACGTAACACATCACATAAAGACAATGTATTACAAGTATATTAAAAGACATGTATCATTTGAGAAAACAAGACTGCAAATTGTGTAAATACTAAGCACCCTACAGTGCTCATACGAATGACAGAATGGTTACAGTACTCCATGGGGCTCTTTCAGCAATAGTATGCATTGCTGTGGTATGCAAAAGTAGAAAGTCAACTAATCCTATCTTTGCCTCCACACAGTTACATTATGCCTATATACCCTCTTGGCGTGTAACTATCACAAATTCACCAGAAGAAAAAGTGATGACAGTAGAAAAACATGTATCTTTAATTGAAATTACACGACCAAACACCACAGCAGCACCTGATTCCTCAAATGTCTCACCTGACATCAGGTATTTAAATAATCCTTTGTTCTGGACTTGGTCAAGTTGTGACTCAAGTCTTGGGTCCTGTCCCTGGGTCACAACAATCCCAGGCAGCTCCACACGCTGGGGCAGAGTGGCTGGAAAGCTGCCCACAGGAAAAGGCCCTGGGGGTGCTGGTGACAGCAGCTGGACATGAGCCAGTGTGTGCCCAGGTGGCCAAGAAGGCCAAGGGCATCCTGGACCAGCAATAGTGTGGCCAGCAGGACCAGGGCAGGGATTGTCCCCCTGTACTCAGCACTGGTGAGGCCACACCTCAAATCCTGTGTCCAGTTCTGGGCCCCTCACTGCAAGAAGGACATTGAGGGGCTGGAGCGAGTCCAGAGAAGGACAATGGAAACGGGGAAGGGTCTGGAGCACAAGTCGTGTGAGGAGCAGCTGAGGGAGCTGGGGGTGTTTATTCTGGAGAAAAGGAGGTTCAGGGGTAGCTTTATCACTCTCAACAACTGCCTGAAAGGAGGTTGTGGCCAGGTGGGGATCAGTCTCTTCTCCCAACTAACAAGTAACAGGACGAGAGGAAATGGCCTCAAGTTGTGCCAGTCGAAGGTTTAGATAGGATATTTTCTTAACTGAAAAGGTTGTCAGACACTGGAACCAGCTGGGTGGTGGTGGAATCACCATCTCTGAAAGTGTTCAAATGAAGAGTTAACAAGTCATTTAGGGACACGGTTTAGTGGTGAATACAGTGGTGTTGGGTTAATGGTTGGATTCAATGATCTTCTGAGTCTTTTCCAACTTGAACAATTCAATGATGATGAACACTAGGTCAGATCATGCACCAAAGCTGGCAAAGTTAGTCCATTATAGTCACATGATTTTAAAAATTCTTTTTTAATGTGAAAACTACCCCCATTGTTGGGGCAATGGATTTTTATCACTCAGTAAAGTGTAGATTTCAACTTCGTTAAGAGTAGCATCAGGATTAACGACAACAACAAAGTTAAATGCAACTATTTACTTGCTGAGTTCTAACGTTCACAGTGCATATGAATCCCATTTGTACATTTCTTCTGCACACTTAAGATTGTTATTCCTGTTAACAGGAAAACTGTGTCAAACATTTTCTGACTCCAGTGACAAGAGGTTCAGGCATTAAGTGTTGCAAGATACAGAATAAGAATCTTATATTAAATATTACTGGACTATTATTGCACAGATAGCATCCAGGAAACCTAGAAGTTACTACTACTTCTGCAAGAGACTCCAACACACCACACTTGAAAGGATGAATGGATGAATGGACAGCCAGCTGTGTGAGTTCACTTCTGTTTAAGCAACGTTTTTGACTGGTGCTTTAGCACAACATGCAATGATAAAAATCACTAGGCATGAAAAAATTCTGAACTCCATAGGTGGGCATTTCTAAAGACTGGGGCTGATTGCAGAGGAAATGTCAATGAAGATTTAGTAGGTGGCAGTGTGTCTCATAATCATTTAAAATGAAGTTGAAAGCCATTCAAAACTAGCTGGCATTGCTTGAATGAAAGAAGCCATTTCATATGTGTTTGCCGGTTGGTGGTCCAGTCAGAAACTCAGTCAGGACACAAAGAATACATGACAAAGCATTTATATGAAAATATATTCTGCCATTAACTTAGCAGTCAAGCAGAAAAATCAGAACAGTTCTTGCAAAATAGTCTTATGTTCTGCTTTCCCACGCACTCAAATGGTAGCTGCATACAGCATGCATTAATCTGCATTAACAGCATAGAAATCAGCTTTATATCGGATTAAGTTTTCTTTATTGTATCCACAGGACTTTAACTAAAAACTTACAATTGGTATGATAGCACCTTAAATCACCACACAGCTTTTCCTCCATGTGGGCTGGCAGTTTCTGCCTAACATGGAGTAATCTGAAACTACTGCAGGAAAGCCACATTTCTCATCACGCACTTATGCAAGACCATTGTTGCACATTGCTCACAATGGCAATTTTTTAGATAGTTATATTAGCAGACTTCCTGCTATGATAATTTCTTTACTACCCTAAGAAAACATTAAAAGAATTTCAGTGATCTAAGTAAACTAGAATCATCAGAGAAATCCTGCCTTTTTCTCATCCTTACCAGTAACAGATCAGTAAACTGATTCTATAACCCAGAGAAATCCTGTGTGGTAGTCAATAGCTAGATCTAGACAGTAGCTATTCCTGTCCAAAGGCCATAAAGCAGCAGTACAGTCACACCATGATGGAAACTCTCCCTGCGTTGCAGCTTCTCTTTCAAATCTGGGCAAAAACAGTGACTTAAAGCTGAAAACCCAAACCAACTTACTTTCATAAACGACAAAGTTTTAAAAGAATAATGTGTTAGAAAAAGAAAGCAAAACCTGACTGCTGTGTATTAATTTCACAACTTACTTAAGGCACTACCACACCCACCTTCAAGCCATGAGTATGCACTCAAACCTGGACCATACTTTTGACTAATGTGTTGCTCTGAAGTTTTTTCTTTCATTCAAAAAACCAAAAACCAGAAAGACAACCATGGAACCCATGAAACCACTCTCTGAATGTGAGGCTTTGGTGCTACAAGTTAAGCCTTTTTAAAAGTTAAGGCAAAAGTATGCACTTCCATGTACAGATTTCATTTCAACACTCTGGCTAATTCCAAAACACAAATTGTTGTCTTGGTCAGAATTTAGGCACAAGACCAGGCCTTAAGCCACAATATTTGACCAAATATTTTCATTTCCACCTATGATACAAACTTCAAAGGCAAGTAATTTTCCTGATTGCCACAAATAAAATGTTACATTTCTGTCTCAGCAAATACAAGTGAATTTTCTGAGCTCTTCACTTGGGAACAGAGGTAAAAATTTTCACACATTTATAAAGCTGCCAGTCTAGCTCCTTTTGCAGAATACAAGGAACACTTAGAATTTTGCTACCTGGGAACTGCTGGTAACTGTTGTTTGTATTACGTAATAGCTAGCCTGGACTGTATAATAAGGTTATGGAGATTATGACACGCAACAAATGTAAAGAACAAAGTGTAATAAAAATTAAAACAAAATGTTTACAGGTCAATATATGCCTTATCTCTGCAGTCATCTGGTACCTACAACATGTCTGATTTCCATAAGGGATTTGAAAAAAAACTTTCCTGAAGTTCCAAGTAAAAAAGAAACAATCTGAAGCATGTAAGGCAGTTTCTACAGAAACAGTAGTTCTGTGTGCTTGTGGAAGTGGAGACAGTTTAGAGAAGCAGTTAGCATCTATATTCAGCTACCTTCTAACAGGAAGACTGCTTGTTTTCGAAAAATCTTCACCAGAGTATCATCCAATTCAATTTCCTGTAGCTTAGAAATGAGCTGCTCCTCATTTCGACAAACCTTCTCTTGTGCATACAAGCCATCTGGCATTATTCGCTGCTGTCCCAGCCCTATCAATGCTACTTCCACAGCCAGTGTTAAATAAGATTCCCCTTCTTCTAAGAACTTGTGTGCAGGCAGGTGCTGGTACTCCAGAGTTTTGCATTGCCCCAGGTTCTCTGTAAGGGGTGACACAGAAAAAAAACCACATCAACAAACCATTGTAACCCATAATATGCCTACAATGCCACAAACATAAAGTCTTCTGCTGTATTAATTTTAAAAAATTATTTCATTACTAGCACAGTCTCAGAGTGCAACAATCCAACCTAAAATATGTCATCTGATTCCACATGGCAGAACTACACAAAAGAATTTGGTTTTAAATAACCCACTCAAGTAAAAATAAAAGTTTTCATTTTTAAACTGCACAATTTCAAGAAAGGCAGTTCCTCCAGCTTTGTGTTAATGAGGCCAAAACTGTAAGATCCATTTCAATTTCTTTCCCCACCCATTTCTGTATTTCCTTAAAGCCTTGATGTGCAAGAGGAAGGGAAAATGTTTATACACCTGCATAGATTTCAGTTGTAGCTATTAGAATTGTGCAAATACAATAGGCCTGGAAACTCCACACCTTTAATGCACCCTCTGTTTGCTACCACTCTTTTCAGGCTTTTAATTTGATACAGTTGTGTTTATGATCAAAATGCATATTGTTAACAATAGAAGTCCTACTTTTAGTAACAATTACAAACAAATTCTATGCAGGCCAAGCCATAAATTGCTTGAAAGAATGCTACCAATTCATTTGGTACTTCACAGACAACAACATATGACAAAATGCAATTCCAGCTTGTAGCATTTCACAGGCTAATGTGGGAACAAAAAGATGTAATTGTCAGATGTAAGGAGATGGGCAACTGCAGCAAATGGAAAGGCTGAGTGCACTTGAAAGATTGCATATGCGTGTGCAGAAGGAAGTTACTTTTCAACACACGCTGTTTTTACTCTGCGGGGTTGTTTAGGTTTTTTAGTAACAGCAGAGAATCTGATTTCCACATTTTTAAATTAGAAGTTCTTTCAGAATGGGTAGATAGGAGATTAGAAATTTATTGAAGAAAATCTAATTGAGTAAAAGAAGTTTTGAGGCAAAGCCCCAAGAAGATTGTGGATGTGTATATAAAAGAGCTGCAGGTAAAGGAATGAATCCAGTTTCTGTCCACAGTGGTGGTGTTAAGAAGCTACCCCAAAGGTGGAAAGAGACTGAGAATAAGGAATTAATCTATTAAGCTCCTGGGGAGCAAATATCGAAATTGAAATGGATGTACACATCCTATCTCTATCCCAAATTATGTATTGATATAGCAACCCTACTTTCCAACTCCTATAATTTATAGACTATGTATGTAATCAATTTTAAGTATTTTGTCATTGTTTTGGAGTATTATGTACACTGTAGCTAAGAAATCCAGTAACATCCAGCGCTGTATTCGAAGTGTTGCCAGCAGGTCAAGGGAGGTGATCCTGCCCATCTGCTCAGCACCAGTGAGCCCACATCTGGAGTGCTGTGTCCAGTTGTGGGCACATGGGCATGCTGGAGCAGATCCAGTACGGGAACACAAAGATGATTAAAGGACTGCAGCATCTCTCATACAATGAGAGTGAGAGAAGTGGGATTATTTAGCCTGGAAAAGAGAAGGCTCAGGAGGATCTTACCAAAATGTATAAATATCTGATGGGAGAATGTAAAGAAGACAGTGCCAGACTCTTCTCAGTGGTATCCTGTGACAGGACAAGAGGCAATGGGCACAAACTGAAATACAGGAAATTCCATCTGAGCATAAGAAAACACTTTTTAACTATGAGGGCAGTTGAACACTGCAGGAGGTTGCCCTGGAAGGTTGTATGGTCTTCACTCTTGAAGTTACTCAAAACCCAATTGGACACAGACTTGGGCAATGTGCTGCTCTAGGTGACCCTGCTACAAGCAGACCAGGTGGACTAGATGATCTCCAGATGTGCCTTCCAACCTTAGCAACTCTGTGGTCCTATGATTTCCTGCAATTTCCCAGAAAGAGCACAGTGCAATGTATGTGGAGAGGACTGCTGCTATAAAGTCTTATTGGGCTTTATCTCAAGCGTGACATATGGAATTGCCTTCAAGAATGAGCAACTGGTGATTTTTAAGTGCTTTCTTAGTTTACTTTAAACATTTTCTCCCCCTTGCGTTTTCCAAAGGAATGCAAATGTGAGTTCTTACACTATAAAAACAGTGGCTTTGAGGCTGATTCAAAAAGGCAAGATAGAAAAATGTCTCCAGTAAATTAAGACATGTACAAGATTGCTCCCTTTGTTTGGCCTTACCTGTGAAGTCAGAGAATCCATGGAAGCTTTCATCATCTACCCTGCAGGCTTCCATCAGGCTACTGAAAAGGGTGCCAATGGGGTCCAAAGGGTGTCCTACCCAACCTTCAAGATTCGTTATTGAGGTTACTCCTCTGTGGAGAAGTTCTGTGGTAAAAAACACACAGAGAGGAGGGAGGGAGGGAAAGAGAGCTCATGTTAGCTCATCAAAACAATTACACAAGTAAAACTGCTTAAAATGATCTCAGTACAGAATTCACAGTATTTCCAGTAGCTTCTGCATAGAAAGAGAAATTAGTATCTTTCAGGGTGAATTCTCTGCCCCTTGTGATTATGTAAATGAAGAATAAGAAAAGAGAAAGAATGGAAGCCAAATTTTTTGAGCACTTGCAAAGTGTATTATGGGTCAAAAATTTCAGTGGCAATTGAAACCTCCTCCTTGATATTAGTAACTCTTCTGAAAACCTCTTCTTGAAGTATTATAATAAAGGCTTTTTTTGGTAAAATAATTGCAACAATTTCCTCACTCAAAAAGACACAGTAACCCTTTTACATTTGAAATTAATCTTGTGGAACTGAAATAAGTAAGAATATTCTAAAATATGTTGCAATTTCATAAATTATGAGCTTATCCTGCATCTCTCAACTCAGGATGACAGCTACTTTAAAGAAAAAAGGAATCAAATATTTAAATGAGGTATACAAGAAAAAGTTATCTTTTAATTTCATCAAGTGTATTTTTTAAATTTTAGAATTTCAATCCACAGATATCTTCACAGAAAGTTTGTTCCATAGCCCTTAACCATTTTTTGGTTAGAATAAAAAAAACCAACCAACCAAACAAACAAAAAAAAAAGTTAAGTGCAACGAATTGGAAGTGTGATTGTCATAGAAGATATTAGAGATTCCCCAAATCCAAGTCATACAGCAACAGCTCCCCTTCAACTCTAACTCCCAACTTTTTTCCTCCTGGACACACAGACACAATGAGCTATGAGAGATCAGATGCATTACAGGTGACCATTTAAAAACTGTATACAAGTCATTACAGATGCTCTGCTTCTCTGCCTGTCACACATTAACTTGTACCTCCCTCCACTCTCTTCTTCACTGTCATATACCTGAGTAACCACATGTGTTAAACTTTTAAGTTCTACTTCTTCCTATTTAAATGTGTGCGGCTACAAAATGAAACACAGCATGGTAGGGTTTTTATTAAAGAATCCACTGGTACGTAATATGAAAAAACCTAAATCACTGTATTTCTAACAAATAGCATGTACTAAAGACAACAGATAGAAGAAAGGAATACTATCAAGAAATACTCAGTGATTTCTTACTGATTCACTATATTCTATTTATTCTATCATGCCTACTTATGAGCTTCACTTGTGTCATGCCAACCAAAGACTTCAATCCTCTCATCAGAGACATTTAACTTTAAATCACACAAGTGGTTCCATGGATGTCAGATCAGTCACATGAATAAAAACTAAGTAGAAGCATGTGGTGTTTGCTGAACTGAAGTCTAAAACTCGGCTGTAGCTGCTCTGGTTATAGAGACCTGCACAAATGATGGTATGAAAAATTCTTTTAAAAATTCCCCACGAAGAGTAAAAAATAAAAAAAGCAGTGAGTGACAACACAGAAGCGACAAACTACTTTGTTTCAAGGCAGGATGGATCACATTTCATGCACTCTTTTTTATTTATAATAGCATAATATTAGGTGATGGCTATAGAAACTGCTCACAGGGAAAGGAACAGAGGTATTGAATCTCTACATGCTGCACTACCAACTGGAAATGAAAAGGAGCACTGCTACAACCACCACACTTGTAACAGACCCTTCACACATGCCAGTGGCACAAACACGCACACTGACACAGGCACCTCCCTTCTTAAAAACAGTGTTCAAATAAAATCCTTCTTCTTGGGGTCTGTGGGTAAAAAAGTATGGAGGCGCATAGGAACGGCAGCTAAATTTCTTTCAGCTAGGTGCATAGCTTGTCTTCTAAATGCTCATTTCTGGGAAAACATCTGAGCACATGTGAAAAATGTACACATACGACTTCACACTGGTATTTTTGACTACAATGCATGAGGATACACACAGTTTAGAGTAGCAAAGAAGATCTAAAATAAAATTTGAATGAAAGGATTAGTGTAACAGCTGAGAAAAGTAATTCCAGATTTTCCACAAGCATTCTTCTACTACAAAGCCATCCCCTTCTTCCACTGACTCTTCAAACTAAAAAGGTTCAGTGCAGGATTATTTCAGGTTGCAAGGAACACACAACATAAAATCTGTATCTGAAGGAGAACACTCCTTCAAAAAACCCAAGGGGTAGTGCTCAGTGGAACACCACAAAATATTGCGTTAAACAGCTTTAAAAAAAACCCAAATAAAAAAACCAACCAACCAACCAAAAAAACCCACAAACAAAAAAAAACCCCAAAAGCCCCCAAAACCAAACCAAAACAACCAAACAACCAAAAACAAAACCCCAAAAAACAAAACCCCAACCCATCAACCAATCAAAAAAACTAAAAAACCCCACCCAAAAACTCAATCTGTCTCAATTCAGAAACATTAGAATTGTAAGCATTAAAAGAGATTCTCCTGGAACACACTGCCAAGTTGGATGCGTTTCTGTAGTTCAGACTTTCCTTCACTGATACTCTCAACATCAACTTCAGGCTTACATCTCAGAATATGTAGCTCAGCAAAATTATAGATCAGAGAAAAAAAAAATTAAACACATGACATGCCCATGCAAAGATCTACTCAAGTCTGTAAATTACACAGGGTGACTACTTTCATTGTGTAACCAAAATCCTTGACTGGGATAAAGGCCCCATCATGCCAGATATATCGCAAAAGGCTGGAAAGAGCCCTGCACACCTCACAGCACAGCTTACAGAAAATTTCTGACATCCAGAGTATGGTATTACCACTATCCGGACCGAAGAGCTAAAAGTCACTTCTCACTTTAGTTTCAAAACCAGTTTCCTGATGCAAAGTTCCTGGTATTACTGTCAACTTGCATGCCCTTTGCCCTGGTCTTCCCCACATTTACCTTTCTTCTGACTCCGGAACATTTCCAGCTGTTTCTGCTGCTGCCTTCTTAGTGTATTAACAATAGCTATTGCTAGCCTCAGTGCTTCTCGTGGGTATCCGTGAGATCGTAATGCATCCACCCTCGCACAGGCTGTAGGAACATGTTCTAAAATGGAAAAAATAATTGAGAAATAGCAACGTTTGCATATCTGCAATGGCCTGTTTTGCTAGGTTACTCAAAAGGGCTTTTTTGTTTAAATTTTTTTTCTGTTTTGTTTTTAAAACTATGCAAGAGAGACTTAAAGGACTACTTCTGAGCCAACATTTCAAGGGAACGTCTGTTCTTTTTGCCAGGCTTTTCATTCATCTCCCCACCACCTCCCCCCTCAAGATAATGCCATAGAAAATGAACAAAGCACCAAGTCATGGAAACATCTTTCCGGTTTAGCCACTTACCATGCCAGAGGGGCCACCCCTGAGAGTCAAAGAGCAAGTTTTCAGTGTCGTCATGGTAACAGTAGTTGGTGTATAGGTCACTGCTGATAATGTGCTGTAAGTGGCTGTCCTGCCAGTGCAGATCGCACGCCTCAATGGCTCGAGTGAACACCGTCCGATGCGGCCGGTTCGACAAATCTGTCATTTTCACAAGTTTAGAAAGCTGCATCAGCTTTTACTCATTCATACATGAATCAGTCATTCACATATTCCTGTCTTGTGCCTATTCACCAACCTCCAGCCGATGGCAGTCTGCCTTGCCCCCTCTCCACCAAGTAGCCTGCAGGTGACATTTCACATCCTATTACTACCCAACAACTCAGATGAAGTGTGTACCATTCACTTTGCACTCACAGAGAGATCTAGAAACCAGCACAGCTGATGGTAGACAGGATTTTGCACCCGGAACTGCTAGAGGTGAAGGACATTCAACAGCATGTATAAACTCCCCTAAAAACAAACTAGAAAGTATATGGCACCCAAGCACAGTTAGTGTCTCTCCTCAGATCCAAAGTTGTCAGGACGAAGGATGGGTAAACCACATAAACTTTTACATTAACCTAGAACACTGATATAACTTTGTTGCTCATGAACATACACAAATACCATTAATAAAGTGAGGTACTGAAATCAAGGGACTGACATAATCCTCACTGAACATCCTCCTGTGGCAAAATTTCTCTACTGACATGGCACTGTTTCTATGAATGTTGAGAAGCCATGTCAGAGTTACCAATCGCCTGCTCAGGTTGGTCTGAACACCATGAGGAAGGAAAATACCTCTGTAAGTAGTCATTTGCTGAAAGAACTTACATCCCTGGCTAGCTATGAGATTCAATGATGAACCAAGCTTTTTCCTTCAGAGGTAATCTTCCAAGAAAAAGGAACAAGAAAAAAAACAAACTAAGTGCAAATCTGACACATGCAAGAAATTTAATTTTAACTTTATTGCAAGTTTATGCAATATGTATCAAAACTGAGGGGTTTGAGGATTATGAGGACTTACCCACATAAATACCCTGCGCTTTGCCTAGCTATTAGCAAAGTAATCATCTTTGTTTGAAGAGAACTGTACAAAGCTTCTGTCAGATTTGATAATCACGCTTTAGATGAGAAAGCATGATATCAACTACAAAAAGACACCTCCTCCAAGACAGCAGCATTCCAACTGCATCCTCCACACACCTGGTAATGCAGACAGCACATACAGAGCACATCCCATGGACAACTGCTTTAGTTTCTCACATACAAGTTTAATGTAGTTTAAACAGATCTCTCTTTAAGTAGCTATCAAGGCTTTGTAACTGCAAGTAAAATAAAAACCCCAACACCAGAAGGAATACTAGATTTTAGTCAAGCAAAGAAACAACTGGCTTTTACATGACATACTTCAAGAACATCCAATTTTCATGCAACAATACTCAGAAGCACCAAATGAAGAGTTAGAAGACCTAATTAAACACAAATACTTGTTCTGAAAATGCTACAGTCACAGCAAAATTTCTAAAAACCACCTATTTGTTCTTCTGCAAAGGTAGTATTAGTAAAACCGATTTTGGCTGGTCAGTCCTCAACAAGAAAGTTATGTGTCCCAGGAAGGAGTGCTGAATTCTGCAAGGCTAGAGTATATAAGATAGAGGTTATATCACATGTTGCAGTCAGTGCATATGTTTAGGCTCACCTTGGTTAGCATTTGCACCCTGAGGCAAAGCATTGGTTAAATTGGGCAGCTCGTTTCCATGGTTTCCATCTTCCCAGGGACAAACATCCACATTGTTCCATTTTTTCAGCTGTTTTAGCCAACTCGACTTCTGCTCCAACTTGCAGTGGGGATTTAAGACTATACACATCCACAGAGCACCTGATTTTAAAAAAATTGCTAAATTATGTTTTCTATTAAAAATGCAGCAGCCGATGACTAATTGCAAACTTCTACAGCATATACTTTTTCTCCCCTCAAAGGCTAAACTGCTTGCTTCCCACCTACACTTAACACCAGACAGACCGAATTCCCAACACAGGCACTTGGGGCTGGCATGGCCAATCTGAAGCAGCTGAAAGACAGTAGCAAGCCAGCCTTCTCAATTAAAAGGCATTAGTAGGTCTTTTGTATTAGAAATCCAGAGTTACCCATGTATGGCTCATCAGACAGGAACATCAGTCAAAGGCAAAGAGAAATTCACATAAAGTTACAGAAGAACATTAACCAAGTTTTTCTTCTAATTCTTGTATCAGAAGTGAATGCTGTTTGACATTAATGACAACTATGTATCTTTCAGCCTCACATTATAGGAACCAAAGAAGTGCATTAGTAAGACATGCATTTTGTAAACATGTATTTTCACACTCAGAACCCATCAGAAGTACTCATGTAACTCAATCCCAAACGCATCTGGGTCTCAGATAACCAGTAAACACTAGTTCTGCACAGTCTGATAGGAATAAGACACTTTTACAGGTATTACTTCAGTAATATGGTTACACTAGAAGATTTGTTCTACGTTTTCTCTTTAGGAAGTTCTACGGGAAAGCTAATTTGTGCTGACATATCACACATACCATTGCTTTGGAAACGGCTCCCTGACACTATACAGAACAGCAGGCATGAATACATCTGGGTGTCGAGTGGCAAGTTTCAAATGGAAAGATTTTTCTCTGAATCAGCTGTCCCTTCACCAGCTTGAACTTTGACAGAAGCATGAAGACATCTGAAAATACTGTTTAGCAACAGTTAATTTGCTCATTAAGAATGTGCCTTATACACAACAAGAGATTGCAAGAATATGCTTAATCTATGCAATGTTTATGACAGGCTGGAAAAAAAGGAGTAAAAATGCAGCTGGTACTTCTAGGATAATAAAATTCTCACATTCAAGGATTCTTTTGCTAACTAAGAATGCAAAATGGATTCCCAGGACACAGGCAATCACATCACATTCGTTTAGAAACCAACTCAGGTATGCCACAGCACAGGAGCCAGTGGAAACAAAGCTTGGTCCTTAAGGGTGAGTCTCCTACTATTCAAGACTAACATGTTAGGGGAAGTAATACCAAAAAAATCTGAAAACCAAAACAAAATATGGTATGTTACTATTCAGAACATCAGAGACACATCATATTACTACTACAGTTTATTTCTGTACAGTAATTAAATAGAGTACTGCAGGTGTTTTGGGTTTGGGGTATAAGTATCTGAAACTTGCCATGGGCGTAAGGCCAACACTATTTTTAAAAACTTCTCCTAAAATCAGATCATATAATTTTCTTTAGACACATTTGACAGCACATTTCATTCTCCAAAAGAAGTCAAATTACAACTGGTTCTTAGTATGAAGCATCAGTGATTCAGAACTGCCTACGACAGAATGACTAAATTTCTTGCAATCTGCAAAAAAGGAGATGTAGCACATTGGAAAGCCTTGGAGAACAGTTAATGTGGGCTTGCTTATTTATTTTCAAAATGAACTATCAGTTGAGGGCATTACAGAGACACTGTACGTCTCAGCATCTAACAAAAAAAAAAAAAGTGCCAATTTAATACTTTGTAAGCAGATTCCCAGTGTTTTCTGACTGAAGCAAAAGCAAAATGGAATATCCTAACCACATGTGGTATGTATTTCCATTATCCATCAAGGCAGAACACACACTACTGATTACACCATACCCCTACAAAATAAGTGGCCTTTTTTAACATCTGAGAAACACCACTAGAGGAAAAAAGAATTCACCTGCATCCTAAGGAGGTTCCACTACACGTGGTACATCTAGGAGGTATGAGAGGGCAAAGACAGCCCAAAGTACCAAAACCCTTTAAAAACATGTGTGGTTTAAAGCAGGAAACTACGTCAAGGCTAACTACACTGTTAGCAGCCATTGCCTCTGAAACCTGGGCTACTTTTATGTAAAGGAGAAGTAATAAACCCCTCACAAACCAGTTAAAATTTCAGAGACCAACTGCACCCTGCTCCCCATGACATTAGAGAAAGCCACATGCACATCTGAGATCTCACACAGCTTAGACGGCTGTTGATTCCCTGCAGGAAGAGGAGTGTGAGACAGAACTCCTCCACCAGAAAAGAAGGGAACAGAAAGAGCCCCAGGCTCAGCTCTTGTAGTGCTACAAAGCCTACCATCTGGAAGAAGGATGCATAATGTCAATGACCCCACACTCTTCAGCCTGTTCGGATTTCTAGCTCTTTTTGATTAGTCTGGGTTTTGATGGGAGTTTTTTTGGTGTGATTTTTTTTTTCCTTCTCCCCTCTCTCCCTTCCTCATCCCCCCTCCCCCTCCCTCCTTGTGCCAAGTGTGTGCAGTTACCTCTATTCAGATTTCTTCCTACTAAAGCATCCTAAACACCTTCCCCCTACGCGGACATCGGTTCCATTCTGGCTCTTTCAATTCACTGGTTCCTGCCCTGCTCCTAGCGCTGAGAAGTCCAAGGAAAATGTTCACTTGTGCTGAGACTTTCATCACATGCCAAGCGGCAGGAGCCTGGAGGATATTCTTCTTACTTCATTCTGATGCTGCTCAGTGGAAGCCCCCTTGAGCTAGCCCTTAAATGTCACCACCAATCTGAAGGCTTACCCTTCAGTCTCAAGAGATTCTCTGTTTTCTGTTGAATGGCTCCCATATGGGGAAACTGCTGATCATGCTTACCCTTTACTACAGATAAGGCCTACGGAAAAAACAAGAGAGAGCTATTTGTAATTTGCGAGAAAGATATCTGAATCAATTTCCACTGACTTGAGCCTAGAGGTTGCTGTTGGCACCAGTTTACACAGCAAAGAAGTTACCCAAAATACATTCCTTTCATTCGCAAGTTTAAATATTTGACTACATTTAATGATGTCATCAATTCCAACTACAACATGAACAAAAGTCTCATTAAATAATAATAGTTAAAAAAGAGAAACAACAAAACCCCAGAGAAAGTGTTTGTGTTTGCAGACTGCTTTTCTCCCTAACACAGCTCACTCTCTTCTTCCTGTCTCCTCTTCTCCAGGTGTTTTTCCATACCAGTTCTCAGCAGGCTGACATACCTTCCCCCTACTCCAAACTGCACGATATTAAAACAACTAAAGTTCTTATTTGGATTCCTGGACTCTAACCTACATCTTTCCAATATAAAACTCCTCACAGCATCATGGTAAAATGATCACAATTCAATGTACAAAAAACTCTCACCAGGAAATAATTAGAAAATAAAACATGTTACAACTGCAATTTAATTTCACAAGTGAAAGGGTATTAGAGCTGTTCACACTGCAGTAAGGAATTACCTATTTTGATTGAACACTAATCCTCTTGATCTGGAAAAAGGCGGCTTTGCCAAAACAGACCTTTGGTTCAGCCTTTCAAAAATGCATAGTTGCCATTCATCTTTAGTGTTCATCACACCAACAAAACAAAAAAAAACCAGAAAAAAGGGTACATGCAGGCTTTTCTCTGGAGATATCCACACCTTTGAATTCAAGGGGGAGAAAGCGATAGCAGGCCTTTACACTGAACAGGATTTAAATATGCAAACTGAAAAACATTAAGAGCATTAAGTCACTGTAAAAGTAGATGTAGTATAGAAGAGTAGAATAACTACACGTCCTGTGTATGCATGTATTCATGAAGCTAAAGGAAGTACAAGGAATGTGTGTAGATTCTCCCAAGAGATTAAGTATCCCTCGCTTCTCATAAATCCCATTATATTTTACTCTTGTCCCAGTAAATGGGAAGGTGGTGATGGAAACAATTTTAGTAGGGCGCTAGGACACTGACCATGACTGAAGACCCAGCAGGCGGATCTGTTCATCTGTGAGTACAGTCTGCTTTTCCTAGAAACATTGTTCTATCTCATCACGGCTGCTGTATAGCTGAGCTTGGGTCAGCACTTCCTCGTTTAGAATATCTGTGTAATCAATGGCTGACATCTAGCCTTTGCTTTGGAATTTTCATATACTTTAGATCAATCAATGCATTTGCATATTTTTATTTTGCAAGAAACAGGTGTACATCTACTCTAAAACTTCTTTGCCCTTCCCATTAATGCATGACTTTATCTTAAAAAGCAGCTGCAAGAGCAGCATTTGACCATTTCAAAGAAAATGGAGCCAGGTAATCAAGGTCATTCCCTTTGCACAACCGACAAGACAGCTTCAGCACTTGCTACACACTTGCCACTGTGCCCCATTTGAGACTAATCAATTCTATTACAAAAGCATAATTTCCCATCACTGGAAGCAGCAGAAGAAAAACAATACTAGCAGACAGAACCTATGAACCCTTTGAAATAGAAGTGTCAGCAAACAAGTTTAAAGTGGTTTACATCTGTATTTTACACACATACCCACTTTCACTGGGACAGCTACTTGGAAGCCTCAAAGAAGGTACTGTGTGATGTGCCTTCAGAGTAACTGGCAAAGCCACCGCCCTTCTCCAGGAATGGAGAGATCTCCACTAGAACAAAGCATAATCAGAAATCCCGCCAGAGACTGCTCCAATTAAACAGTTGCTTTCATGGAGTAGTAAAGACAGGCAAAGCACTTCTGTGCTGTTCTCTCTTCAGCACTCAGTTGTATCCGAGTAGCAATTTTATTCATTAAAATTCCTTGATGCACTCTGGTTTCTCTGTTCAGCTTTCAGAAAAAAAAAGGCTTCCTATTGGTGCTGTGTTTCTTGGAGAACAGAATGTTTCATTTTGCTCTAATTTGTTCTATTACTGAATTAAACTTTGATGTATTGGTCTTGACAAGCACTTCATGCTGATTGTATTGTGTATGATAGCATAATCACTCCCCATGCATTTCACACTAGCTGGCTGATTAATGCAATAGATCACCTGCAGCACTGATGGCAAGAAGGAATCACTGCCCTTCTTCACACTAACCTCCAAGAGTGCATTTGAGAGAGTGGAAGTGTAACACAGAGACAAAATAAAATGCCTAATTCCTTAAGTTTCCCTTTCTTGCTGCATGCTGCTGCTCCAAGGGTTAAAGGCACATGTCTACTCGGCTGAAACAGTGTTTACAGTATTTACATACTGAGATTCTATTCTAAGCTACCAATGACTAAATGCTCTAATCTCTGTGTCAAGTTAACTAAAAACTTCTGCTTTCTCTTCTTGTGTTTTCAACTTTTAGCACAATGGAATAAGGAACTAACTCCAACTTCTGACATTTTGCTTGAGCCTGTTGTTCTGGGTTATGACCTTTTGAGTATGTTTTTAAAACTGCTGCATCTTTGTGGACACAGCCATTCGAGCAAAGGGTTTCATATAAGAACAGGAATTTGCTTGAAGGTGCAGTTTACAGTGTTACAGTCTAGGACTACGATCTCCCCAAGAGAACACTCAGGATCTGTCAGATGTTCATCAGATACCCCTCTACCCATTCTGTAGTACTCTATAACCTAACCACTGTAGCAAGGCATGCACTATTAAGTCTACAAAGCTAAAGGAAAGTAGAATGAAACTCCAAATGAATCTCACTGATTAACTTCCCTCATATTAACAAAACTATTTAACCATTTGTTTACAATCAATCAATTGAAGGCAAAAGCACTGCTAATACTAACACATAGAACAAAAACAGTCCTTTATCTTAACACAGTTTTTCACAATTTTAAGTAGTTGCCAATATTTACAGCTAGGTGGCGAACACAAAGTATGCTCCTGCCCAAAGTATGTATCAGATATTTTACCAACTACTTTAACTAGCAATATACTCTCAGCAGTCACAGTCCATGGAGACTTCAAAATTTGCAGAAGAAAAGTTAATGTGACTAGTAACTATAAATGTACTAAATTACTATATAAAAACTTATCATTGAGATGAATGAATTCCTCTCACAGTTCATTTTTTAGGACGAGGCAAAACTAGAGATGTCCAACAAAACATGACATTAATAAAAAGAGAGGGATGAAAACACTTCTCCTTTATAAAAAACAAAATGGAGCAAGTGCAAACACTCCCTTGAATAGTGGGAATTACAATTGCCACAGTTATTCTCACAGAATGTAAACAATGCACTGTAACTGACCAGAGAAACACATGCTGATTGTCTAGTCTGAATTCCTTCCTAACTTATGGTTTCCCAAGTCACTTTCATCTTTCAGTCCAAGCACAATTGTTGATATTTTACAAAAACAGCATATTTCAGTAACAACTTCTAATTCAAGAATTTAGCACTGCACCTAGACAGTCTACTACCTGGCTACCACAACTCAAAATTCTAAGGTTATTTCCAATTTTCTAGTTAAATTTCTTCAGCTTCAATTACAATTTTCAGCTACCTTTTGTTTGTTTAGAAGAACTGTCTTCCCTATCTAATTTTTAGTCTATACAATAGATATCTGAAATTTTAAAGAATTTCCCTTGTCTTGTTTGGACATACCCAAGAAGATTGAGATTCTTGCATCTCTCACTTCAAATTACTTTTCCAATTTTTGAGGGTTTTTTTCAGTATCCATTCGAGACAGAAAACTGGAAAATAGCACAAGGCTAGATGGTTGAACCACAGTATAGCTCAGAGAAATTAGTGAAGATTCAGTAATTCCTCCCCATGAATCTATTACTTCTCTCTAACTCTGGTATTTACTAGAAGTGGCACTGGAAAATTAAATAGCAGCTTAATGTTACTGAAGTATGAAAAATAGAGGAAGGAAAAAAATAATACTAAGTATCAGTTTGCCTTACAGTGAAACTCTATCCTTAATCCTGGAAGACATGATTGCACAGATAGGGCTGCAATGAGTTCTGCACCAGCTCCACTACACAACATTTTCAGGACATTTTAGATAAATCATTCTTACATCATACAAATAAAAACTACAACAACTGCTTTAATGTGGGTACTTAAAGAAATTTGAAGTACCTTCCATCCAACTGAGCTGAATGGAAACACAACCTTCTGCATGGCATTAAAAACAAACCCCTCAAGCTATGCTTACAGGCTAAAGGTAATTACTGTGACCGTTATTTCTCAAATCTGATAAATGCCACAGGATTAGCCCAGTTGATCAGAGCATGGTGCTAATAATACCCAGGTTGTGGGTTTGATCCTCGTATGGGCCATTCACTTAAGAGTTGGGTTCAACGACCCTTCTGGGTCCCTTCCAACTCTGAATATTCTGTGACAATACCTAGAAAAAAGAATAAAAATCTTACTGTCATACTTTGGCCTCAGACACTCTAGTTTCAAATACAATTGCAGCAACGTCAATATAGGAAGAGGAAGGAAATGATCCTCAGAGAGGTGAGGGCGAAACCCATCTTTGTAGAACTGCAGCCTGGCTGCATTCTCTGGGAAAACAGAGGTGATAGCATCAACTAAGACACTGCAGGGCCATGATAACAGTTTGTCATCCATAACTCAGGCCTTAGAACAGCAAAATTGTCTTGTGATGCTAACTCTCACCTACCATTAATTTAGTGCCTCCAACAGCACACATCATTCAAAGACACAGACATAAATTAACAGCTTGTTCTGTCAAAAAAGCAGGTGTAACCTTATGTGCATGAGCTAAGGGTACACGTGTTTCATAAGACCATGACAGCTGAAACTAAACAAAATTAATGTAACCATTAATTAAGCAAAGATAGCTGACTGGATATGATACAGTTTAAGACACAAATATATATAAGATACCCCTCTACCTAGAAAGTCTCACTATGAAAGACTAAGGGAAATGGTGCAAAGAATGGTCGATCCAAACTCCTTTCACAAATAGAGTTCCTACAGCTTTCATTTCAAGGCCAGAAATGCACCACGTGCAACTGACTAATACATACTTAGAAATTTGAAATTGACTTTATTTTCTACAGGTGCAGGGCATGAGTACTTTCCTTAGCTTTAAGGCAAAACATGATGCAATTATAACTGGGGATATTCAATAACAGAATGAAAATATGAATATAAACTTGGCACTCAAATTTGAAACTTACAGGCTTGCTGTACCGTTTTTTAAATACCATAATATATGGGGAAAAGTTAACGTTTCTTCTGCATGGTTGACCCTAAAAAGGATTGCATGAAGTATGTAGCTCCAGAAAAATGGTACTAGAGCACCAAAACTGTAATGAATGCTTAACTTAACCGATTCTTTTTCATGGCAGCCCTGGAGTAGTCATCAGTTCTGGCACCAGGAAGGAATTTCTCTGGGGCCATACTGGCAACAACCCTAGCTGCTTTTGTTCTTTTCCCCCCTCCACTTCAGGACTAAGCACAGATAATCTGTTTAGAACAGCTGGCGTGTCCCATTCAGACAAGTTTGTTTCTAATTGCAAAGGGAAGGAATGCCTGAGACAGAAATATAGATGGCAAATACCTTCATTCAGTTAAGGTTAAAAGAATCCAACTTCCTATTTTCTAGAGATGACTAAAAACTTTTATCAGAAAAATTCAGAGTGGTTTCCAAATTAAAATTTAAAACAGACATTATTTAACACTTGATTGTTAGTTTGCTCGTGGCAAAATGGTAATTAAATCTCTCTTAATTAGTCTATAATGACTCCTTGCCTAAAATCAACATTTAGAATTAATGTTTAGATGAGGAACAAAGTGTTACTAATAAACGTCCAGGCATGATCTGTCAAGAAATATACTGTACCATTTCTCTGTATCATATGACTGTGTAAAATGATATTTTAGTTTACATTTTAAGACAAAAACGTATCATTCTAATGAAGAAAATGGCCAAAATACCAGCAAGTGTAAAATCAAAATGGACTATCAGCCTGATTCAGTACTTAAAAAAGGTTTACAACAGAGCAAAGTACCAGTGAAAAACTACTAAGACTTTCAGAACTACCGCAGCAAAGTCATGTTATTCCACTCAAGAAATATCTTTGTAGCAACAGTCCATTAAGCATGCTAGTATATATTTAATATATAACAGGATTCTAACAATGTAACTGGGAAAAGCTTTATTACATGAATGAGGCTCATTGCAATACCATAAGAGGTTCCTACACTTAAAACTTTCAGATGCCAATAGGTGGTTGAGGTAGACAGGAGAAAAATATGCATTAAAATGTACAAGGTACTCAGCTGAATGTGCAGGGTATCATTCAAGTTCTCCTCAACATCATAAAATAAGATGACCAAGAGAAGCCAGGATCAGCATGATACAAAACCAGAATATATTCACCAATTTTATTCACTGCCCTGCCTTGCCAACGAGCTCTTTGGACACAACCTCTTCCCAATGAAACAGCCATTATATTTCTACTTCACAAGAAACTAGTCCGTTACTCAAAAAATACAGCTCTCCTCCCCTTTTAAAAGTACCAAAATGGAGGAAATCTACTAAAAATGTTTGTTTTGAAACATACACATTACGTTAAGTTTCTTCGCCATGAAGACAAGCAATAGGTTATGAAGATACTGCAAATTGTAGTTCACAGAAAATAAAAAAACCTGCTTCTGTAATCTACGTGTTGACAAGGTGTTGGGCTCCATCACTCCATCAAGCAGAAGATACTTGTCTTAGATTCTTCTACTTGACTGCTTTCATCAGATTAAGCATCTGGGATTTAATTTAACAGTTTCAGCTTTATTAAGCTGTCACAAGAGCAGCCCCATTTTGATAACAGTAGCTGCTCCAATTATGGCTTGGTTTAGGGTTGACAAGTATAATGATTCATTCGTGGCACATGTGAAGCAATAAAAAGTTGTTTTGCATTACAGCTTTAAAAATGTGGGCACTTTTTTCATTTAATTTGTCACTTAGCTTTTGCTAAGAGGACTTTTAAATTACAGTAAGAGGCAAATGGGGCTTTTAGTTTAAATGTAATCCCCATATTTAAATGATCTGTAATGGCACAGTGTTCAAGTGGGAACACTATTGTTCCACAGTGGGCCCTGATGGTGACATGTGACATTTGTATTCAGGTCCGGTATTATCCATGTGGCTAAAGGGCTTCCAATTTCATTTCACAGCCAGAAGCCTGCAGAAAACACCAATTAACTTGCAGATCCCATTTGCCAACAAAACAGTCTCTTCCCAGTGTCTGGCATCTGGCAGTGCTCAATATTTAATTCCAAAGCAGAGCCTCATAGCCATCATGATCCCTGGGCTGGGGTACAGTCACTTTCCCCTCTCTGTTTAAGGAAATATTTTCATTTTTGTAGAGAACAAGCAACTTTTACTTAATTTTTCATGGATTCATTTCATTAATGAGTTACTCATGTACAAAGACTGCACTTTTTTTTTCCTTGAGACTACAAGGAATGTTAACTGACCTTTCCTTCAAATCAGAGATCTCAGCTCAACAGGCAGCAGCAGGTATTTACTGTTCATTTCCATATCCCCCCATTTTACCCATGCAATTTAATTAAAAGGCAAACCAAGGGCCTTAATATAATTAATCATTGTGACAACTCAATGTCTTTAACCATGGTCACCACCAGTCAAACATCTAAAGATCAGCATGTGAAATTCAAGTACCAAGATACCATTTAAACAGCAACCTGAAGAATTCCAGCTCTGCTTTATACACTGCAAAGTGGAATTTATCTATTACTGTAGCAAGTTGGAAGTGTCCACCAGAGCACCACTGAAATTGCATCTAAATTCTTCTAGTTTGAGAAGGATATGAGCTCTGGCCTGTAACCTTTCCAATAGTATACCTCTGACATTCTCTAAGTAGCATTTAGCTCATCCCATTCTTTGATGTACAACAGGGGAATCTGCTGGGCAGAGTCATTACATTCTTAGTCCTGATCTAGAGGCTTTAAAAACCAACTGCCTATTTTTGTGCAAGGCTTTTTTTTTTGTTAACATGCTGCTTTTGAATTATAAATTGCTTAGGAAATTAGGACTTTGTACCAAAAAAATTGCCAGATACATACTTAAACCTTAAGTATTTTATAAGGGGGTCCTGAGTGGAGGTTTAGGTGGTTTTAGTTTTAGGGGTTTTTTTGTTTCTATTGTAGGCATGGGGAGTTTTGTTGTTGTTGTATTTAAATCAGCACCATCAAACATTCAATCCAATCTGACTTCTACTGAAAACAACAATTTACCACAAACTTCAACAGGAACTCTGATCAGAGCTCAGTGTGTCCTTCCAGTATCCTTGTCAATGCTCAATGCCAGGCATGAAGCATCACTTAAATTCTAACGAAAGGATCAAATAACCCAGTAAAGGAGCAAAGCTGAAGTTATTTAAGTATGCTTAAAAGTCTATGCCAAGATGGAACTGACAAAGTGGCCATATGCCTAGCAGTTGGCAGACAGCATACCAGGGCAAGCAAGCAAGCCTTTATTAAGCAGAGTCCATATTTACACACTTTTTATGTCCTAAAATTCTTCATAACTACATTAAATTGCTACCTACCTGTGACATAGATGAGTGCATAGCTAAAATTTTTTTTTTAAAAGACAGACATTTATGCCACTCCCAGATTACTCTGAACAGGTGATACAAAACGTTAAATATGCAGAGGCTGTGTCTCACTCCCTCTGTTGATATTTTGGTTCTCTGACATCCTAGAAGATAGCAAGTCAACAATACTTTGTAATGTTATGATAGCATATCTCCTTTAAACTCAACGTCTGAGTTACCTCTTCTACTACTTGTATAGATGATACGTTGCCAGGGCCATCCTGCTTTTCCCTCTACAGTCTGCCATTATAACTCTGGTCTCCCTTAAAATCTCCACGACTTTTTTGTACATTCACTCTTTTTTTAATGCAAGTTTCACATGGAAAAAAGGATGTTTAATGTGAAAATAGGGAAATTCAACCAAAATCCAGGCGAAATCCTAGCAAAAACATTGCAGAAATTCGTAGTTTTCACATCAGGCAGAAGTGAAGCTGAAGAGATTCATACAATTAACAGCATTTTGGAGAGAACTTGCTAAGCACCAGTGGAAGGAACCAGGGAATCCTACCAGTGGGGAGAAGAAATGGACAGTTTAGCAACATTAACACTATCTGGAGGTGGAAGAACCAAATTAAGTTCTACCCTTTGCCTACTGCACACCTGAAGTGCTTGAAATATATTTGCAACTGAAACCACGGTACATGATCAACATCTTTTGATACTGTTAAGAGGTGTCACAGCAGTTCAGGACTAAAACAAAACGGTCTGCCTCAGATTACAAATACAGCAGCTCAGGTAGTGGTGAGGCTGCTTTTTGGGAGTGACATCTAGAATTCTGATTAAATAGAGATAAATTAAATTCAATTAATCCAAACATTGGTTTTTTGATGCTGCAGGCAGATAGATACCACCTTCTCTACCTTCAGAGAGCTGCTGTCAAGAAAATGTTAATATGAAACTGATGAAACAAGAGGAGCCACTACAAAAATTTAACAGAACCTTTTATGTTTATTGACAGCATGCGGCAAAACTGCTACAGGTAACAGATGGAGAATACATTTCTGCCTCTCCCACCACCTACCCACTCAACCCACATAAGCAATGAAGCGTAAGACCCTCCAGTTTTCAGTATGGTGGGATACAATTTTGCTGCATGTATGTCCCACTAGGCATGTGACTTCCTTGGCAAAACCTGCTATTCCCCAACAAGCCAAGGGATCCATAAAAATGGCATACCAAAATGGTTGTAGTTGTTTTTAGACTCTGACAGAGCTTTGTATGCTATGGTGTTAAGGTCTTTCACCACAGAAGTCTGTAATCTCAACTAGATAGCTAGCAGTTTATTAGCCTAATGCTTCATCACTTAGAGAGAACACAATTTTTGCTACACAAGTTATATTCAATCTTAGCCCTGACAGTTAATATGTGATTCAATCATGGTCATCTTAGACCTCTAATAGTGAAAAATTTAGCTTCTGCATGTGATGCTTTTTTTCTAAATGAAGCTTGTTACTCTTTCTTGGATTTGATTACATTTAGCTCGATTTTGGACCTTTAAATTACATTAAGAGTATTATGATATTTGCTCTCTTCTCTGCATTACTTACGTAATGTCTCATAGGACATTGTCTGTAAACTTTTGTTATTAAATGTTTACGTTTTCTGCCACGTAAGTCATATTGACCAGAGCACATCAAAACAGATTTCAAGTCTAGACTTTAAATATCTTTCCAGATTGAGAACTCAAGTTTCTACTCTGAATTCCATAAATCATGAGGCCATTCCATTTAGGCCATGTGTGTGTCTTCAGCTTGCTTTAGGAAAGCCTCCAGGACAACCATAGTAAGGTTTTGAATGCTAAGACAGACACGTTAATCCCTTCACTCACACACTTAGTGAAGTATCTTTCAGAGAAACAAATTAGATTTACCACTATATTTTAAATAATTCAAGTTGTTTTATCTTCTACACACTTGCTTATCTACTAGTTGGTAGTTTGTTACAGTACCTTATACTAGGAAAGCAATGCCTGTGCTAACTTAGTATCTTTCCACTCACCACTCCATCTTTAAATACTGTGGGCATTCACATCCAAGTTATACAGATTACCTTTCAGGTAACCCACAGTATCAATACAGGCTGAGGCATGGAAGGATTTAGAGCAGGTCTGCCAAGAAGGACTTGGGGGTGCTCGTGGATTGAAAAGCTGCACATGACCCAGAAATGTGCCCTTGCAGCCCAGAAAGCCAATTGTTTCCTGGGCTGCATCCAAAGCAGCGTGGCCAGCAGGATAAGGGAGGGGATTCTGCCCCTCTGCTCTGCTCTGGTGAGACCCCACCTGCAGTGCTGCATCCAGCTCTGGGGTCCTCAGCACAGGAAGGACATGGACCTGTTGGAGAAGGTCCAGAGAAGGGCTACAAAGACAGTCAGAGGGACAGAACACCTACCATACAAGAAAAAGCAGAGAGAGTTTGGGTTATTCAGCCTGAAAAAGAGAAGGCTCTGGGGAGACCTTAGAACACCTTCCAGTAGCTACAAGAAGGCTGAAGAGAGACTTTTTACAAGGGTATGGAGTGATAGGCCAAAGGCAAATGGCCTTAAACTGAAAGAAGGAAAGATGAGATTAGGTATTAGGAAAAAAAAAAAATGTTTACTGTGTGGGTGGTGAGGCATTGGAACTGGCTGCCCAGAGAAACCGTGGATGCCACATCCCTGGAAGTGTTCAAGGGCAGGCTGGATGGAGCTCTGAGCAACCCAGTCTAGTGGAAGGTGTTCCGGCTCATGGCAGGGAGGTTGGAACTAGATGATCTCTAAAGTCCTTGCCAACCCAAACCATTCTATGATTCTACAATGAAATTCTTATAGATTTTGAAAATTCTGAAGCAGTAGTTCAAAACCGTGAGTTCTTGGAACACCTTAGAGCAAGTGTCCTCAGATCTCACCAGTTTAAATAATCCTTTCCCATATCAGCCAGTGTTATTCTCTTAATTGTACAACTAACTCATTTATCTGGTCATCTCTTCTGTAAAGCAACGTTAATTGTGTTAGTCCTCTGTTATTTGATCTCCTTTCTCGCTCAGTAATGGACTTCTCCAGTTCTGAACTGGTTTCTTTAACCTTTCCAGTTTAGCACTAAAGGCTTATATATTCAGTCTCAGTTGTGTAGTTACATTTCCACTTGTTGCTTTATTCTTTTTAGATCCTCTAGTACTTACAAATGATTGGAACTGTACTTCTTTCATACCACGTTCCCTCTCCTTCAACTGCAATTGTCTCATGCTGTAGATCAGAAATTCAATTTCATCCAACTTTAACTGAACAAGGAAAACTGCAGAAACTCTAACCTGCTTTGCTTAGAACCACAATAAAAGTTTTTCTCAACTCCAAATATGTAACTGTTTCTTTATTAGACATATGAACACCTAAATGAGTCTATGAATTTACCAAGTTCATCCCAGAGCTGCCTATACTTGTCAGTCATTGCAGTTCCTTGTTGTCTCCAAAGCGACAGACGAGGGTCAGCCATGAACTGTTCTGTTATCAACGTCAACATGCGAGCTCCATTTGAATCCCTCATTTTTAGCATCTCTCGCACCTAGGAAACGAGTCTTTTAATAAAAACTTGAAAAAGCAAAGAAATCGAAGTACAGACAATATGTGGCAATGTTAATTATTCCACTTCTGTTAAGTTAGAAACACAATTTATGTGTGTGATGGGAAATTTTTAAGTAGAAAAAACAGTCTGCCTTCCCAGTTTTAACAAAATTTTGGTTTCAGTATCCAATTGCAATTCTTCAGAGACAATTTTTCCACAAGCAATCCACAGGTGTATTATACAAACTGCTGTAGAGTTTTCCAACATTTGAGGGTGGGAAGGAAGAAGAGAATAGCAAAGCTGTAGATGGTTGAAATGTTACTTCATATCCTTACACTGATCAAGACACACCAGATTGCAGTCCATTGCTGTACAACTCATTATTAAGTTGCCATTGTGTTCCCAAGGCTTTGTCTTATTTTAGAACAGTAGAATCTAGAACTTTGAGTAAGACGCAAACAAGTATAGACTGGCTTGGAGAACAGGGGAGAGAAAAAGGTTCAGAGTACTCAACACACCTTTGCAAAAAGCAAATTGAGCTGCTTCCCTGATCCATGGTATCCACCCTGGGAAAGGAAGAGTTTAACCTGTTCTTGGACTTGTTCCTCATCCAAATGCCAGCAATTTTCATCATCTATGCTAGCACCTGCGGTTGGGTCAGGAGCACCTGCAAACAGCAAGAAAAGAAATCATTATGTTCTATATGAAGAAGAAAGGCTCTTGAGTCCAGGGGAGAGGACTACTGCAGAGATTTTTGGATTTGTGTTTTCTCCTGTTTTGGATACCTTGGTTTTAATCTAAACAGTGTTTAATATAGACTTAAATTTCTCCTCAGTAGTCTTAAGCACTTACAAATTATAGCCTGTGAAACTGTATTTAAATACATAACATTCTCTACTCTAACAAAACATTAGAATCAAGGCAGGGTCTTTTTCTTCCCATCTCAGCAGCTATACTAGAATGATTTTACAAAAAGAATTAGACTTCGAAAAATATTTCTACAACTGTGATGTTAAAACCACTCTCCCCAAAACACCTGTGTAATTCCTGTACCTTCAGCAATCTTGCTCAGGTTTAAGTGACTGCTAGTGAGCGCTGCTATTGATGAACATGAGGAGAATCATCACCTTGGTGCCTCTGAGCTGTGATGGCTCTGCAAAGCTAAACAAAGAGTAAAAAAAATCCCCAAACAAATCCCAAGTCTTAAAGCACTAAAGGCATTTCCATCATAAGTAAGAGTTACAGCTATTTCAAGACCATGCTGCTTTCAAAGTAAGCATTTTTACATAGGCAATGTCATCTGTACAGAATCAATTTAGAACAACTCTACTTGAATTAGCCTAGTATCAACTGAAATGACTAGATTTACATCACGTGGTGCTTTGGCCACAGACTGCCATAATTAGCTTTTGCAGTTCAGACCAGTGACTTTCCCCAGGTAGACTCTTTTAAAGAATGACAAAATTAACTAAAACAAGTTATTGCACTGTCTAGCAATCTATATTTTTCTGAAGAATCCTGCACCTCCACTGGACAGGTTTTAAAAGGTCTTCAAACTGAAAAAGCTAAAAAGTACTTATCTAGAGTGGTAGTCTCAGCTCAAGCTAGGGCATCACCATACCAGATTAAGGTATTTTAAGCATGTCCAAGACTCGGTGTTTTTATTTTGGACTTGTCACAACTGCATAGTCTCTATCTCTGTTGGGTTTTGCAAAGATACTAGAAATTGAGTCACATTACACAATCTCTCTTTTTTAAATCTCTGTCCACATTACTTCTGTAGCAAAAAAGCCCAAACCAAACAAACAAAAAAACAAACTGCCAGGGAAGGAAAATTACAGAGATTTCTAAAAAGCTGGTATTTTTCATAGAAGTCCTGAGAACTCGAGAAGTCAAGATAGCGACAACTCTACAGATGTACAGGAAAAAAACAATGTGAAATGAAGGCTTGAATTAATAGAATCAATTGCAGTTCTGCACTGAGGTGAAGCTTTTAAGTGGTCACAGGAAATGCTGGAATCTTTATTCAATGAAAATACAACCAGAAGATTTAAAGGGTCAGAAGGATGTCTTATCTACAAATTTCTGAGACAGTAAACAAAACGATGTTCCAGCTCAGCAACTTCCTAAACTTCCTCCAATTTCAGAGCCTACAGCTGTAAACAGTGCACTGCTGTATATACAAAGCCAGTCTATACATCTAAATAATAAGAAATTGTGTCTTTGCAGATGTGAATGAACTCTCCTGCCTTCCACAGGAACCACAACAGTGTCTCAGAAGAAGGGAATCAAGCCCAAGACAGCACAAAAACCAAGGAATGAAAAACCTCATCTTCTGCAAGTGCTTCCATCTTTAATGTGTTAGTTTTAAGGGGCTTTCAATTCTGTCAGCTACTTGAAACACATACTGGTAAGTTTTCTGTTGCAAAGAACAAGATAAAAAGGGAAATCAAGCCACACAAGAACATGCAGTGCAGCTGTTGCACAGACTCAGGCTTGCAGTATCACTTTGCAAAAAGTTTAAATATTTCATTGTTCTAAAACAGAAGGAGTGGTGAAGAAGAACTATATAAAAGCACCACTATACAAAATATATTTGTTCCCTACTTCAACGGAGATTTATCTTTACATAATCTTCGTATGGTTACTTTCAAACTGAATTAAAAATAGCCCAGTATTCCTCAGCTAAGCTTCCCTGTTTAGGGGGGAGAAAAATTCCTGCTGCAAGTGTTTCTGTTTTATCAAAAGCTCACCTGTCATTGTGTGTTACAAGGTTAGAAAAGCAATACAGCTACTGCAGATTCTTTAACAGGGTTCCTTTACAAAAACAAGTGTGCCTGCTAGCCACAGACAAAAGCATTGTTCCCAGCAAGGCTACTTCTGCCAGTAAGATCCCAAATACATCTCACCTAGGGAGCCCAGTACTGCTATACTCACACTAGTGCTACTTTCAAGCTGTTAGGCCAGAAGACTGTAAAAGCTAAAGACACCAAGCCAAGGGTCTGAGCTCTATAATGCTCTCAGCACAGTACTACAGATAGGTCTGACTCAGAATCATTATTTTTCTTACAAGGCCTTATATGGGCTACATTCAGAATATGATCAAAATTTTTAATCAGGTTGTATAAAGAAATTTCAGTGACATGTAACCAGCACCAGCTAGAGTTGTAATTCACTCATCTTTCAACATTGTTGGCAGTTTTCAGCAACAGCCATGGACTAACAAGGCACAAGGACTCTGTGTCTGATTGGGCACAAGCCCCAGTCACCTTTCCACCAAGGCAGCAGTCAGGCATCCTAATGATGCTGCTGGGGAAGCCTCAGCTTCCACTTTCCATCATTCTTGTTTTGGGGTGAAGATATGACCATTTTCCATGTCTCTCAGGCACTTTCCAAGTTCACTAGGTTCACCTACAGTCAGGTGACTGATCTAGCTTGTTTCCTCTCCAACTCAAACATGGGTCACAGACAGGACTTCTACACTGACACTTCTGTTCTGAAAACATAGGATGGGGTGAATAGATAAGGAACTATCTGAACAAGCAACAGGAGGGAGCTGCCTTAGTGGCCACAAGAAGCCCTACTAGCAACAGCTGTCAGGAAGGCTCAGGCTCAACAATGAAGAGGCAGAAGTGAGGGTCCAACCCAAAGTCAGCAGCTTTGCTCAGTGTGCAGCATGGCCCTGAACAGGCATCGCAAGGCTTTTGCAGAGGGATGGTTTGGCTGCAGAGAAACGTGGGCAGCCCTGAATTTAAACTCTGCAGGGCAGTTTGGTACTGAGGCTAAATCCTGTTCCCCATTTGTAACCTGGGGATAACTATTACTTACGTGCTTTAGAGAGATGCCGGAGGATAAATGAATTCATATTTGAACTATGAAAGTGAAAAGTACTGTATAATTATACTAAATATTAAAACCTGTAATTAAACTGTGTCACTTTATAGACAGTAACATATTAATCTCCCTCTCTCCAAACTCTGACTTTTTTAAACTTCTGTCATGACTGGTCTTTGAAATATGCTTTATGTCATGTACATACAATTAAATACAATATTTATAGTAAGTATAAAGATACAGCTATATATACTTATGCTCTTTTATTTAAGTTACTAAACTGCAATCTTAGCAATCAAAGCAGGAATATTGTGCACAACTGTTTGTGACAGTGAACATCCAAATAATATTTGAAAACAGGGTAGCAGTCTTTTATATTTAAGGTCATAGTGGATTGCATGTTAAATATAATCAACTCTCAAGTTCTAAGATGTAGAAGCATTTAAAAAAAATAAACACTTGATCATTTACATATCAATTTTAAAAGCAATTGCTTTCAAAATGAGCAACCATGCCAAGAACTGGTGTTGTATATATGGAGAACTTAACCTCACAAATTAGAAGTAAGCAAGGAACACTGACTAAAAATGGATTAAGAAGCTCTTATGTTGCAAACTACTCAGGTGCAGATCAACAGAGATTTGGATAAAACAAGGCAAAACTGCTTCCCTGGTTCTTATTTCTGAAGTATCACTAGAGTTGACTTCAAATAAAACCATGCCAAATTATTCACTTGTAGCCATCCGCACTGAATTTTTTTGGAACTTTTTAATAAAGCTGTCATTAATTTAAGCATACAAATGAACTGTAGATCAGTTACATTCTACTGTCATCCCAAGGCAGCATTAAGAAGACAACATGAGAAAATTACTACAAATAAAAAGTATGACTTTGAATATCACGTGAAGATTAAATGGTCCCGGCTAGAAATCAAGACTGCTGTATGCTGATTCACAAGAGAATAGTGATTGTTTTTATAAATTTAGTATGCTCGGAATTATTCTAAACAATAATTGCATAAAACAAAGATCATAAAAATAATGGTTCAAAAATATGACTATGCCTTTGATCCCCAAAATGATTCCAAATTTAGACATAAGTCACTTCATCTAGTACTTAATTTCAGAACTCTTGGTTGAACTGTAACACCTGTTCAGCAGTTCACAGCATCAAAGGAAAACAGCAACTGCTATGAAACCAGTGGTAACACTAAATTTGAAGATAGGACTGGCTATGCTAAGTTGCTGAGCAAAATTAATAAAACCCCAAGAAGTTTTTAACTTCAAAAAATTCTGTCTTTCCTCTGTAGCTACTACAAAATGCAGTAATTTATCTAGTGACAATATCTAACCTCTCCTGCTAAAATCCACATCTCAAAAGCATCATACAGCAGTAAATTTCAAAATTTTTATTTGTGAATGGCAGATAACAGAACTTTCAGTATAGATAAGTATGCTTTATTTTCATTATTTACTTTCCATATATTTTAACAAAATCTCACTATTTTCTACATAACAAGTTTTATATTTATGTTTAATGTATCTTTAAAAACCTTTCCTAAAAATATGACTTCCATAAATTATTTTAATGCTACTTTGCAGCTACCAATAGTGGTTTTTTTTTTAAATTCTGCTACTTATTTACTTGTGTTTCTTAAATTTCTCTAGTTTTGGCTACTCTTATTGTTACTTACTTCCCAGATCTGGCTCACCAAAGCAATTCTCACACTAAGCACTGAAGCACTTCACTTTCATTCTTCTTGGAAGGAAACTCACCTGTCATTTCCTACATTATTCTTTTGCAACTACACTATCAATCAATTTTGCCAGTTTAGGCAGAGCCATGTGAAAGACTCCATAATTTTAATAGTAATTTATCTCCTTCAACATTACACATTCCCTTTACTAGTAGAACAGCAATACATTGTATCCAGTTGTTCAGCCCAAGCCTACCCTGCAATTTTCTACTAAACCTGTATCATTTTAGTTAAATACATTATGTACATCTTAACACATATTAACTAGTACCTCCGGATTGCCCTTTAAAGCTTAATAGTTGTAGGAACAGCACTAGATATTCTGCAATTTTCTTTGAAAGCTCTTTTTTTTATAGATGTCTCCTTCTTGAATACTTCCCCCAGCACTGCTAATATACATTACAAATTAATATTTGCTGAGCATGTACCTATATTTGCCTGGACAAATACAGAAAAAACTACAAAATCAAGGCCCCTCTCCTTCTCAGAACACAAATGTACTCCAACTGCCTTCTCACAGGTCCTCCCTCTTAAATTTGAGTTCATCTGTATGTGGATTTGTACTGGCAAGTGACTTTTATTCCAAGCTGAAGAATCAGAGAATGGGAGAAAGTACAGAGAAACCCATATAGTTCTTCTAAGAGCAGAGATTGCAACAGCAGCAGTAAACACTCAGGGAAAGAAACAGTAGAGCTTAGAAGTTAAAAAATAAATAGGTTTGCCAGGCTGCCCTAATACCAAAACCAGCAGATGCTTTTTCACTACACATATAATAAAAAAAAAAAAAAAAAAAATCAAGGCTGAAATGAGATTAATACAAAAACAGATCTTCCTTCTCACCATCCCTTCATTTTGCTTAAGTTACTTTGCTATTTCTACATAAAGTCTCATGGACAGAGTTTGACCTTCCAACCAATTTATTTAAGTGAAAGTTTCATACCTATGAAAATGCAGATCTGAGATGACAAAGTCAGCAGATAATCTGTTGTCATCCTGATTGCTCTCTTCTTAGCCTACACACCTGATGGTTTTCTCTGCTACAACAGTCCAAAAATTAACAGGGAGGCAAAAAGCCTCAGCTAAGCAGGATCCAAAGCTACATCTAGCTTCCTGCAAGAGCATACTCAAATTGAAAACCAATGTGAAGCCAACAGTTCTGAAGTACAAACACCAGGGTATTATTATTAATACCCTGTATTATTAAGTATTAATCTTTTCAGTTGTCTTTAGTACAGAAGATCATACACCACAGAATTCCAGTTTTGAAATCATCAGGAACATGAACAGCTGTAGCGGTGTCACAAGAAAATCAGAACACAAGAAATTCTCTCAAAAATAAGAGGTGCTTTTGTGCTCTAAAAATATGCGGAGTACTCTTGTAATGTAATCACCAAGTGAAAATAGCATGGCAAATACAGGAAAAGATGCCCAAGGAGTCACTTGTCTCTCCTGAAGAAGTTTGTGACTAGACAACACATTCCTGTGCTTCTAACAGCACTCTCTTATTTCTTCCTGCGGTGAGGCTCAGTCATGAAGCAAGAAAGGATACTGCATCATTTGTATCCACCAAGGAACTCAACGCGATCGGTTATTATAAAACTGTGTCAGTGTAAGTCACTTCACTAATTCCCCCAGTAACCTCCTGAAAGGTGGACAAAGCCAGACACTGAACGCTGCATAATATAGAATTTTGAGCAAATTAGCAATTGTCCTATTAGCCTTTTGTTAAAGGAAAGCACTGCAGTTGTTCCATCTAATCATCTCTCTTATGAGCCAGCTCATAAGGAAAACAAGCCAACTATGGTCAAAGTTCTTCCAAGTCCCAGACCATTCAAATGTATAAACAAATAGTATTCAAGAGCTCATTTCTTTTGCGTATCATTGAAAATATATGAAAATTAGAACTAGCACACTGACCATGAGAGAAGGGGAAAAAAAAAGAAGTCTTATATAGAACAATGCTGAAATTAAACTACCTCTAGGTAATATTGAAAAGAATTTCCTCAACCAGCTCCAGATTCAGAAATTCCCTCTAATCAAAGCTGTTTCAGGTGCTTCTGTGCCAGTTCTCTTCTACTTTCAATAAGCAAGTTTTTCCAAGTTTTTCTTCTCACTTATCTGTGCCTTCAAGTAGCATTTAATATAATTTCTCTTCAAACACGAATTCAGTGAGGTCAAACTGTTACAAGTAAGACAGGTCTGCACTACAAATTCAACTTCAGCAGCATAGAATATATGACAGAGTAGAAGGTGATCTTACATTAATCACCTTATGATATTAGAATGAGAGATTTCTTTTAGTTGTTTTTCATAGATTTCTTTTGGTTAACTTTACTATTTTTAATCTAAGGAATTTGATTAAAGATCAAAATAACAGAATTACAGTATGAATCCCAGAAGAACACTTACTTGCTATACAAGCAGAAGAACTGACTTTTTTCTTAAAAGGACTATGTAATTTTTTAGTATTGTGAACAAAAAAAGAAATTCAGACCATGGGTTTAAGTCAGTTTGAGAGGAAAAGCAGGACACTACAAAATGTCTTTTATAATGCAGCTTTCTTTGGTAATAGAAGTTCATTTTCTTATGCTGTCTGGATTTTCTACTTTGGCATTTGGCACTTTATTAAGAAATAGCTGCAGTCAATAAAGACATACTGCAATCTCACTCACTAGGAAAACACCAACATATGTAAGAAACATTTTAGTTTTGTGGACAGTTTTAAACTAAACTACTCAAATTAGCTGTGGAATTCATGACTGATCATCAACTTAAGTTTTTTGTTTCCTACTTTTTTGCTACTTTTAGTGATACAAATCTCAAATCTTTCTCCAAAAATACTTATATAATAATGAGCAATGAGATATTTTGACAATAAGAAAACAGCTGACAAAGACTAACATGCCTATGATTAATACAATTACAGACTACACATTGATCAAGTCTGCAACATCTTGTAATTTCTCTTATATTAGCCTAGAATAGGTAATACAGACATTTATATCCATCGCATGTCCTTTGTTTCCCACTCCTGCCTTTCCCTTTTCCTAATTACCTGTGACTGAATCTTCTGTGCTTCTTTCTTACCCTAGCTCTTCCTTACCCCTCAGCTCCTTTATGTTCAGGTTGTTAACAACTCTCATACGATACATGCCTTCAGCTCACAACGTCTGAGCATTTCCCTCTGTTGCTTCATGTCCTGCTTATCCTTTAGTTTCACTTCCTTTCCACCGTCACTGTTACGTTCAACAACTGCCTTGCCTCTGGCCACGTCCCCATAGGCCCCAAAGGCAAAAAAGACCACTGGCTCCTGAAATTCACTTTCTTGTACCCTCACCTGTCAGGGTCTGCCAGGGTCACAGCACCCTGAGGAGAGACGTTAAGCTGCAGATGAGTCCTGTTATTGAAAAGACTTGTGTTCTGCCTACACCGTAACTAACACACACACAATTTTCTTTCTCTTCATATCAAATACCTTGGTTTTGTTTGTATTGTAAGTTCTTTGAATAATGGTCATACCTCAAATATTTAACACAAGACTTGCTCCTGTCAATGGGGAAAAAGAAAACCAAACCAAGAAAAGATGGTATTTGTAGATATTAGGTAATTTATTCTTCCCCTCAGAGTTGCCCTTTCAGCGCTGGTCACCTGAGAAGACATTTCTATCAAGTAACCTTGAAGGAACACAGGACTCTAATAAACTAGCTGGGTCACCTAAAACCCATGACTACCTGCTTTCAGTTCAGCAGAGTCCATAAAAAAGCCATGTGAGAAACCTCAAGTCAAACCCACCCTTTAACAAATAAAAGCTGTTCACTGCAAAAAAATAGCCATTAAAATCATGTGCAGCTGAGAGAACAGGAAAGATCAAGACCTTTGCTATGCTGTAGCTGCTGCAGCACTAACAGGAAAAAAACATTGAAATACAGGTTTTATATTCCTCCTGACTTCATATAGAAATGAAATTCCCAAAGAAGGATATTTAATGAATGAAAAAACCAGTAACACCTACTTGCTTGTATACTTTGCCATTAAAACAAAATTACACAATCAAAATGTCAGAAAACTAGTGCAAAGAACAAAATAATGAAGAGATGCCATTGGTTAAGTTGGCAGAAGATGTCCTTTAAGCAATATGGCCATACAAAAAAACAGCACTACTCTGTTTTTAATAGCTAGAAAATACAAACATGAAGCAGAGCAGGCCACTTATTAACAGTGCTGGAGACATCAAGCTCATTGCTTATGAATTCTTTTCTCTACTCCAAAGAGTACCATTTTCCAAACATTTTAAAAAGAAGGTTCAATAACAGAATCCTCTTTAGTAAACACCATTGAATCACAGAGTAATTCAGTTTGGAAGACAACTAAGCAGATCACACTCCAGAATGCTACAAAAAAAGCTCAAAACCTAAGAGGGAATGAAGCAAAAGAAAGAACAAGTATCAAACTCACCATGGACTTGATTGATTTCTGAATTCTGAGAAAGAATTTCATCTGCTAATTTTTGAGCAGTTGGCAAAACTTCTGTGTGGTGTACTGTGATCAAATACTGCACAAATTTTTGTAGTTGGTCTCTGTTCATTTGAAAGAGTGTCTCTGAAATGGGAAGATGCAGTTTGACCTGATCTGGCTTGCGAATCCGGTATAAAGAGAGTGCCACAACGTGGGCACAGTAAAATATGTCCTTGTTTCCACAGCTACAGGTCACTGAGGTAATCTTGCAACGATCAAAGCTGATAGCTACATTGCAAACAGTTTCTGGCTCCGATTGCATTGCAGGCTCTGTTACTGTGCCACTCAAGTGGAAACCTGTGCGGGGAAAAAGAGAACTTAATGATATATATAAAATATTGTATCTCCTTATCAAGAGCCTTTTGTTAAGAGAGTAAAACTCATTGGCTATTTCTGAAAAATGATACATCTTAAAGAACTTGCTTTAATTACAAATATAATTAGTCCTTTCTTTCATACATACCTCTTATCTCCAATAAAATCAAAAGGGGAGTAAAAAATGCATTTACAAGCCCTCTGCCATACTACCACAACATTCATGAAGGGTTGACAGCAAGAGAAATATTTATTTGGTAAATGACAGCTGCAGAAGCAGAGCAGCATCCCATCAAGACCAACATGAAACTACTCAGTAAAGTGGCAGAAACTTTCCAAACCCCCCATCAGGGAGCCTGCAGCATCTACCAGCAAATTCAAGCATTCTCTCATTAAGTGAGAAGGAAGTAGTGCACTCTAGTGGCATGAACTCAGGTCCTGATCTCAACTGACTCACTGACAAGTCACTTTGCTTCCACCTCTCCCACCACTGAGTTCATGTTAAAGCTCACTTTCACCCAAGTAATACAGTAGAACAGCTATGTTTGTGCAGCATTTTGGATGTGGAAACTGCTGCAGTTACCAACACACAGGATGCAGATTTATAACACTGAATGAGACACATATGCATTGTTCCAGACGTCTGCATTATAGTCCTGTTTTTCATTCAGCATAGTAAAGCATAAGCAAAAGAGCCAGGCCTGCATGTACTGTAAGAAGGCACGGTAAGCACGATGTTTGCTTCAGCAAATAGGCCACATGTCTACACACCACAAGGTCTCAAACACTGAAGATGCAACCTAAACCCACCCGTCTGCCTGACATGAAGGCCCAGGTTTGGTTCTCAAATGCTTTATCACTAAATAGCAGAATAAGGGGGATTCTTTTTGATTTTATGTAAGCATGACATTGATTTCAATTGAAGCATTAAGTCAGAGGCACAGATACAGGGCACTGCAACTAAATTTCATATGCCATACCTGTATTAGACTTGGACAGTACATGCAAAATCTGGGATGGATACAACTAAGGTGTTATACATTAAGTACTTATATATAATGTATAATGAAAACAACAAGAAACCACACTCGCTCAATGTCAAGAACTGATCAAATATTTTTGAAATACCAAAAAAGTGTATTGCAGGAAGCATTAATCACATGAAGATTAGATATGGGGGGGAAAGAAAAGCAATATATACATAGATCTAATTCAAACTGCTGTATATCTATATATATATATATAACTGCTGTATATCTATATATCTAATTCAAACTGCTGTATAACCACTTTTAAACAGCTCTTCAACATACAAATACCTCATTTTTTCCATTCGTTTACACTGTACATTTCAGAGCAGGTTATGCAGTCAGCACCACTGTTTGGATTACATTCAACTGCAGTAGTCTGATACTCTACCCTGAAGAAGGTCATATGTACACACTAACCTTGACTTTGCAAGAGGATGTTTACCAGGTAGTTAGGAATGGAGGGTGAAGAGGCACCAACTGTTAACATGCACAGAGAGGAAAGGGAGTGGATGAACAAGCCCAGGCATAGACAGTAATCTTGCTCCCATTCACCCCTTGTTGACAGAAAGGGAGTGGGACTGCCCCTCACATCATGAGCTGCTACTTCTGCTTTTCCCTTTGGTTTTTAAGTAGCCACAGCACGTTCCTTTAAGTGCCTTCTCTCAAAATGAAAGACTCTGTTAAAACTTAAGCTCAATTTATTTCAGGTTCATTCCCAGTAAGTGAAAGTTGGACTCGTGGTCCCAAAGAAACTACATGGGAGATTAGTTTTTAATACCACTTTCCTATGAAGCATACATAAAAACCCATCTCTAATACATGAGCTGAGGAAAAGTCTAACACCTGAACACTGGAAGAGCCTGATTCTACTCTTTCCTACTGTTTGTAAGCATCTGAGCTCCCAATAAGTCCAGTAGAAAAAGGCTCAATGAAAGATTTTCTATTAAATTGATGTAAAATAATAATAAAAAGACCAACCAGCTAAACTAACAATATTATAACTTTTAATTTGTCAGTACATTTTTCAAGTATTCAAAAAAGTTAAAATCCTCTTGGTAACATAAAGGTCTCCAGAAATATTCACAGTTAAGAGCAGACCTGCCCTTAAATGCCTGCATTGCTCAGATACAAACACAGGTCATGACTTCCTCTCCACTGATGCTTTTTTTTTCCCCCAAGAATTCATGTTACAAGCCACAAAATTTAGAAATATTTAGAAACACAGATACTGGTCTAAACAATGACACACTAATGCAGTCAGCTTACCTAACTCAACCTTCTTAACTTACAGAGTTTAAATAAAAACACCAGCTGCTCTTGCAGGCTAAAGATGTAGAAGCTCTGTATCAACTATCCCATTAGGATATGCTTACTAATTGTGAATCACTGTTTTCCTCCTCTTTTCTTGTTTGAATTCTTAAAGAAAGAAATTGTTGTTAGCAAATGACCTTTAAAAAGTTTTCTACATATCAGAAAAAATAAATTAGGAAATTTCAGCTTAGAAGCACTGGCTGTTATAACTTAACCCACCAGAAATAAAATAACACTTTCCACCACTGACCCCTCAGCGTTGCAGAGTGCTGAACAAGGAGAGCTATTTCCCTCCTGTAGACATAGCTTTAATCTTTTCTTAACCAAACCACCTAATATTCTCCAAATAAAGTACAAAAGGTTTGTAGCAGGTAAAAAGTCGACACACTGAGCTTTGCTAGAAAGTGTTCACCAGCATTCATTTCAAGCCTGCCAAGAAACAAGATGTTACATGTTCCTGGCAAAAGACAAAAGCAATCACCTGTGTGGGGACTCAAAGAAAATGACATTTCACTAACAGGTCTAAAGGAGCAGAAAAAGTCTCTTCAGCTAAAACCTGCAAGGCCTCACCCCAAATAGGTACTTTCCTTCAAAGGGAAAATTTCTCTTTCACCTGAAGTTACAGAACCTTTGCTGGAAATATTTATCCATTCAAAAAAACTCCAAGAACACTGAAGTTTCACCTTTTGGTTTAAGAGCACATTCATTACTAGCTAAAGACAACAAAAGAGTTGCAGGGAGAAGAGCGTGTGTTCACTACAGAAGCTATTTATAGAACAGGCATGTTTCACCTTTTCCCTTCAGCTGCTGCAGTTTGAAATGTTTTACTGTTTTCAGACTAGCACATGATCAGAAACTCAAGCTTGGCTGACATTTTCAATGTGCATTCTGCAAAAATGTTTCAAAAAGCATTAAGACAACGTATACAATAAAGCTTTTTTACGAAGTGACTTTGCTTCTGTTGGACACTCACCTCAAACACACCTTAAATGTTTTTTAACAGCCAGTAAAACAGTGTTCTCAGCTGTCATACTTTTGGAAAGGCACTGTGCCAAAGTGCCATCAGGAAAAAAGCATTTAAGAGTCTGTCAATTTTACAAAGCAACTTTTGCCAAGATCTGCTAGACAACATCCAATCCATTGACTAAAAACATTCTGGGACTTTAAAGCCACCTGATAAATGAAAATTCACACAATAACAATACAGTATTTGCCAACACAAGTATATATGCTTGTCATAAGAAAAAAGATTAACACTTTAGAATAAGACAAACGAAAATTCAAACTATATGGCATTAAAGAGGAGAAAAAGTGGCATGTGGAGAAGCAGCAGCAGGTAGGCTTTTAGTTACTCAAGTCAGAAGCAAATTTTGAAATAGCGAATTTCACTATATAATTGGATAAGTAGCAAAGTTACTGCACTAAATAAGCATCATTAATGACATCTCATGAGCTTAATTCATCTCTACTGTCTCTGTTAAAAAGCATCATCCTTAATATGCCCAAGTCCAAAGATGCATTTTGAAAGCATACAGACCAAAATGAACAAGAACTATCAGAATTAGCCATGTAAAATGCCGGGGGTGGTGTGGTGTGTGTGTGTGTGTGCAGTCAACAATTCCAGTGGTTAAAAAAAGAAGAAAAAAATCACTAAGTTCACACTTGCAATTGAAGGATTTGATTGAAATACATCCATAGATCACCACTGAGTATTGTTTATCCTTTAGAGAAAATATAAAAATGTCGGAACTGGATTACAATAATACCCCAAAGCTTAAAAAATTGTGCTTTTGAATAGCTTTCTGTCATGTGCCTTTTGAGAACATGGTGCATGCCTCATCCCCTATGCACACATTATCCTAAAATCAGGAAATATGCTACCAGCTGCACTTGGGAAATGGATGTGCTCCTTCACACTGACTCTTTTCCCATGTATACATACTTCTTGCTAGTCAGGAACATTCATAAGCTGTTTTACTTTTACAGAAGATGCCTGCAGATTAAGCTACTTACTGAGAAAAAAATGGAAGAGCTTGTTCTGGGAGCTGGGTAGTCTTCAGTGTGCAAGACCTATGCATCTCTCCACCACATAACTTCATGTTGGTTATCAGAATTGTACACTCTGTCTTTAACAATCTTTAAAATAACTTGCAGGCCTACCAGTTAGCATTTATTCAGACTACTGTATTACTTGGCAAACACATAGTCACTGTGTAAAGTGTAAACACCTCTGTTTCATCTTGCTTACCTAACAACAACAGCCAGAAATGTTCCTGGAAAGTAGTTTCCAACATGCCCATTAGCTATTTTTTCATACTTATATCAGTGCTTGCATTTTTTTTGTTCCCAAGACACACAAGTCTAAACCATGTTTACTTCATTCAAATTTTGTCTTTTAAGAAGTGGTTTTCCTTTAAGATGGTAAAGTAGCATCCTACATTCAACTCTCTCTGAACTTTGGAATGCTCTAAAAACAGATCAAGAACAGACTCTGAAATTATTGTGAAGTCAAAACTTTGCATGTCACACTTAGCCTGAAGCTTATTTTAACAGCCTCTTTAAAAACTAGAGAAAACATTGATTTAGAATGAAGATACTCATCCATCATATCTTAAACATGCCAGTACAAAGATGTTAAGGATTTGGAAAAAAAATTAAGTGCAGCACATAAGATCTTTACTGTATCTAATCAATACACAGGGTATAGACAAACTTATGTTTTGAGATCACTGCCACCCAGAATAAAGTTGACATTACCACTGCACCCAAACACTAACAGAGGATCTGTCAGAACCAACTACCTGGATTCCACAACTCCCTTTCACTAAGGGAATAGTCAGCATTTGGTATTTTGCAAGCAAGACAGTGGGAATAGCATTAAGTCCATGCATACAGGACACTGACAACTTGAAGGTTCACTAGCACTGGCGTGCTTCCAAAAACCTGCACGCTCAACAGCAGAAGCTGTAGAGACTTTAACAACAAGACTTAATTATCCCAACACTATGAGTTCAACAGTTGCACTTAAAAAACCCAATCTTCCAGGTCTTCCAGCCCAAACTTTCAAGTCTGAGAATTGGTCAACTAATTACACACATTAGACAAAAGACCTTCACTAACTCCCCAACCCAAGCTTGATCTTATCTCTGCACCTCAAAAGCAGCCACTTAGCACTGCAGCCCAAGCAGGAGTCCTGGATGCCTGTGGATACATCCACCCAGACTACTCTTCCCTAAAAAGAAGGAAAGGCTGTCCAAACAGCAAATAGGATAGGAAAACACCTTCCCCTGCCCAACAGCTATATCAGATCTGGGCTGGTTGAAGACAGACGCAGGCTGCAGCAGCTCATGCTGCCTGGAATAGAACATGCACCAAATGAGCATGGCCTCAAGCGTCCCTCAAGGTTTCACTGTTATCCCTGTGGTTAAACAACTTGCAACCCATACAAACCACAGAATAGCATTCTCATCAACACTGCTCACAGACTCAGATCACATCTCTGCAAAACCTGAAAGTTGTCTGCACTTCAACTCATTTAATACGGACACAGTCATGCCCATTTTAGGTGTTTGTAGCATTAGGCTTTGTAGACAAAGTGAAAGCAGCAAAATATTGGTGTAAATAAGAGATTTGCTTAGAAAAGTGCTTTCCAGACAGCAGTAGCATAGAACGTTCCTCTAGCACAGTGATGCCCTAATTCTGAGCTAGAATGCTGTGGCAAAAAATGCTTATGGCTCACAAAGCAGAAGCAGAGCTGAAGCAGAAAAGTCTCTTCAGTTAAAGGCTAAACAGTGTTAAGAACCACTAACAGTGTGAATGTCAACAGTCTTGAGAGGACACAAGGCTAGCAATCCATGGCTGCAGGTCTCCCCCTCTCAGGTATACAAACCAAACCTTTTTGTTGGTTTATTTGTTGTTTGGTTTTTGTTATTTTTGTTTTGTTTCTGGGGTTTGCTGTGGTTTGTTTTGTTTTTAAAGGACATCAGTTTGAAATAAACTATGCTCCTCTACCCTACAAGTTAAACAGATCCTCTCTCAGTACCACATATCTTGAGAGCACCAGCAAACAAAACAAAAAAATCTCAGCATGAGCCTGGAAACCAGGAAGCTGACAGATAGCAAAGTACAATTTACTGTAAGAAACCACCAGACAGGAGATTTATTTATACATACGAAATTTTTTCTAGCAATATAACCCACAGTGATCATGTGACAGCAAAGCCAAAGCAATCGTAACCTTTGTAGGATGAAGGCAAATAAACATTTTATTATTTACAATGCATGGAATATAGTAAGTCTCAAACTTTTGAAGGAGACTTAATAGGCTAGGTGAGGTGGCTGGATCCACCATACAGCAGCCTGCTGCACCAGAAATGTGGAATCAGTCATCAAAACTACTCTAGTGCTGAATAAAAACTGGAAGTAAATTCAAAACGGAAAGCAGAGGGGAATAAAAGGGTAACTAATACTGATGATGTCGCTAGAAGTGTGGGCTTTTAACTCCCCACACTGTTCAGACCATCTAGCTAACCTACACTAAAATGTTTATAGGTAAATTGTAACAGAAAATAAATGTACCCCAGCATCATGCTCAAGTTTACAGTTATCCATAACAAAGTCTATAAACAAGAGGTTAAGATAGATTACTTCTCTACATTTAAATTTTGATAAACAAACCTTTACTCTGCTGGCAAACTCCACAGGCCCTTGTTTACTGCAAAGGGAAAAGCTTGAGACAGGATGTGCAAGTGGCCTGCAAAGGGCTACACCTTGAGAATACATTGAGAGTGCCTAAAGACGAGGACTGATTATGTCCTTCAAAGCATCAGTCCATAGACATTTGTCTATTGGAAAATTCACTCTTACTATGATGGGGAGAAGCTGACATTTTTTCCTGCAGGAAGCAGGCAGCAGAGACTCCTCCCGTAGCCCAAAGTATCCACCTCCCAAGGTGATACCATTTCAGCTTTTATTACAATATTGGACTTTCATCACAGTTGCAGGGAGAAATTATGATTACTTACTACAGCATAAGTAAAAATATCACAAATGGCAAAGTGACTGAAAATGAGTAAGAGCAACAAAACTAAACAGACTAAATCTCCTGTTTTCATTAAAATATCCTTAAGGCCATACAATAAGAAATAGGCTGCTTCTGCATTCAGATGGGTAAATATCCAGAGACTGTCAGTTATTTTAAACAACTCAGAAGATGCCTTGTCTGTCAAATAAATAGAATATGATTGTTTTTTAAAGTTACTATTTACAGCCTTTATTGTTAAGAGGAGAAATTTTCTGTATTATATGTCTACAGTTAAAGGCTTATCTTCAACTACGAATCACCTGTCTCCACCAAAAGAAAGCAACAGAAATTAAATTACCTGAGATTGAAGAAAACCTTCAGCAAGACCTGTTCACTTTCAAGGGGAAGAAAGAGGACAAACCCAGGCTAATCACCATTTTTTTAAAATACCCCTCTGCCAGTTCAGCCACATCTCTGCTCTATCCACATTCTCTATTGCTGCTACCACATGTTCTTTGCTTATGTTACACAGGCTATATCAGCTTCAATTTATTTCTGAAGTTAAATCCTAATTTGTAAAGTAAAGCATTAGCAGCAGTTGTCTATATGGCTTTTCAAGGACAAACTGAATCCAACTAATATAGGCCACAGAAGAGCACAAACTTCAACAGAAGAGGCGTGAAAGCAAGACGGAAAAGACTTCAAAATTACATCCTGCTTGACTCATTGCTTTATCATGAGGAAAAACTCCTTCTTTTCTGCTTGATAAGAACTTGATCAAGCTTGTATTTTTTAATTGGAAGTGGATAAAGTCCTAAAAAGGAAGACTACACAATCACTGATACAAACTTGGGAAGAGATTTTTAAAAGATTAGAAAATTACTACTTCCTGAAAAGAAGTGTGTCTAGATTTCCACAGCCATACTCACAGTTTGGAAAACCCAGCACAGGATGTCTGAAACACAGGCATCCTGCAGTAAAAGGTACTTAGGTCATTTAAACAACAAAAAACATTTAATTGATTGAGTAATTTAAGACTGCCCTCAGTTCAAATTTAGGCTATGCAAAAGCACAGGCCAATGTAATTTTGAATCTAAACTGACCTTCCATCAGGAAATATTATACTTAGCCTAAAAGAGGAAACTACCACTCCCATTTCCATTACTAACTATGGAACAAATGATTTTCTTTTGTTTAAAAAGGGGAAGAAAAAAAGAAAGAAGAGCTCAATGCTGTACTTGTGCCAAATAAAAAATGGCACTAAAACTCACAGAATGTAAGGGAAATCCTTTACGGCCATGATTCTTCCACTTGTATACTAAATATTCACAATGACTTGTGTTTTTATTGCTTCTTTTTTTTAACAAATGTTTATGTATTACTGTAAGATTTAGGTTGTTCACTGAACTGCTATTTTATTCATAATCAAACAGAAGGTGAAAAGAGAAGACGAATGTTTTCAGCAACTTCCTCTGGTCACCAGAGCATTACAAAGGATTCCAGCAAAAATAATGAAGTACAACAGAGTATTTCCTGACAAAGCAAGAAAGAAAAAGCCATTAAAACCATACTGCTGAAAGAGTTCCAGAATTAAAGTCTAAAAATCCACCAATATCACAAGTGAGTCACCCTTCCATGGCAGAAGCCAACACTAAGGGGAAGCTTTTTTATTCTAGCTCTCCAGGGCCAACTGCAGTGGCATCATAAACGAGGACTGGAATCCCAAAAGTATTACTTTAATAACAACAAAAGTGATTTAAAGAAAAAGTCAGCAAAGGTCACTTGAATTACACACCAGAATATCCTTGATAACACTGGTACGCAGCCTAAGCCCACATAAGTGCACATAACGGTATGAAATCAGGTCCTTGTGGTTCACAATTTTTCCATACTGTTGCTAAGTTAGAGCCTAATCCACTTCTCACCATTTCAATTATTCAATCAAATCAAATCAATGTACAGTAGCCATGGCTAGTGCACCCCATTATCAAAGCTGGCTGGTAAAACTCGACATACTAGGATTCCTCCCTGTAGATATGCACCACCCTTTCCAGACGCTGGTCAAAGAATGAATAGGCTTCATGTAAGAAAAATGGATTTCCAAAGGCACAGACAGTTGACAGTTTTGAGTGTAAATTGCTCACAGATCTGTTCATATTTATAAAATGGAAATATCTGCTGGTTAAAAAAAAAAGAACAAAAACGTAAGTATGTTCCCAGGCCATAATTCCTTAGAATTTCTGATTTCATGGAGTCGTGTGCACAGCAAATACTTAGAATAAGTATAGGTAGCTGTATGTGGGTGGGGAAGCCCTGTGTACGTTCTTCCATTAAGCCAATGCAAGCACATTCAGAAAACATGGTTGCTCCTCAAATAATACAGGTAAGACTTTAAGGCAATTTTAAGAAAGTTAATTTTCTTTAAGAGATAGTTGAGAAGATCACCCATTTCTCTAAAGCTGAACACTACTTCTCCCTGAATTAGCAAGGCATACCATTCTTCTTTGTAAAAGCCAAGAAGTTTTTAGTAATATTTTACTCTAACCTGCAGCCTCAGAACCCTCAGAAGTTTAAAAAGTTACACTTATTCTGACTGTTAATCAAAGGTTCTAGATAGTACGTTAGCATGTAACACACTATTCAAGTCTCTATTATTAGGGTTGAATAATAAAATGTAACAAGATTTTTTTTTTTCTAATTCATGCCTCACTCCACAAAATCAAAACTTTCCAGATACCAACAAGGTGATAGTGAAAAGTTTGGAAAAGCAGGGGCATAAAGAAAAAAAAGCCCAGAACTGCACAAACAAGGAAGCAAAACTTCCATGATAAATTAAACAACTGAAGAAAGGAGGACAAAGTATACAGAAAAATACAATTTAATTTGTCATTTATTAAGCAAGTTACTGAATTTGAGCATCTTATAGTTCAGCGCAAAGACCAGGTTTTATCGTACATAAGCTATTAGACTCACCCAAACAACAACAACAACAAAAAAAAACCAAAAAAAAAAACCAAAAAAAAAACCCCAAACATGTCTGGTAACATACAACATTTCTAACTTTCACTGACAAGCCAAGGAACACCTTACAACTACCATTTGACAGAGAAAAAGGAAGTAATTGCAAAACCACTACAACTTATTTCATCTTTATGGTGCAATGCAGAGAGACACAAAAACAAAGTTACAGAAAGGATGGCAAGTATCTCTACCAGTGAGCCAAGCAACAAGCTGCTTTCATGAGACCACTACTTTTTCCTGTTATTTTTTTCCAGGGCTTCAGCTTCTGATAACCTACTACAAGTATTTGCATTTGTGATAAGCTGGTAGGTGGTGTACTTGTGGAGGTATGGTTAATGCCTCATTTTGTTAGCTCTGGTTGCCTACTAAAATAGTGAAGGGTTAGGCTTGTTGATGAACATGAAACCCAAACCACAAGAATAAGGCTGAATAATTTTGTGACTCAAGGTTGTTTGCTGATTTTACTTATCTCAAACTAGACACTGGTCTTGTAGGGGTATTAAATCTCCTTTTTGATGCAGGACTCGTGTTTACAGGTCTACCTTTTGTGATAATGAAAGGTTCTCTGTCTATGCTCTTAACCTACCTCAATATAATTGGAAGGGGGAAAAAAAAGGAAGACCATTCTGAGTTCTCGAAGAAAATCATGTCTATTTGAACTATTAAACAGATGCAAGTAAAGACAGAGAGTGTCAGAAGAGCTGAACAGGCACCATGTCTATAACATCAGTTGTTGATATTATTACTATATTAAAGATTGTTTTCTAGCCTAGACTAAAGACTAAATTCACTGAGATACTGGATTATTATACAAAACCACTGTCACCTATGATTGTATTGTCACAGTTCATTTAAATAGCAAGACACTGACAATATTACTTATGAATTAGTTTTCAGTGTTGCTCAAGATACTCAGATTGAGAGACTTGCTAGTATTTGAAGTAGTTCTATGTACAATAAGAGACAAAAATAGAATAGCTAAATTCAGTATCTAGCCTCTCTTACAAGGACAAAGAACCATAACCTGAAAACTTAGCCTTTAACTTTTAAGGGTGTCAGTATCCCAGGTCTCAGCAAAATAAACTGAAATACTTCAAAAGTCAAGCCCCTTACATAAAAGAAGATAGATTTATTTTCTTCATACTTGAAATGGTTTAAAAGAAATTTAAAGTATCTAGAAAGAATGCTCTCATCTTGTCCCCTGCAACAATATCCCCACCCCTTTCCGTGACTCTCCCCTGCTCTCTCCGAGCAATTTGAAGGAAGACAACTGGGTGCTGTGTCAGAATTGCCTACACTTCAAAATTATAATGATGCCCAAAAAAAGCCCATCCTTACCCTCTCCAGACAAAAGGGAAAGAAAAAAAACTGTTTAACTAGCACTACGGTTCCTGAAAGTTAACCATAACTTAGGTTATTTTATCTATTGAGAAAGGGTTTAAATTGATCATTCACTAGACTATGATAGATTAAATAGACTATGTAGCAAGGATTACTATTCCCTACGTCTGGCTTTTCCTGTTTACTTAGTCTAACAGGAGGCTTCCTCCTCTGATAAGGAGTGAGGCAGATATCAGGAGCTACGAGCATTATCAGCAACTTCCTTAGAAATCTGCCTTTTCTGTCTGTGGTCTGAATCTCTGGAGAAGTGTACCATATGCCCTATATGGTATGTTCTCCCTTCTTAAATTCTCCAAGTGATTCTTAACAGCTAATCTTAAGATTCACAGACCTAGCTTGGTCCTAACAAGCAATATTGATGTTTTGAGGTTAAATGGGGTGAGTTTCCTACATAAATATTTGAACATCAGACTGACTGTTTCCAAAATACTTTAAAAACATGTAACAGTGTCAGCAATGAACATGGAATACCCAGGTTGTTGGTCTCTAGTTACTCAGCAAGAAAATCCTGTTTCAGCAAGGAAACTCCTAGTTCTCACCTCTCACAAGACAATGGTCATGAGATGTTCAAGTGCTAGCTCAATCTTCCAATCTGTGACCTACATTAATCAGATCAAAAAGCATTTTCACATTCTCTGAAAGAGGGCTGACGGAATTGCTCACCTTTTCAGTGTCAATGCTTATGTATGTGTTTGGTTTTACTTCATCTGCAGATTGCACACATGCAAAGAAACAGAAGACAAGACATCTACCATCTCTGATACAGTACCTAAACCAATCACCATCTCATTCCTGCAATAGGTACTTCACATGCCCAATTGCCCCTTAGCCACAACAATTCTTCAGTATGAATATGAACAGCTGAGCATCTGTGCTGGTTTCTGCAGAGGTAATTTTCTTAAAAGAATTGGGCTAGCATGGGCTATTATTTTGGATTTGCACTGTAAAAAGCATTGTCAATACAAGGAGGTTTTAGCTATTGCTGAGCGGAGCTCATAGGGTCACAGCCTTTTCTGCTCCTCACTCCATCCCACCAACAAGAAGGCTGAGGAGGTACAAGGAGTTGGGAGAAGACACAGTGGGAACAGCTGACTCCAAATGACCGCAGGAATATCCCATCCCATATGACACGATGCTCAGCATAGAAAGAAGTGGGAAGAAGGAAAGAGGAGGCATTTAGAGTGATGGCGTTTGTCTTCCCAAGTCACTTTTACACGTGGGGCTCTGTTCTCCTGGAGATGGCTGAACACCTGCCTGCCCCTGGGAAGTGGTGAATGTATTCCTTGTTTTGCTTTGCTTTTGTTTACCTGTCTGTACCTCAGTTCACAAGTTCTCTCACTTTTACTCTTCTGATTCTCTCCTCTACCCCACAGGAAGCAAGTGAGCTGGCAGCTGTGGCTGTGTGGGGCTTAGTTGGCAACTAAGGCTAAACTATGACAGCATCCCTCTTTATGAATTTACCCCCAAGAGCTCAGAAATGTTGCTCCATTAAAAGCACATCTCAGCACATCCTGCTGTTTAGGGTTGCTGGAATACTCTACCCCTCCCCAGTCCCCTCCGGTCTCTCATGGACTATCGAGCTGAAATTAGCTATTCATTACATGTGAAGGAGTCTCACATAGAGCAGCACCCTGCTGCTAAAGACTGCTATTTTACATGGCAGTTTCACAACTATAGCATCTGCTACCTTACTAATATGTATATTTAATGCCACTGCATAACGTGCAGAATTATATGCTGTTCACTGCCTGTTGGCTCAGATATTACATGCTCTTATGCAGCAACTATTCCCTTTGAAAAACACTACTTTTTTATTAGGTCTTCTCCCTGGTAACAGAGCCCCAAACAAGCCACTCACAGGCTATTCTAGACCAAAAAGCACCACGACTCAAGGTGAGACAAGCTTCTGGCCTGCACTATTAAATAATTTAGATTATTTCCTGGGTATTACTCCCCAGATTATAGTTTTACATTGTTTTGATATGAAGGGAATTGGAAAGGGAATCATATCTTGACAACTGGTGGGCTTTGTACTCCAGGCTACTCTTGCCAATGGAAATGTGAATACTCAGAGCAGGGGCCTTTGCAACAGATTTTGTTCTTTCTACTAGAAGAAACTCAAAGAAATAACATTGAGTTCTATCACATGCAGTTATTAATCATTTTGTTCACACAGCAAAGCACCTCAGAGGAAAACAAAATCAAAGGTTTAAACTAGAAGGTTTTGGAGTCAAGTATGGGACCAGCATACGTACCAGGTGCTTCATGCCTTTCAGGAAAAACTTTAGTATGCTCCTATGCCAATTGTCCTCTTAAGACAGTCTCACCAATCCTTCCCTTCACCTAATTCAGCAAAAACTGATTGCAAGCACAGTTATTCCAGGGGGCAAAATGACTGTCCATCTCACCTAGAAGGCAGTGAGCACTAGCATCTATGGTTGCCAGCTCAGATTTCAACATGATTTGCATACTTCCAAAGCAACCCAAGCACAGGAAACGAATCTACTCTGCACAACTGAAGTGATGCCTTCTGGGAAACACTACTTTAAATCTGATTCGAGTAAGTGATAATCTGCTCTCTGTTGGAGGGTGAACATAAATTCAAAGCAAAGGAGGTTCCATTATACTTAGCTAAAACAAGCTCAACTAGATACTCAGGATTATGCAGGTAGACGTTTGCTCTAGAATTAGTTTTCAGGCCATTCTGATATTAGAAATACTTGGGAGCTATACCAACACTTAAGTATCCCCACAATATGCTTTTAGGACGTTAGAAACAAAATTCTAACTCCTCCATACTCCTTGTTCCAAGCTACAAATAAAGATACAGATGAGTAAGAAGTGGCAGAGACAGCCCTTACTGGCCAAACAGAGCCTCAAGTTCCACCTTCTCTTTTCTGCTATGAGTATTCAATAGTCAAATAGCCTATTGTTTTGATATGAAAGGATGCCCAAGGCTTTCCAAACCCTCCCTGCTTTATTTACAAAGTAGACAAGCTTCATTCCTAAGGCCAAAAAAGACTCCAGTGGACTGGGCCTTTCTGCTCACCCAATACACACACGAAGGCTGCTCTCAACTCAAACTCTGCCCTGAGAAATTTGTAAAGCAGAACAGCATCCCAATGCTTGAGAGAATAAAGGTATCAGGAGGCTGAAGCAGTCTGCTGCCTGCTATGCATTGCTGATGAGAGCATGGATTGCAGAGAAGACTGCACCTGGTAAGAACTGCAGAAGGAAAGACCAGCATCTCACCCTTACACACATATGCGCACACACAGGGTTTGTGTGCAACCAGAACAACAGGAAAATTATCAGTTCTACATTTTGGATCCACTTAAGACATTATATAAAGCAATAAGAATATTTAAATTGTGTGTGTGTGTTGCTATTGGAATAGACAAAGTTTCTATTTTTAAAGCAGTAAGCTATTTGAACAATACATCAATACCTCTCAAGATGAGGTAAGGGTTCTCCTATCACTGAGGAAGGACTATCACAGCTATTGACATGTAAGAAAGCATGAGGGCAAGCAGAGTAATTTCTCAAATTAATTATGCCAGATCCAGAACCAACAACAACAAAATCTATTTCTTCCACCACAGGCTTATTTAACAAAGACAACTCCCATGTAGTCCATATAAAGAGAAACAATTTGAATAACAAAATCACTTCAAAAAAAGGCTAACATATTTTTTTTTAAAATTAATGTACAAAAATTCATGAAGTAGAAAATGGATGTTATATTCTCTATGGGAAATTTACTATGATTTTAAAATGTCCCCATCAGTGATAAAATTGGCTAGAAAAAGAATTCATTCTAAGAGTAAGCATGTCACTATCTAAACACTTTGTTTTGAAAGGTGGTATTTGCTCTTTACATGAGAGGCCAATGCAAATTACAAACCTTCTACAACATGAAAAACAAGACAGCTAAAAAAGCCACCTTTTAAATTTCTGGAAAAATGCTGAATAGAAAAAAATAAATTGTCCCGTTGTCCAGAATATTAAGAGAAGCAATCTTTGTATTTTCTCTTCAGTCTGTCTTCCAAGTAAGTGAACACTAGAAAAGCCACACGCATTATATCTATCTCAGGTGAGTTTCAGTGATTTTGTTTCTCATCTAGCTGTCCCAGCAACCTGATTGTTTACCACATTTGGACCAGGAATTTTTATATGACCTCATTTTCACAGTCGAAGTATTACTGAGGGCATTTGTAGGATCTATTGCTGTAATGAAATGATGGTTAAATAAGTAAAGAAATTATTACTTTTAAAATGTTTTACAATCCAACCAGGCTGAAACAAACACTACTTGTAGCTATTCTTTCAGAGTTAATACTGAAATTAGCAGTAAACTATCCTGAAAACAAACTACTTAACCAATTCTTTTTACTTTAAGGAAGTAAAAAAGCCTTAATAAACAGAAAACATTAATTTGGATTTAGAGTTCCTGACCTGGAGTTCTCCAGTAAGAAAACCTCCTTTGTGAAAGGAGAGGAAGCTTTCCTTGTTATTGTACTTTAATGGTAAAGAAGAGAAAATTACTGCAATCTCACTAAGTACCTGTGCCTCCAATGACATCATGAAGTTGGCTTTGTTTTCATCAGGACCTAAAAGGCCTCACTGCAAGGAAGCCTCTTATTCCAACAGTTGGATGCTGCACATCACTTGCCTACTTCACTACCACTTCAAAGGGCAGAGGAACACACCAGAGGCAGTTTGCTAATGTTGGCAGCAATAGAGCATTATTTCTACTCATAATCCACAAAAATCACCTGCACAGGGCAGGATGGGCAGACGGAAATACTTCTCCCTCTATCATGGATTGCATAGCATCCTGTTGAGGAATGACAGTGAGAAGGCTTGACAGGAGAGTGGGCAAGGCTGACAGCTATCCTGAAGGAATGCCTGTGCTCCCAGCCCTCAACAGGCATCAGGCTGCAGCTGCTGAAAAACTGCTTCCTATTTGCTGCACTCAGAAAAGCGCAAGAAGTTTACACAGAAGTTTGCAGGGCAAACTGACCCACCTCAGATGGAAGGCTGTCCAGCAGCAGCAGAAGGTGAACTGCAAACAAAGAGAGGAAAAGAGCCCACGCTGCAGCTCATGGAGGAGCAAATAGCACAACCTGTGAGTAATGCCCCAAGAAAGAGCAGTGCATGAGGAACAGGCAGTCTAGACAGGATGGGGGGTGGCGGGTGTGCAGCTTGTTTGCTTCAACTGCTTCACAATGCAGACTTTTCCCACATGAAAAGGAGAGGAAGGGAGGGGAAAGAGGCAGGCAGCCTTGCAGGAAAACCTACCCCACTTCTAAAAAAAGGACAGAAAGAAGTCTGCTGCCATTTATTCCTGATACTCAATTCATGTCTTAGAAAAGGTGATTTGCTTCTTAATAACTCAAGGATTGTACTTTCCCATAGGTGGGTCACCAAGAGCTGAATCCAATTCACTGTCTTCCAGTAAGTCTGACTGTGTATAAGTCGATGGAAGAACCTTCCAGACTATAGCTTACTTTTAGAAACTACACAAAACCACTAAGCAGACTGCTTTAATCATGGGAAACAGTTACCTAACAGATTAAAAATATGAAAAGAACAGCAGACTACCGTGAGCATACATACCTGCGTATTTTCTTATTATTCTCTCAACAGCTATTCTCCAACAGCTAACCAAACCTACCAAGTCTCAACCTTTGAAGTACGAAAGTGGAACAAAGGGTGAGGAAAGAACCTATTAAAAAATTTAAGTCTTCACAAAACCAGAAATTATTGGAAACATAGTATTTAACAGTTGTTTATACATAACTAGGTTTGGAATAGTTACACTCATTTAGAGCACGAGCACATCTGTTTATGTGTAAGTACATACAGTCTGACAGCAGTTTGGATCATGTATTAGAAAGAATCAACTGCAAGTTTAATAAGCCTTGTTTGTATACTACATAATAGTCTATGTGTTCTGTCAAGCTACTGCAGTGGTAACACAAAGTCTTTCACTGTGTACTAAATCTAAGGTACCTAGCAAAACACCGCATACTCCAGTTGGATGCTTCCCAAACCATATCGCTCAACTTTTTCAATATTACTGCCATCTGGCTACTAGGCTTTGTTTACCAGAACAGTAGCTGTGCACACACTTCTACAACAGCTGTAGTCAAAAAAATTAAGTAATGCCATTTGGTAATTCACATTAAAAAATTGAAAACTCTAAAACTGTTTTATCAAACCAGTTACCATTGTATCTAGAAAAATTAAATACAGGTAGCTTTGTGTTTTGCTGTCATTTCCATTTCAGTACTTTAATGTTTGTCAACACATTTCCCACTGACACTGTAACAGTAAAGAAGTAACAGCGACTGAAGAACATGTCAGGAGCAAAGTACATAGCATTTCTTGTATTATCTGTAATTCCAGTCTGCGTAAGTACCAGTGCTACAGTAGTACACCACGAAAATGTTGTCATAATAGTGCCTCTGATTGTTCTTAGGGTACATAGCAAACCATAGGGCATTCTTGAAGAGACCCCAAAACCATGCTAAGGGCTCTGATTAATTCCAGGGGCTCTTCCCAGTGTCTGGGCCATAGTAAACAAATATTTCAATTACAACTAATCTGAAACAATGCACAATGAAAGTTGGGGAAGTCCTGGGAGCAGTGGGAACATTTAAATTGGAAAAGAGCCTGTGGGGTTTCTTCCTATTCCTAATTACTGTACATTGTATTAATCAGGCCTGGAAACCATAAACCCAAGGCTCTTTGTAACTGAGTTGTCAAGGCAGCACAAAACATACTCAAGGCCAAACAGGTGAAGACGCACTTTCAGCAGCTTACTGTGTGAGTATCTTATAGGTGTATGGCAGTTAGAGGAATTCAATCTTTAAAAAAAGGCTGTGGCCTCATAGAGTAGATAAGCTTTATCTGGGTAAGTCAATGATAGTGCAATTACAGTAGGGTTTTTTTTAAGTTCTGCTGTGTTTAAATCATCACCTAAAGCTCCATCCAGATACTTACTCATTTCAGTACTCAAATAACCAAATATAAGAGAATGTAGCAGCTGCTTAAAGTATACATAACTAGAACTGAAATAACTGCACCAATTTAAAGCAAAGAGACATAGGTTTGTGTGCACGAAAATATTGTCTGACAGCAATCTGAATCACCTACCAGAATCAACTGCAAACTTAATAAACTATGGGGTAATTAAGAAGCGTTGTTCATACTTATGTCAATAGGTTGAGTTATGCGCTTTTGGCTGAAGTTTTCCACCAGGAACTCTGTACAGTTTGGTACATGCACACATATTCCTTCTGGCAGTAAGAGCTTGTTCCTACATCTGAGTGAACGCAGCAAATTGATCAAGCACTTTACAGCCCAGAATAGCTCTTCAAGCTGATCTTGCAGAAACTACAGAAGAGTCTCTTTGTTCTCTTCCAGAGAGCAGTATTTTCTGACCTATAAGTTGTTCACACGATGTTTTAGAAATAATTCAGTATTTTTAGAAACAATAATTAGACTTCCACTTTTGCTTCTCTCTCTTGAGTCACAGGCTTGAGGTTATCTAAGAAGTGAGACGCTCCAGTCAACTCTGACTGAAACAGTTACAGCATCTGGCCAAGGTTTAGCCTGATCTGACTTGAGTACTTCATAAAAGATTTCAGACCATAAGAACAACTGTTTCTTGCTAGGGATCAAGACAAAAAGAACTATGAACCGTAAGCAATCAGAAAACCCAAGACCACACAATTTTATGAGAAGATCGTGCAATATGCATGGAGATCAGTGAGTCTATCAAAGTATAATACCTTCATGAATGGATCCTGAAGTGTCAGAAAAATTATCATTAGTGGTTGTATATGAACCATCTACTAGACCAAAGAGAGAAAGCAAGAAGGTAAGTATTTTTGTTTCTCCTCATTTTATATAAAACAGCTTTCAGAAGATCTTAAAGAAAAAATGAAGCAAATTAAGGAACCACATTAACTTTCCTAAAATACTTTCATAACATGCTGTGCTTTTCATCCCTAAGATAAAGTAAAACCTAACTTAAAAGATTCAGGCAACCAAATATTAATGAACAGTAGCAATGTGATTCTGAGATGTTATGATACTGCTCACCTGCTGAGTATTTGAAAATGACAAGTGCTGCATTCTCACATCTATCTGGGAACCTTACAGCAGGATTGTGCTGTAGATAAACAAAGACAATAAGGGCTATACAGTAGAGCGTGCCAGGTACATCTCTGAACACATAATGGAAAAAAATAGTGAGTAATTAAAGGACATATTTCAATTTCTGAAGTCGGAACAAATTAAATAACTAGATATTCCTCTTTTTTTTAATGTAGATTAGCAAAGGCAAAAAAATATAGGTAAGCAAAAATAGACAAGTTATGAGAACTGCAACAGCAGACTACTACTCTAACTCTACTTATGTCCTAGAGAAAAAGCTTATACTGTGGCGCTTGATTCAGAAACATTTCATTCTTTCAAGACATTAATTTCAGTTATTACAAGTGGCAGACAAGAATGCTATTCCAGTACCAAATTTAATTTATCTTCTTTTTGGATAGAGATAGAAAAGAAAGAATACATTATCTTGTATAAAGACATTTATTTTTTTATATTGCCGTATAGCTTCCACCTTGGCCTTTTCTGTGTTTCTTTTATCTGGTAAATCTGATAATGACAGAAAGTTGTCATTGATGCACTGAGGTTTTTTTCCTGTTTGTACAGTATAGACTTAATCACAGTTACAGTCTCAATGAAATCCTGAGAAGTTAGGAAATCTTTAGTTTTTTTAAATATGGCCTCTGAGGTGTATACAGCAATCTAAACACTTAAATGAAAGGTTTCAAGAAACAGTAGTAGTTTATTTCTCTTTTCCCCCCTTTCTCCTTAGTTCTGAAACAAAAAAAATCCCCTTTTAATCCCTCAGTTTAAGAAATCCTCCCTCAGTTCTGACACATACCTAACAGCTTTTCTAGTGCTAAGTAATACCAGCTGGGGCAGCTGTGGATGAAAGCATTATTCACTAGCCCTGGGTTTCAGGAGCTGTTGTCCATAGACAAATTCGCACAGGTTGTCCTAAATTCCCTCAACACCTCTCAACAACGCATACACATCTAAATTCAAATTTAACACAAAGTTTAATTTAGTGTTGTCGAGACGAGAGAGACAAAATTATTTTGAAATTCTCCCTGAAAAGCAGCCTGTTATATTAGAACAAAGTAGCTTATTTCTATCGTTTCTTTGTTTGACAAGTTTGGGCTGGTTAAAAAGGTCATTTATGCCTCAAAGCACCAAATTAACATTTGAGGACATGAATTTTAAAAATGGCTATTTCCTTCTCCTCTCTAAATTGCTAATGATTTTTTCTTTAACAAATAAAGGAAAAAAAAGGGGGGGAGAGAAAGAGAGAAAAAAAAGGAAAAAGTAAGATACACAGCCAACATAGCCAGACCCCAAAAGGAAAAACGGCCTTTGTCTCAGGCAAACTGGGCATTGATTTCACATCCGTATCAGTAGAAAGTGACTATATCTTAACTAAGCCTCACAAATTAAGCAGGCATTTCAAATGGTGTCAAATAAAACTAATCTTTAATTACAGAATACTTTTTCGCATATCATATACAATTTTCTCCCTCCTCTTCACAGAGACAAGCTCCAACACTCACAATGTGAAATCCCCACAAACAGAAACAGCTTCTGAGCATGCCTTGCACTGACACAATACTGCTCATCTTGATAGTCCTGATTTTAATAAATTACATCATTACTCATAATGCATCATTTTTAATAAATTACATCATTACTCACAGCTGCAATTATCTATATAATAAATAAGTATTGGGGTTTCCAAACAAAATAAACAAATACTATGTGCTTTTAAACTACATAATCGGAAGTGTTTGGGACCAGGTTCTCTAACACTAGGCCTTCCCCCTCTGAAAGCACCTGCGGTTTTCAACAACTCTTCACAACTAGCATTGACTAAACTAAGAACTGCATTTCTGTGAAAATCTTACAAGCTAAAAAGCTATTCACAAAGTCACAAATATTCTTCCCAATATAGTCATGCTGAACTTAAATCATTCCCATCAGGTACAGTTTGAGAAAAAGCTCATACCTGATCATCTGCTTTCTCCAGCTCTCCAAAATCTATTTGGCTGTGTTGCATTCATTTCCCGTCACCAGTAGATGGGAAGTAGGACAAAAAAAGCACAGATAATGTTCCCTGCCACATGAAGGTCTTGCTGGCTAGAGACTCTAATTTTAGACACTAATTCCCAAACAGCAGCAGCACTAGTTCAACTCCAGCAGCCTGAACCATAGTGGCTGACAAAGTCAGTGCCAACGCAGTTGTATCAGAGGTGGGGAAGCAGGAGCAGCTCATGGTAGCATACACACAAGGTGTTTATATTGGCAACCTCCCTGGGATACTTCCCTGCTTGCCAAAAAGTATCACCTAGAATTCACCGGAAATTGGGTTTTAATGCTCTGTTCAATGGGTAATTTGTATTTAAGGAGAACACACTACATTCACCACAAAAACGTTTAAGAATTGTCCAAACCTTACAGCCAAAAAAGAACCATCTCTTCTCAGTTCTTTCACAGTCAGAACTTTTTCAGGCTAAGGATGCTGAACAGCTCAAATATCCATTACCAAATAAAACAATTCACTTCCAGTCAAGGAAAGACTCACAGAAACCCAGACACTTCACAGTATCTTAAATAATGCTTCTCACCTAACAGCCAGATGGTAAACACCCTGTGACAGAGTAACCTGTAGCAGCAAAAGCACTGCCTGTATGTTGCCAGGCACTAGTTCACATTAAAAAATGTAAATTGGTAATACAAAACACAGCTGTTGTTTTGAAGGCAACAAAAAATTTCAGACAGATCCTTATACAGGCAGGTGAAGGCAAAATTTTCTTCATGTTCTCACCTGTCAGTGTGAAGAGTATCTCTCATTGCTTTTTGCCAAAACAGGGAAAAGAGCAGCAAGCAAAAAAAAAAAAAAAAAAACCCTCAGCCTGCATAAATCGGCTTATAAAATGCTGCTTTGTCACTTTCCTGTGATTGTTATTTGTTGAAACATCGATGCACGGAAAAGGAAGTATTATCACATAATTACCCCCAGAAGTTTTTTCTGAACTCAGAGGAGTTATTCTTTTTGCATCATTATCAGCACAAAAAGCCAAATCCTATATTTTTACATTACCCATTTTGCAACTTTTAAAATAAACTCTTATTAAAAACACCTTGTAATTCCAGACAGGCAGGAGCAGCTGTAACAAAATTCATGAATGTTTTTTCTTATTTTAAATTCCAATTAGCTTTACAATAACATGTCGATTATAAGGATCTGTGCAGCAACTGTCACTTCAAAGAGCATAATTTGAACTAACCTCAAGAGAAAGCTTCCAAAGTGTCATGAAGCCAGCTGAAACCAAGACCATACTCTTCTAGTCTGCTTCTACAGATACAACAAATCTCAAAACACTAGAGAAATGCAGACGAGGCTGAATCTCGATGTGACACAAGTACCACACGCTGCTACGGGAATATGTCAGCTACCATCAAACAGCTCTATGACATGCTTCAAGGCTAGAACAAGGTTTCATGGTATAACCAAATTCTTTTTAACTGAACAGGATCCAGCTTTTTCTGCCTCTAGGCCTCCTACTTTCACAGGCCAGCCACATACAAACTACACTAGCTGCTGTCTTGCTTCCAGTAGGCACATAAAGATATACCCAGCACAATGACCTGTGCCATTTACATACTAGAAGTAATAAAATGCAGTATATATTTCACAGAGTAAGGCAAAGGAGCGGAATACAGTCAAACCAAAATTCAAATTAAAAAGGTACAAGATTCAGAGCAAGGTCTGAATCAAAAAGATACAAGAGTTCAAAGTTAACAAATTTTCTGAGGTCACTGAAAAGACATTTTAACAAAAGTTTGAGAAAATGCTCCTTTTATTCATTTAACCACAATTCCCTGGGGATAGTTATTTTACCATTATTCAGATAATTAGAGAAAAATGTACATAATTTATGATAGTCAAGCCAGTTACCTGCATCAAGTCTATACTGTGCAACAGAGGTCTCTGAGCCACATGCTGCATTTTGTATAGTGGTCCCAGAGACACTAACATTCAGTTTCTCCTTGTTGCTTCTCAGTTGAGACTCCTTAGTCCCCCATGATCTCCTGGCAAAGGCCACCAATTACACTGTCACACACAGTGGCTCACATCCTGATGTAGGGACAATATGGGATGTTGGGCAGACAGACCTGAAGAGAAAGCTGCCAAGTGTCTAGGAAGGAGAAATGGAAAAGGAAATTATATGCTGCAAATGGGATGAGACAGTCACCCACTTTGTCACCACTACCATATCCAAATCCCACCAAGGCAATCACCTAGAGAGACTTTCATTGTCCTGATTCATCAAACCAGAGAGAAGAGAGAGGGGGGAAAAAACCAAAACACCACCAAATAACCAACAAAAACATTCTGATATTTTAAAGTTAGAGAAGCATTTCCATCCCCACTCCATGCAAATTAAAAAACAGCTGCAAAACAAAAGCCATTTTTGTACTACAGCACATTAAAAAAAAAACGGGGGAAGGAGACACTTGGAAAATTTTCAAACTCACCTTCTGTAAAGCACTTTCCTCAGAATCACTAGAAATGCCTATGCTGCATTTAAAAAAAAACATCACTATTGGCTACTCATAATACTTAGGCAACTTATTTCTGTTGGGTGTTATTTTCTTACCTAATCAAATACCTGCCTAATTTATTATTCCTAATTTATCCACCAGCTGTGAGAGTGCTCTACTGTCAGCTCTCTGGCTTCAGGAGTTCACCAGATGGGATGTCCCCAAAGACTGACCTAGTGGGGGAAAGCAGTGGAACAAGAAGTGGTGTCTTAATCACATCCCTTGCAAAACTAATTTCTGTAAAAGCTGTATGTGAAGTTGCCTTTTAGCTAATGTCTCTAGAAAAGAAGTGAGGCAAGAACATGTTGTGTTTCAAATTTCTCTAGGTATTAATACTTAAGACAAGGGTGCAAATTCACCCCAAGCACCCCTTTGCCAAAATAACTGATAAAGGAAAAATCCAATACGACACTTAATACATGGTCAGGGAAATGAGGATCATCCTGGGAAAGCAGTAAGTACACACACAGCATTTATTGGTCGTTTGATCTCTTGACTTTTATTCTCTGCCCATTATCAGAGGGATACAATGCCTATAATTTCAATGGGGTCGCTACTGCATTCTTTTAGCTTTTTTAGAAGTCTTTTGCTGTTTTCTTCCTGCACACAGAGTGCTGCAGCACTGCTCTATACGTCTGCATTTCAGTTGGTTGGTTTTATTGGTTTGTTTGTGGTTTTGAGGGGTTTTTGTTTGGGTTTTTTTGTTGTTTCTATTGGGGGGGGTATTTCGTTTTGGTTGGTTTTTTTTCAAAATTATAATAAATGCTATACTGCACAGGATTTCTTAGTGGATGCATCCCTGGGTTCACTTCCCTTCTTTACAGCAAAAGGGCCTCTCTCTCTGAACTGCTTCAAAGTTTCTTTCATTATGAGTCATGATGACAAGACATTTCAAGGTACAAGAGCAAGGAGCACTGAACATAAAAACAGGCTCTTAAGAGAAGTGAAACACCGAATATAAGGAACATAGATATCATAACACCAATGAATACCAACTACACAACCAATATTGGTTCTGCCACGTCAGTTCATAGATCTAATTTTTAAAAAAGCATGCTTACATAGCCATTCTAGCAAAATCCATCTCCACACATCAAATTAAACCTCTGACAGTGAATTTCAGAAGTGATATTAAGCTTTATGTGGTACCTATTTTTTCCAGAAATGCAGAACTACGAGTCTCTCATGGCTCAAACCCAGTATACGCAATTTCTATTAAATAGTCCACAATATTTGGAAAGCTTGAAAGATCCAAACTCCTGGTCTATACAGTTTACGCTGCATTTAACTAGACTTAGTCATTTTATAGCTCAAGAGGAAATCCCAGATTGTGCTCACTGGAATGAGAGGTATAAAACTGGTCTGATTCACAGAGGCAACTCAGAGGCTTCCTCATAGTCACATTGTATCACTATTGCCCTAATGCTCCAGACAAACCCTGAGACACCACTGTGGTATGCACTGTCCAGCAGCAGTCATAAAATTTAATAATAATCTGCAATAGACAAGACAGGAAAAGGACAGTGGAGAAAGCAACACACACAAGAGTGACTCACCCAGAGTAATGCAGCACCACAATAGTACAGAAAAAATTTACTACTTCTAAACTCCTAAAGCACCAACCCCTGGCTAGATGATGTCTCAAATTTTAAAAGATGTTTTCCATACTGGTACTTTTGGTCTTTTTCAACCCTGGTTAAGACATGGCCTATACTATCTGACAGTGACTTTCATGAACTAGACCTGCCTTGCAAAAACAACTTGCTTTTTTTAACAGTTTAAAAAATTGTATCCCCAGTCTGCTGACTCTCTTCTCATTTGTCTTCATCACTATGAGGTACAGGTCTATATCAATGTCACCAATATCTGCAGTATCATTAACAGGACAGGAATAGCGGAAGACGAAAAAGAAATGGTCTTCTCTTGAAACTTTTTTCCACCTAACCTCTCCTTCACAGAACTATTAGTTAAAAAATTCCATCATGTATTTATAACTAAATTCTGAATTGAGTCCTGCAATCCCTATCTCTAATTTACACTTGCATTAGACTGCTGTGACAAGTACACATAGACCAGAAACACTGCCCCAGAAGTTTTGCAAATTTAATAGCAAAGACTACAAGCAGCAAGACTGGTTACAGTAGGAACGGCAGGCTCCAAAAAACTGAATTAAAAAAAAACTCAAGAGAGCAGCTTCAAAAATGCTGCCTGGGCCTGCTTAGCAAGTATCCAGGAAGCCCAGAAATTTCTGCAATCAGTAGATCTCCCAAAAACCTCTTAATAAGAGAAACATTTAAGTTGTGTTTCAATTACCTAAACTGCCTGTAAGGCTGATAGCGAAACATGCTTTCTGTCACTCTTGCACAGCCTGGGTATTTTCCAGATATGGTAATTTTTTGCATTTCTTTTACAATAATAATCCAAAAGCATAGCTCCACCCCGAACTCGATTATACAGCTGAAGGAAGCATCACCCAGAAGGCAAAAAAAATCCGAAACCTGGGTAATTTTACTCATTTTTAACTGAAAAGCTTAACACTTTGCCACCCTCAAATATACCTTCCTAGATAAGCTCTCCCCTAGTTTAAGAAACAAGGGGCCGTTGTGATGGCACCACTGTACCTTACTGCTGTGGCGCTTGTCTCACCCGGCAGACAGCAGGGGCAGGGCAGCAGCTCCGGTGGCGCCTCCTAAAACCTTCCACCCTGGAACCTCGAGAGCTTAGAGCTCTTCACGGGCTCACCTGCAGCACTGAACACAAAATACAAAAGCGCCGGAGGGGGATGCACGTGTGTGACACCTGCTTTTTCCCGTTAAACAGCAATTCGGCCTTCCCGCCGCAGGGCGGTCTGACGAGCGGAGCGGGGCGGAGCGGGGCGGGGCGGGCCCGCCCGCCTGTCCCCCGGCTGAACCGCCGGCCCGCCTGACGTCAGCTGGCGGCGGCATTCCTCAACAGCGCCGCGGGACCGCGCCGGCAGCGCGAGCACACGGGGCCCTCAGCTGTGCCGAGGCAAGCGCGGCCTTGGCCGGGAGCCAGCCTACTGAGCTCAGCGTTTTGCAATGCACTTCCTTTTTACTTCACGGCTTTGCATAATGCCGCGGCCCTGCCACCCTTAACCCCTGCAGCACCGGGGCTGCGGCCCCGCTCCCCGGGCACAGCGGGACAAGAACGGCCAGGCTGCACCGACCAGGCAGTCACCGTCCTGATCCACCATGACTGCGGGCTAGAAAGTGGGGAGCGAGCCCCAGCACCAGCCAGGAGATGCAAACTGGGCAGGAACACTCACAGTGCTGATTTCCTCCGGTTCTCCCCAAGTCCGCATGCTGGCAGTCAGGCACGAGACTGTATTTACAGCAGCTCTGATTTTAATCACATTTTCATATATGATATTACACATGAAGCGTGAAGGTGCCACCGGAGCACAGGTTGATCCACACGGGCAGAGAACGGGCTCTGTCTGCACTGGGGCTGGGCACAAGGCGAACATGGGAAGATGTACCCAGGTCACACCGAGGTGGCCTGACAGAAGGCTCAGAACAAGAACGTGTAAAACCTCAAGTGGAGAGGAGGCTAGGAATAGCTGTGGTTACAGCCTGCTACACCTGTGATGCAAGTGTTTTCCAATAACCTCTACAAATATGAAGAAAATGAAGGAAGCTTTGTGAAGGTCACAACACTTTAGTTTTCACCTTCCATTCACACATTTGAGAGGGTTCCTATTCTAGAGCTGTGAAGGCAGTACAGTATAGGAAATTGCTTCCCACCACTCACCCACACAGTTTTGTGACTCTGAAGATAACAACCCATTTTTAGACTTCTGTTCCCAGACTGTAGCTCCATTACAGCCACAAACTGTTGCTGCTCAAATTGTCCCCCTCCAAACACACACCAGCTGTTTTTCAAGTAAGACCAAGAATAATGGCATGCATCAAAGAAAGTTTCACTTTCCCTGAACCACTTTTTCAAAAGAGATTTTTAAGCATGAAGTTAAACACAAGGGCTCAGCCTAGTTTAACACAGACAAGCACAAGTATCACCAACAGTAGGCAACCATTGACAAATAAAGCACTCACAATCTACCATCTTGTCATGTTCTCCTATTCAGATTCCTATTCTACATGATCACATTGAGCTCTAGTTTTCAGAGAGCACGCCATGCAAAAATACTTTTTTAGAACATACTGCCCTTTTAGGTGAACACCTATCCAGTACATGCTTCCTTACCCAACAAGACTCATCTTAAAGTAGTGGTCACCCTAGGAAATGTATAAAAGTCTTTCCTGTAACTGTCAGCATCACCTCAGTATTGTAGCATTACAGATACTGCATGCCTGAGTCAACTAATCTGATAGTAAGATTAGAGATAGTTTTTAATTCCCTTGGCAAGTAGATTGCTAACAATATCCAAGCATCACCAAAAATTATTTACAAAAAACAAAAACAGGAAAAAAACCCCAGAAAACAAAAAACATGAAACCTTTTTACAGGTATTTCCAGCTATCTGCAGTCATTTACAACATAAGTAATCATATTCTTGCAACCACATCAGATGTCCCTAGTTTGCAAGAAAAAAAAAAAACCCTCTACATATTTCCTGAAGAAGGGCAAGCACAGCATTGGCAAGGACTCCTAAATTTACAGCTAAACTTTTTTTAAATTACAAACTAGATTTCCTAAAATGGATGTTCATGTCCTTAATCGTAAAAACAAGCTGATTTTTAAAGTTCCCCACTTAAAGAAACAGCCGTCTCATCTAGCATCCCTCAGATCAGGATTACTCAGGGAGAGTTTAGAGCAAAACAAAGCTTTGACTTCTGTGCCGTATTGTCATGCTACATTTTAATTTGAAAGAGAGATTATAGCATCAACTTGTGCTCCTAAATTGAATGAGGTAGGATGAGGGAAAAGAAAGCATGTGTCTTCCTCACACTCCCTCCATACCATGTATGCAGTCTAAAGTATGATTTCAAGGAAAGTCCTTTTCAGTCTTCTATAATCACCACTATTAGGAAGTGTAGGAACTCCAGCCATCAAAATAGAGCATTTATAATGTTATTAGACTGCAACACACACAGCACACACAACTTTAACAGGTGGCATGAAGGATTTCAAATATAAACAAATACATAACATTTCTCCAATTTCTTTGACATTAAATTTTATAAATCTTGCCCAGATTGCATGTGGTGGCAAATTGAAGAGTTAACTACAACAAGTATTTTATCTGAATGCATAACTGACACCAGCATAGAAATGCATGGAATGAATCAGTTCAATGCCTTCAAAGCACCAGGGCACTTATTTGAATGAAAAGTTCCCCTTAGCTACTCTAACTGCCACAAGACACACACCATAAGGCAAGATTTTATCAGCATATACAACAACACAAAAAGCTCAGGAGCACTAGGGGATGACTTAATATTTGCTGGGGAGAGGGAGGGCATGACATTTAGATTTCTTGACCGTTACAAATTTGGTCTCTGCTTTAAGCATATAAGCTCTGTACTTCTTTTACATTTAATAAGTAACTGAGTTGGAAAGGATCTCTTGCTGTATCTGATCTTTCTATCATTGCAGTATACAATTCACAGATTTACTGAGACATTTAATCTTCCTGAAATCCTCCTAACAATGCCAACTCCATAAACTGACAAAAATATTCCACTGGGTAACTGACAACAGCATTGAAGGTATTTCCATTACTGAGCTTCCAACTTCTAGTTTGAGGTTTTCATTTGTGGAACTTGCATGTAATAAAAATAGCTCATCATGAACCTCCTCTGTTTCTTCTGTCCAGCAAGGCCTCTAAATCATCTTTGCTGATAAAACAGAGCCTGAGAAACATTTAGTAGAACTGCTTGTATAACACTACAGAGTGTTATAAAATTGAAATAACAATTACTTTCAGACCTGGTAGTGGACAGATATCATACATTTAGGCTTAACTTTTCAGCATCTTTCTAACACTTCTCCATGGTGATTTCAGGTAGTGCTGTCATTGAAAACAATGTCCTTCGGGTGGTTTTTACCGTATCACCATTTTAATTATCTCAGCAGCCCTCAAAAAAGGTCATCAGCAGAGAAGCCAACAACATCATGTGCTGTTTCTGGCTGCTCTTTGGGATTTGAAAAAAGCAAAGTGACTGATCCTAGCAGCATTTAGTATCATCAGGTTTGTTTTTCACCACTAGCTTACCATTTGAAAAAGCTGAACAACTTGATATTAACATGGGCAGCTGCTGCTATCTTTGAAAGTCTTCCTCAAATAATCATATTCCTAAATTTCTCATGGTTTTTAGCTTGCCATTGGGTTTCTCTCATTTAAAACAGTAAAATTTTACTTGTGTCTGCTTTTTACCCTTGGAAGGTTTTAAGCTTCTCTTTTTAGCTGTAGAGGACCGCTAAAGCATTACACGAAGCCAGTAACTAAGAAATTTCAAAACTATCTTCTAAAGCTTTCTATTAGTTTTTAAGCCTTTTGATTTCAGAAGATGTTAATCAGGATTTTTGAACACTTTAGTTGCCAATTACACAATACTGTAATTATGTACCTATTTAGCATCTGAAAGAAACCACATGTTCACATTTTTGTTCTCATTCACTTTTTTTTTCTGCACCTTTTTGCATCATAATTTAAGAATAAACTTTTCAGAATTAGGACTGATTGAGTTTACAGAGGATCTTGCACAAAGAGGACAAAATAATAAACACTGTGGACCACAGTACAGGTGAGTAAGGGCAGAGGTGAATGGAAGTACTGGGATGGCAATGTATACAAGGTCTGAAAAAAATCCTTCAATCATCTATTGACAGCTCCTCTACCATCAGCCAAAGATGACGACTTTATAAAGTTTAAACAAATCATCCTCTGTAAGATAGATAAGAATAATTATAAAAAGCTTCTAATGAAAAAGGAAATCCAGAGAGAAAAAACCTTCTTTAACACATGAACACAGTGAAGGGAAGCAAAAGGCCAATTCAGCTTAAAGACCATATAGTTGAAATCTCCATTTCAAGAGAAAACCTCAAGCAGCCTTTTTAGCCAAGAAATATCTTCTATTTTTACTGCAGTTAAATATAAATCACTAGCCTTGCACATATTTTTAAAGACAAACTCCAGTGCTAAACTGCATCCTTTTTAAAACTGGCAACTCTTCACAAGTTCTATGTAAGAACAAACTGAAGTCTTGCATTTCATTTATGCAGACTAAGACAGGATTTTCTCCTGTGAGCTCCCCACTTTCAAAAGATCTTTCTTGATCATATCTACGAACTCAATTTTCATTCATAAGTGGCATAAAAAATGGAGTTTCAAAAAAAACCTTGTCCCTTTCCTACTTTTACAGGTATCCTCCAATGGATAGTGAAGTGCACAAATACTTAGCCATTTCAAGCATTATCAGCTTGTACTGTGTATCAACAAAGCTTCAAGCATCAGCCTATTTCATTAACTCGACAGCAAAGACTTAAAGAGTGAAGGATGCTGTAGAGGGAACATCTCTTCTTCCATTTCCTCAGCCAGCTTGAATATATTTCAGGAAGCAGAGCACTATACATTCTTTTCCTTTTCTTTACCAGCAAAAGACAAGAATAGGAAAAAGCTTATCCACTAAGGTTTTTACATGGTCTTTTCTACATGCAGAACTACATCAGTTAAATCCCTGAAAGAGTCACCTGAAGGGAAGGGATGCTTGGCTGTCAGGAATTTCTATTCTTCCTCTTAGTTTTGGGTGGCAGGAGATGGTTATTGTTTCCTCTTTCCAGCTTGTCTTTCAGAAAAACCTCATCAGCCAGATCTAATATAATTTAAGAACCAGCCAGGAGAAACTAGATAAACCAGATACAAAGGGGACTCCCCACTCCTCCTTGGACAAAGATTTAGCATAAGCACAGATTAGAAAAAATAAGGTGATGAAGTGTTTCATTAATGGTTTAGGATTAGGATTGGGAAATCCACAGCACCTCAGGCTAACATACCTACAGGCATGATCTCACCTGTGTAACTTTCAGTATTACGGAAGTGGCAGAAGCTGCGTAAGATGGTACTAGCCACGGACACTTATTTTTGCCTCTATTCTGTTTCATCAAGTTTTAGTGAAACTCTTTTCTGTGGTCTTATGTACTGAACTGATCAAGGAATGGAGCCAGCTAGGAGGGAGAAAAAAATCTCACCCAAATAATACAAAAAAAAAGATTAAAACCCCACCATCTTTCATTGATTAAGCTCCCTGATCCACATCACTATGCCAGGCCACACACTGAAAAAAACCCAAATCAAACTACTTCTGCTGGCATAAGTAAAGGAGTAGCACAAAGACAGAAGAAAGCAGCTGAGAGCAACCCGAGTTTATATTGACATTGAGAGAAATATATGTGAAACCACAGCCTAAATCATAAAATATATACAGAGTTCCCACAGAACACAGTAACACACCTTGGCAATTATTTTTAAAAGTTTTCTCTAGTTTAAAACGTGAATTTCAAAGTAAAACTGGCTAAGGCAAAAATGCAACAGCTTCCAAAGACAGTAGGTGAAAACACACCCCCCAGTAACATTTGTTCTTTCCCTACTGCATTTTGAAGTTGTAAAAAGCCCAGAACCTACATGTTACTTAAATTACTCACCTGACAAGAAAACATCTGTCCCCGAACGGTTTTTATTCTCACCACTACTTTCAACTAACAAGACACCACTGCGTACCACTCATGAAACACTTCACAGACGTTCTGAATACACAACTCTACTCCCCGCAATTTCAAGTAGAAAACACCAAGTTCCAAACTCTGCATTTCATCATGACATGGTTCAGGGTATATACTCCTAGTTATTCTCTTTCAGAAGTTTTACACATCTCCAACAAGGGTTAAACCTGTTTTCTTGAAATGTCAAGCATCTACAAGAGACACAAACCCCACTTATGGCATGCTGGAGCTTCCTGTGCTATCTTCTAGCCCTTACAAAGAGCTGTTCTAGTTCAAACTACAAACTTCCTTGTATTTTCTGCCTAAAATACAGTGTTCATGATAAAGTGCAATAACCTGTAAGGAAGCTAATCCAAACTGCAACTCTTGAAATTGAAAGACTATCATCATCACAGAGTTCAGAAAAATGTAAAAATACAATGACAGTATATTATGCTCCAGCAGTGCAGTCCTAAAATTGTGTATCAAACAACAGAAATCATTGTACAAAGAAGGAATTCAGATACTTAAACACAGCTCATAAGCTGCTAGACAACTATCTATTTAAAACGGACTTTTCTGAGCAATCACCAATTCTTATTGACATTTTAATGGTTCACATAAAATTGGAAACATTCTTGCCTTGCACCAACACAGAAAAGCCAGTTTTTGAAACAATGGTGTTGCTGAGACAAAACATAAAATAAAAAGAACAAATAGGATAGCCAAGTGCATTGAAACACTGAAGTGTACCTTTCACAGGGCAAAATTAGAAGGCAGTAGTGACCCAAAGCCACTCCACTCCAACAAACATCAAAAATGTGGATAACATACTTACTATTCAAGAAAAGCTACCATTACAGGAAAAAAAAAACGACACTAGTAAAATGCAAAACTTGCAGGATGTCATCATAGCAACAACTGCCTACAGTGGTGATGTTCAGTTACTAACAAAGCCTCAAAGTTCTACTTCTATTTACAGAATTCTGGGGTAGGGTATGGGGAGGAAGGGTCATTTGTATCCTGGTGCACTAAAGGATTTTGTACCCAGTTAAAGATAGCATATTAAAAACAGGGTGGGGCATCCAAGCTAATGACAACAGACTGAGGTCGCAGGGAGTGTGATCCAGAATGCCCTTGTAAAGGGGCAGTCACCCTGAGAAAATGAGGGTGATGGTCAAAGCACACTAGCAGCCACTCAGTAGCCTCAGAAGAACCTTTGTTGGGAAGCCTCTTGAAATGTCAGAAACTGGGTGTGAAGAATTGAGACCTAGAAACCAACCCAAACCTGTGTAAGTCACCTTCTCCAAAGATCTTCAGGCAAAAAAATGGTCTCCAGGGAGTGCCTGCTTCCTCAGAATGGCCTAGTCTCACATCGTCAATGATTCATTACACAATATATGAATTTATCTTTAAATGCCATTAATTCTTTGTATACATTCCAGGTCATCACAGTGTCTATTTCTTCTAGTATTTCTGCAATGTATTCTAAACAAAACACTTTGAGAGTCAGCCACGTCATCTCTGGCATGACCTTTTCCTTGAAGTCTATCTCTACCTGCCCAATATGTCTCCAAGAGCATGCAGGAAGGCTACAGCTTTACAGATTCCAAGTCAGTGCACATCCACCTAAATGAATACACCCAACAAGTAATGAGTATTTGACAATTAGGTTGTGGCTATGACTTCATCCTTACACGTCCAGAGGTAATGACACAACATGCTTCAGGCTTTCCACTGAACGTTCAAAGACATAAGTAGATCTCCATTGTTGGGGTGGGGAGTAGAAAATTAAGCCTAAATTCCCCCACAGGAAGACCATTTTAAAACATGAGGATTTACATATATTAGAATTTTGGGACAGGGTCAGCCACATAAACTGGAGTTTAAAGTCCATTGTTTACTTGTTTCCAGAACATGTTCTTACTTCCTTCTTTTTGTTTTATTTAAGAGGAATTACCTATAAATATCTGTGATGTTCCATCATTACTGCACTTCGAATTTTCTCCTGAGAGCATGGACTAAAACTCTGACTGCAAAGTGGTATCTGTATCTGCATCTATTTTATCCCTACTTTCCAGACATACAGTCTTCTGAAACACAATCTACCTGAATTTCTTAAGTGTAATCAAAAAACAAAGAGAACAAAGCTGTTTATTACTGTAACAATAGAAAAAATAGCAGACCCTAAACCTTAACTTTAGGAAAAAAGCCTATTTTAATTTTTTTTTTAATCCCTATTGCACTATCTTTGCATTATCTTCTGCAAATATAAGTGACTTCTCAAACAGCATGTAAGGAAGAGCAGAGGGAAGCACAGATCAGTTGACTACTGCTCCATTTGAAAACCAGCTTCTGGGTTGAACTGCAAACAGAAACCCCAACTTTTCTTTAGGAAAGGGGAAAAAGTCATCAGTACAGAGTTGGTATTTAGTTATCCCTTCACCTGCATGAAATTGCTTATTATTCTGCAAGTCTTGCTGTACATGGAAAAGTCATATAGACTATGAAAACTTAGTCTCTTAGGACACTTTCAAGAAAAGATTTGCTGTTAAGAAAAGATGCATCAAATAACTTTACTTTTCAAATGTAATTTTGAAGCTATTTTTTTTGCTTGTTGCTTTGATAACCAGCATCTGTAAAATTAATGCTTATTAAGGACAAATAATCTTTGACTTGAAAACTACTTTACTTACACAGCATTCTCCATGCTCCATTAAAATATTTTTCACCCTTTTGCCAGAAAGAAGCCACTCATGTATTTTGCAGTTACAATTTTTGGGTTTAGGTAACATCTAGTTGTAGGAGATTCATCGTAACATTTATTTACATTTTCAAATAGTCAGAGCTACCTCGACATTTGTTGGATAAAGGAGGACAGGAAAGAAAGGGCAAGGAACAGATCCTGGCAGATAGCTTTCTTCACCTACACCACTGCTTCCATTTCAACTGAGGCTAGTAAAGAAACCAGACGGTTAAACCACCATAGAGCTTTCTTCTTACTGTTCTATTAAAAGCACATATTAAAAAGTACAGCAAGTTTTTTATTGTATACAGAAGATACAATAACCAAAATTTCTCTAAGAGATCAATTCCTCTTTACCATGCTTTGCTCTATTCAAGATAACCTGAGGGAATCAGAGAAGTGGGGAGAAGAGGCAATTCAGGTAAACCTTACATGAGTACCCTCATGCCTCAAGAGTCTTGTCTGTGAGAACGAAAGCAACCAAGTCCTAGTAAGCAGAAATCCAAACAAATCATAGAAACAGCTATAACAAACTAGTGGCAAGAAAACATTATGCTAACAGCGAATATGCAATTCATTAATTAATTCTGTAGCTCCTCAAAAAATAAAAGCAGCACCAATTGCAATCTCCATCCACTATCTGATGTTAATGCTAGTGTTAAAAATTCAAGCTTGAAAACTAATCCTTGTTAAGAAGGAAATTGTTTTAGTTACACCAGCAGGGTCAATGAGTTGTGACTGCTTTTTAAGTGCTTTTATTTCACTTTTGTTTGGGTTTAAGGGTAGTCTGAAACCAGAAAAAGTTAAAATGCTCTCTTTTGATTGTCAGTTGAAGCAAAGGCAGCTAGGGGCAATCCTGGGCTGCAGGAGAGGGAGTGATGCGAAGTGGTCGAGGAATGTGATCCTCCCTCTCTGCTCAGCACCACTGAGGCCACACCTGAAGTGCCGTGTCCAGAGTTGGGCTCCCCAGTGCAAGACATCCTGAAGGAAGTCCAGCACAGGGCCACAAAGGTGATATGGGAGCTGAAGCACCTCACTGAGAAAAAAACCTGCTGAGACTGCTAGGTGTAGCCACAAGAGAAGGCTCAGGGAGTTCTCATCAATTTGTACAAATATCTAAAGGGACAGTATAAAGAGAATTGAGCCACACTTGTCAGTGGTGCCCAGTGACAAGACACAGTAAAACACAGGAAGTTCCTACTAAGCATAAGGAAATACTTTTTACTGTTAGAGTGACTTCCTTACCCATTTGCCAGGCCATTTCTTTAAACTAGACAGAAATCTTGAGAAGGAGCTGGATAACATTACTGATTCCTAAAGACCTTGCAGGTATTGTTGTATCAGTTTCATAAGCATGCCAGTCAATATTCTTCAGTCTTGACTGAGAGTTCAAAATCCCAGAAACAGAACTAGTTTTCTTTCTGGACTAGCTCTGAAAAAAACCAAAAAAAAAAAACGCAAAAAAAAATCCCAAAAAACCAACCAACCAACCAACAAAAAAAAAAAAAAAAAAAACACACCAAAACACAAAAAAAAAAAAAAAAAAAAACCAACCAAACAAAAAAACCCAAAAAACAAATCACAACAAAAAAAAATTTAAAAAAGACAAATCCCCCACACACAACCCAAAAAAACCCAACCAAACACAAAAATATCCACACCATCACAATCCAAGGAGACAATAGGATTAAGCTATATTGATATTTGTCCAAAAATTCTAAAGCTTCAATTCAGCTGCCAGTGAGCACAATCACAAGTAGTTAATGCCTGCCAAAAGATTTGAAAAGCTCAAAAGAAAAGGGTAGTATTGTTTTTGTTTGAGAATCTCATTCTCCATGGAGTAGTAATTTCTTGAAAGAAACCAGTGAGGACCTGTTTTTGTTATGTTTTTTAAAACACATTTTAGAGCCAACAAATACAAACATGCACAAAGTTACTAGCTGCATAACTGCTGCTGTGCTATACACTTGTGCACAAACTTAGGTAGGTGTAAAATACTCTACAAATCTGACTTCACCCATTTTGAAAATTACATTTAAGTTCTGCAATCACTTAATCAGCTTTCAGTACGTTCCACATTAGTGGAATATGCCTTACAGCACATGGAATTCCTGCAAACCAAATTTAAGGAGTATCAACACTGCAAGATTTCATGTTTTTCAACTGCAGGTGCAGCCAAAGCTATGTTAGCAGCAGGAATGTCCAGTGACATGCTACACAGACACTGTAGTTCAACTAAGCCCCAGTCTCTCTACAGAGACAATCAAATGGCAAAGTAAATGATAACTTTTAATAAGCTTCATTGCATACAGATCTTGACAGAATGAACCACATTTCAAGAATAGTGGATTCCCCCTTTTATACAAAGTTTCAAAACGAATCCATAATAAATGCAGTAAGAAAAAGAACTGATCTAAGCATCAAACTAAAAAGGAACCCAATGAAGCTTTCAAATTACATAAGAAAAACTACAACAGTGAGGGTCATGGACAAGAAACTTCATTCCACTATTTATTTGCAGTAGATGAGGAACACAGTACAAACCAGTAATTTGGAGAGAGGACCAGAAAAGCAGGAAAGCAAACATCATGACACCAATATCTAGCCAAAGAGAACCTAAAATGATCCTTGAGCTCCAGGAATGCTGCTCTGAATAATTCAAAGAGTGTCTTAAGTAGTTGACATAGTTTGCCACAAGCAAGATTTTAAAAAATGAAACAAAAGAGTGTTAAGTCTACAATAGAGATAGGTCATTTTGACTTAGTGGGGTGATCAGTGATTGCCATCTATTATCTTTCTATGTCAAGAGTCAGGTCAGCTTCTCACTAATACAGAAGAACACTTTGAATAGTACAAATCACTATCATATAGTGTTGAGCCTGCTGTGCTTTGATAACCCTATACATACCTGTGAACTATTCTCAACAGTTTTCAAAAATGCATTACTATGCCCTTTAAGAAAAGAATCCTAAATTATGGCAACCTTTTGCTCCTTACAGACAATATAGATGAAGAATTACAAAGCAGAGTGATTTAAAAACAGTGTAAAAAGCATAGAAAATGGTGGTTGTAACCAATTTGAAATTGTTTTCTATTTTCACTGAACACACTGCATCCTGTCCTCTCTAAATGCAGCTTAAGCACTCAAGTCTGCTGTAACTATGCTCAATGTCTTCTATATGCAAGATACAGAACTATGCAACACACAACATCTATATGCAAGACACTTCTATATGCAACACACAACGTTTTTAAGACTTTATGACTGACACAGAATAGGACAAAAAATGTACTTCAACCAATACAATAATGTCTTCTAATTTGTGAATGTGAGTAGTTTCAGTTTTAATATTCAGTATCAGTTACGTTGTTTGAGATCATAACTCAGCTAAGTTTAAACCTCTTTCCTCCAGAAAGCCTCCCAAAACATTCAATAGCACACATTTTAAAAATGGCAGCATGCCATGTTAGAAGTATTCTTCAAATTAAAGAAGAAACTAGTGTCAACTATTTTTTAGACTGGTAGACTCATAACAGTTTAAAAATCGAAGTACAAAATCATCTGTTTGCCAATTATGAAGGTTGTGATAATTTTTTTGTTTTGCTCTTCAGGAGTTTTTGAAGGTTGTAATAAAACCTTCTTTGTTTAGCTCTTCAAGGCGGAGCAATTTATTCTCAGCAAACTAAAAAGCTGAATGTACAACACTATCTTGCTCCATTTGTGGAAGATACTACTTTCTGTATGTCATTCATCCCATACAGTGCTGTTGGGCTCCTTTCCTGTTATCATGCTGTTGCATTCAAGTTCCTCTTCTTTGTGCCTGGAGAACTTGATTTGATTTAGTAGGGCTACCCTTCAAAGTAGAAGGAGCATTTCTCCCTAACAAAGTTCTCTCCAAACATTGTTGCTGAGTTAGAGGGTTAAATGGCAGAATAAACAAAACACTAGAGCTAAAGTAGTCATAGAGCTAGATCAAGACTTTGTGGTAATGGTTTAGGCACACGGAAAAATCAAGGAGGAGGCAAGTAGCATTCCTGTAAGGTTATCTAAGTAATAATAACACATATGCAAAATAAGTGGTATCATGTCTCTGGAAAGCGCATTACAAAAGCAAGAACATCAGATACCGGTTTACAAACATCAGGGGTTGCTTATTTTGAATGAGTATTTCCATAACACTCCCACATAATGCTGAATTCAGGAAAACCCAAGGGCTCCAGGACCTACAGGGTTTATTTATTTAATCTAGCTTAACCTCAGTGACTCCCCCATTCCTCACCACAAGACAAATCACATCACTTGTGCAAGCTTGTCCACTCCATTTTAACAGAATTATTCTCTATGCATTACAGCTTTTTATACAATCCAAAAAGCAGTATACAAAGCATACAGTTTTATTTGCTAAATATTAACATCCTTAAAAACAAGACAAAAATAAATCCTTGCACTTCAGTAACATCAAAATTGGGGTAGTTAAGTTTCCAGATATTTTTCCAATTTGTACTCATGCTGCCAGCTGCCTTCACATTTGTGTTCGGGGTGGGGGGAAGTCTTTCCTACCCTAGCAAAGGTCTTTGTTCTACCCAGAGGCCAGCTCACCTTACCTCTGAAAGCCTGAGCTTTTGTCAGCTGTTCATACAATAAACAGCTGTGGAGGTATGAAAAACCTACTACCACTGGCAAAAAACAAAAGCTGGCAAGTAGTTTCTGTATTTATAATGCACAAAAGTCCCCAAAACACAGTCATTTCAATATATTCTGGAAGACTGTCTTCCCTTCCTCTCACATATCATTTTATAAGCCTTCCAAATTAGGCTGTGCAAACAGCACAATAAATGTGATTAACTTCAGAATATAGACAAAAAATAGCCAACCTCCCTGTTAACTGCTAATGTGAAATGAGAGGAGCAGCAGAGTCATCATCACTACATAGGGTTGATGAAGGTTTTCCTAGAGGTCTTGTTCCTGCTTTAGGTGGACTAGGGGGGCTGATATAAATCTAACAGGGTAGATGTATATCAACTCTGAACACTGTCAACAGAAGAAATAAGTTATTCACCTTTCAGGCATGCGCAAAAACGTAATAACTTTCAGTGAACTTGTTAAAAGTCACACATTCCATTTACCTGCTATGTCTTTTCTCTTTTAAATAACCTCCCAATTATAGTACAGTTCCCAGTGTGACATATTATTTCAGGCATAAACTTCAAATAATGACCAAGATACAGCACACATACTTTATCCACTCTTCTAAGGAAATATATTTTTTGCTAAGTGACCAGGTTGAATGAAGCTACTCCAGACTTCAGCAGAGGTTCCTCCTTTGCGTTAAGTTCACTCTCTCTGTATGCATCAAATTAAAACAGGCTTAATAAAGATGTGCCACATTGTATTTGTAATAACCAGAACACAAAAAGATAAAAAGAGCTTGCAGTCCTCAGGAATGCATTTCAAGTTTTTAGCAGTTCAGAACTGAAGGATTTCAAAACATTCACAACCACTGCATCTATGCAGGTCAGTGTCACATTCTGCTTACAAATAAATGACTTAAAACACAACTCTCTTTTCATAATAAACTGCTTTGGGTTCAGGTTTATCTTTGTCTTTCCGTCTCATCTCTACCACATGGGAGGAGAAAGGAAGACACAGAAATGAAGTTAAACTATCATGAAGCTCAATAAGAAGCTCAGTGTGAACCTGTATATTCACCATAATTCATCATACAATATAATTTTTTCCTTCTCTGAGGGATGCCAGTATTTCCAAAACTGAGGCTCTGCTTTTCATATCTCAATTTACTAAGCATTCGCAGTGGTCTAAATCAAGAAAAGGCACTCCTAACTAAAAGCAAGTTTTATACTTGTGGTTCAAATGACCTGTATGTTTTAAGACCTCCCAAAAGCCGAGGTTTCAATCATTACGCACAAAACATCTTCTGTTTTATCACCTGGTGCTGTGCTATTCTTGGGAAGATGATACTAAAGGACACATCTCCGAGATACAGACTAATTAATTTTGTGCCTGTTGTTTCTGCCCCAGCATTGTGAGCTACAACAGATCCAGTACTTGCATCCTGACTCTGTGACAGATTCAACTTGATGGAAGCTTATCAAATCACTGTGCACACTAAGTTTTTCTGGGATGCATTTAGCAGAAATTGTGTGCTAAAAGTAATTTCATGAGTTTCAGTTCCTAGTCTGCAAACAATTTTATCTTTAAAGATGAATACATTTATGGAGACTACTAACTGAACTAAACCTACCAGCTGCACATCATAACCAGAAGAAACTCTACCCTGAATTCAAACAGCACCTAAGTGGATAAAACTAGACAAACAATTTTAGAAATAGTAGTAATCTGAAACCAGTATGAGATCTTACTCGTATCTTTAAATTTAAAACCCAGGAGTTGTCTTAAACTTCTCTACTAGGTCAAACAAACTTGCATAACTTCACACCTACCGCAGCAACAAAAGAAACTATGCACAGGCACAGCTGGTGGCACATTCATTGCTCCATGGAACTTGCCCCATGGATAGTCTCCCAATAGGACTTTAGCCCTTGGTGGAAAGTGGTCAGCTGTCTTTCAGGAAGGTGAAAGATAAAGGTCTGAAGAGAGAAAATTACAGCGAGCAGCTGACAAGCAGCAGCTTCTGGCCATGCACCCATAGGCAGCATTCTCACCTCCAGCTGGTGTGAGGATATTTACATAATACTTCTGGAGGGCTTTGGCAAGGATGGCAAGTGCGAGTCAAGATTCCTGAAGCAGTTCTGCAAAATTCTGAACTTGTGACCAAATCTGTATGCAGAAAACTAAGTGGATTCTTCTGGGTTTTGGCAGTAGACTGTTTTTCACTCACCCCCAGAGTTGTAATGAGAACATCCACTCAGACCTATCTGTTCCATTAAGAAACAAACCAAGTAAGTTTTACACTTAGCAGATTTACAGAGATTCACTCAACTGCAGCATATAAAAATCCCAGGTTTTTAATCCCCTTTGACTTTCCAACAAAACAGAGGCAAAAAATGTTTTCCCCAGATTAAGGATAAAACATACTCAGTTTTCAATAAAATTTATAATATACTTTTTCTAGAAGGACATAAATTACAATCTTGGATTTGTGCAAATATAGAAATGGAATTATACCTATGCACCCATAGCAGATGAAATAACTTCAGAATTCCATGAAGATAAATGAAGTCAGCAAGCTCTATGCCTCTCCTCTTCCCTCACTCGGGTCCCATCCTTCCTGGGATTGTGCTTCTTATGCTGAATACAACTTACCCATGCTTCAAAGTTGAACACTTTTGTTGTGTCTGAGTGTGTTTAAAGAACTTCTTGCATTACCCATGGGGGTTGTTCTTTTTCCTATTTGTTAGCTTCATGTGAGCAACAGCACCATATATAACTCAAAACCCTACCCTGAACAGCCAGTTTCCCCTGATTGTACTTATCTTCAAAATAGCAAAGCAGAAGTAGGAATAGAGGTGGAGGGGTCAAAAACAAGACAACCATGAAACCACACTAATTGGTACAAAAACTGAAAGACTCATACATCTGAGTGCTTTCCATTCTCCAAAGCAGACAAGAGTTCAAGTTCGTACTTTTTTAACAAACCTGGCTTTTAGAAGTCATGGTCAGCTTCAAAAGTATCACATTAAACATCTGTGATCAGCCTCAAAAATGATTTGACAGTAAGTAGACATCCAATTTTACAAGACTGTTAGAAGTATAGCTACAGAGCAGGAAAGATACCAGATTACATCACTTTCCTCAAATGAGAAACACTTCGTTTAGGAGCCTAGATAAACATATACAATAAACACCACCTGCAGAGATTTGGAAGGATCTAGACATTTCAACTAGAGTTGAAGGTCATGCAGGCTCCCTTCCACTAGGAGACAACCCCAAGAGGTAAAGTAACCTGCTTAAGGTCTGTACAACTTAAGGACCTGGTGTCTCACTCATGAATGCCTTTCTTGAACAGTCTGACAGACACAATCGTCTAGGCAGAACTGTAGGAGGCCTCCGGGAAGTGAGCAACCCAGATGAATCCTTCCTCACTGAAGCAGGCTACTGTTGAAAGCAAGTCAGTAATAGCTTTGCTCTCCCACAGTGCAAGCAGTTTAGAAAGCCAAAGCACCCTCTCCCAGACAGGCAAGTCTCACAAAAATCTCTCTTTATAGTAAAGGGAAGCCATTTCTGCCCTAAAAATGTCCTCATTTGCACTGTGAAGTGTGCAAAAGGACTTTCATGCACTTCTCCCCTCCACCAGTTATGGGTAAACTAAGTTCTGCATTAGTTAGGTCCATCTGGAAGAGATTACACATTGACATTGAGTCCTGAAAACAGATCATTTCAGTAAATACACTCACTTACCAAAGCAGCTGTCTGTCATTTAGCCTCCACACCACGGAAGTTACACAAAAGTACCAACATTCTGCTCAATTACTGTTCTACTTGGGGAAGCAGTAATGACAATGGAACACCACAAAGCTAGTTCAGACTCTCAGTAAAGTCTGTATAAAAATACTGATTTTACAAGCAGTAAGGTTTTTTCTCCCCTATAAGCCAATCCTACAAATTCAGCTTGAAATCTCCATGGCATGCTCCATTATTTCTTTCTCAAGTGTTACCACCAGTAAAATAAGACCGTGACAGACACCTAAAGTCTCTGCTACACTACCACAACCCTGCAACATCCAATGACTCTTGAGGGGCAACACGTCAAAGCAAGAAGCAATGAGATTTCTCCATCCTTAGTTATGCTGGCCCAGCAGGCCTCGTCACACGTAAAGCTGTGAACACTTACTCTAGCAACTGAGGTCAACAGCTATGATGAAAATGAACACAGAACACAACTATTTGGTCACCAAGAAACTGCATAAGGAGAAAAATTACTTCAAAAGTCTATGTTATGAGTATGCTGAAGTTCAGCACTACCTCAAAAGAGAAAATATACAAACTTTGAAGGCCAAAAGTATCTTTTGCAACAGCTATGCAAATATAGACAGACATGAAAGTGCACAATTGGACTAAATGGTTAGGTATTTCCTTCCCCTTTCCTGTACTCTTAAAGTAAACATTTGTCTGGCTTTCTTTTAGCCACTGGTGGAGTGTGGGAGGGGTACTCATCACTTAGCCAGGGTTTTGTACCACAAAAAAACACTGTGGATGAAGTGATGCGGCAAATGGCTCACTCATATACGCCTAACACACAATCCGGGCTCAGGACAGTCCTGTGCTAGTGGCTCTGAAACAAACAGGCAGCCTTGTGCTACATTCCCATCCCCAGCAACTGTCTCCTTTCCCCAGGCAGCAGTTAGGGCTTCATGATCACTTTAAGCCAGTCTAAGTGTGACTGACACAAAGGAACCTTGTTCTTCTCAGTGCCCCCTCTTGCAATCTTCTCTCCCTTGCATCAACAGTAGCATTTTCTTGGCCAATAAACCAGGTAAAACTCACCAAGTGAGATCTGAATTCGTAAGCAGGCCACTCCTCTGGCTCACCATGCAGCCCCACAAGCCCTGGCACAAGGTGAAAGCTTTAGGAAAACTGCAGTGTTCCTTTTGCAGCAGGCTGCATTTAAGCCAGCCTAAAGCAACCATGTAACTTCAGGGTGAATAACACACAGTAGTCATCACAGTGGGTAAAGTTTGTAAATGGCAATCACAGAAAACCTTTCCAAAATACAAGTTTATAAGCACAGCAATGTGCATTTTCTGTTCTAAGAGTTACACAATGAGGTACAGAAAAGTAAATGAGTCATGGCACAGCAAATGAGTCAATTCTTTCATTTACCATATTCATGACAAGTATTTCACCACGGAAAACAATTATTTTGATAGGCCTGTTTTGTAGTCTGTCCTTGGAGGAGTTCATTGAGAGACAAGAGGTTGCAAGTCTGCTGGAACAGGCTCATGGAGAAGAACTCTCGCGCTCACAGCCACACTGTTTTTCCCTATCAGCAGCTTTCCTTAGGGCAGCAGGCTTGGTCAACCAAGAATGTGCCCCCTCCCTAGGAAAAAGGAGGGGCAGGAGTGATAACTCCACTAAATGGTAACTGGAAAAATAGTTAAAACTTCTCTCAAAGTCTAAGGCCTTTCTCATTTATAATCTTTGCCACGCAACCTAAGGCTACCAACCTTAGAAAGAAGACAAACATCAGGCCTGTATTTGAGTTTTAAATCCATATTTACAAAGACCACAGACTACTGATCTTAGTCTTTGTTCAGCACAACACATTTAGGACACAACCCAGGTTTTGCAGGCTGGTACAAGAGCCTCCATATAGCTGACACACACTGCTCAGGTCAGTGGAGGCCCTGTGTCACTGACCACAAGCTGTCACCACTACACTGCACACCACTTTCAGACATCTACAGCACATATTGCCCACAAACCTCAGAACAGTCCCCTGCTTCCTGACTGAAAGCCAGCTGACCAAAGGTCCGGCAGTGCTTTTGTCTGTGAAAGAGGAGCCGGTCAGTGCAGAGAACATGGTGTGAGGGCAGTGAGCTCTGCAGAGGATGAGCCCATCAAAGGCCCTGCCAGCCTGCACTGAGCATGCTGCCGGTGACTTACATTACTTTTACCCAGCTACTGATGGAAGAGTAGATTGCCTGCTACTTCCACAGCAGTCCCATCTCCAGCCCACCCTACAAACATAGCCTTCCCACTCTGCTTCGGACGCTTCAAACCAGCCTCAGCTGCAATACAAGTAGATCTACTCTGACTTTGTCATATTCAAAGACCACACACGCCTATGCCCAGGCTCAGGACATTTATTGCCTCACCCAGGCCGCATGACATGCTATAGGCTCCTGGACCAAAACACAGCTGACAGATAACCCCACATGCCTACCAATCAAGCTGTATGTATGCCAGGCTAATATAGACTTCTTGCATTCTTATGCTGCTGATTCTCCCACCTCATTCACCCATTAACTTTTGCCTGAGGTGCCTGTGTTATATCACACCACCATCTTGTTCTACATCATGATCTTGCCCCCACACTGAAGCCATAAAGTACACCAAGGCTCTTGCCTGGAATGTGGTTCTGCCATTGGACCTTTGCTGGTTCCAGTGCAATGCATCACACTAGGATGACTCTCACCATGGTCCCCAGTGCTGATGTCTTCTGGATTCGGACTCCTGTCACCTTCACCACTTCCAGAAAATGTTGACTCCCCTCCCAGAACTTTACACCTTTACTGGTTTTTGTGGTTGTCCTTTTATTTCCTACAATCACAGCTTATTGTCTCTTTGCTCAGTCATCTTCATCTGCTTCCTCCTTTCAGTAGATGTTTCTCAACATTTTATCTCTACTTCTTAACTTCCTTTTGTTATTCAATGAGGGAGGGGAAGATGGACCTTATAACAAGCAGGATTCACTGAAATGCATGCCCATGATTCACATCTCTTTCCATTCATCCATTCTAACATTTCAGCAGCTGTCATTTCACACTTTGAGTATCAGGAAGGAGCAGCTTTGATCTTATTGACATCTTCCTCCCTTAAGCTTACTCTACCTACTTCTGACCACATCAGCACCCTTTCTGTCCCACTGAGCATATACAAGTCCTTTCTTTTAAACACAACAAGACTTTGGATCTCTTAGGTACTGAGATTACTGCTCACATCTGTTCAATGTTTTCAATCTTTACCATTTATCTTATACCACTATCAATAATAATAAGTTTGTCTTCCATATGGCCTCTTACCTGCAGGAAAAACTTCTCTAGTCCTCCTGATCACCACGGTAGGAACTTTGACATTCTCTTCCTCTTCCCTTTCTACTTTTGTCTGAAGAAGTGTCTAATGAAGCTGAGTATCACTCTTCATCAGATTTTTGTCTTTCCACACTTCACTCCCCACACCACACCAGGACAAAATAAAGTTCTGGAAAAAACTAAATCTGCTGTTCAGAAGTCTGGGTACCATAAATATCCACTAATAGGGGCGGAGAGGGAAAGATAAGAAAAGTCTTCTCTTTTTGCAATATACAGTGCTTTAAAGCTAAGCCATTTATTGTCTGTTCAGGAGAATTAAACTCCAATTTGACTATGGCTTATAGTAAATGAAATGCAGTTATTGTTTATGATTTTATCAATGAATAATTAGTGTTATGAATAAATCTCTTTCAAACAGTTGTACAAGATGAAGTCAAAGATTTTGTTTTACCAGCAGTCAAGCTTCCATCATTACTCAACAGAAATAGCTTCTGCTAAAATAAAATCTGACAAATATCCTACAAAAATGAAGAAAGTCAGCACTATCTGAAAAATCAGAGCATTACCTCTGTGCATCACGTATATCTTGTTTATTAACCTGAAATTGGAATAAAAGGTGGAAAAAAAAGTGAGTGAGAGTACACTCACTTCATAACTTAAAACTGTTTTACAACTGCAAAAGCTACAAAACAGCTAAGTTAGCTGTCTTCCATGTCCATATACTAACCTGTTTTCCATTTTGAAAGCTGCGTTTCATTTTCTAGGAAAAAGTCTATCAGCTTCTGTGCTTTTTCTAATTCCCATTAAAAGATGATCATATAGAATGAACAGTCATTCAGACTATATCCTCCTTAAGACACGTTGTTCACGTCTCTTATGAGGTCTTTGACCTCTACTGTATCTCAGGCACCATCAGTTCTCCACTTCTCTTTCTAGCTGCACATCTATAGAGCATTTTACCATCTTTCTTCTCTTGAAGCACATCCTATTCAGTAAGACAAACTCTTGTTAACTCCTAAGCACTTCACTCCCAGTCACTTGTATTTATCATTTACAAAATTACTAGAGATCAAACCTGTAAACTCTTGCCAGGATACATGACAATGTAATGACTGATCACCAGAAACTGTCAGTAAAACTAAGTGGTATGCTGCTTCTAAAAGTTAGAGTAGGACTAATCAAGTTATTCTCAGCTTCCTTATCCCATCAGACTTCCACAGCATCCGTTACATCATGTGCCATTCCTAGTCACCGCCCAACATTCATGCACCAACACATTGAGCTGAAGTCACCTCTATTAATTCATGCACTCATATTTGATCAGGAAACCTGCACAATGGTGCGCTCACATAGCATGGTTTGTAATAACAGATAAAAAACAGCTGTGCATATTACATCGTCCTCATCCCCCTGCTCTAGAGGAGGCAAAACTGAATTTTCAGGCTTCTGTGTAATACAGCTACACTAAATCCAGAAACAGAATATAATGGACTTGATATTTTATCCCCAAGACACTAATTGTAGTCAGTTTGCAAGGTTTCAGTTTACAATCTAAATCAATGGAAGAACTGAGATTCATGTTGCGTGTACAACAGTAGCAACACAGCCAGTTCTCCCAGCTGTCACTGGTAATAACATGGTACTTCAGAATAAAAGTGTTCCAGTTTTTCCTCTGTCTAATATATTAAACAATTCATTTAGACTATCGATTTTTCCCTGTTCCTGAACTTTTAAAATCAGCAGACTCTGCAGAACTGTCTTGAAAAAGCACAGGCCATGTTTAATATGGTCACTGAGGCCAGCTTGGTAAATATGTACATGAGTGTTTTATTAAGACTACTTTCCACTCTCCCAAAACACGGCATTGTATTCCACCAACATGAGAAGCAAAGCCTGATGCAACTGCTGTGGAAGCAACCAACACCTTACAGTACAGTTCTCCAGTCAACTGATTTGCTCACATTTTCCAGAAGATCCCAGGAGGATTATCTGTAGGTGTATTTGGTAATGAATTATTAACACAGATTTTATCTGCCATCCTTTCACAGCCATAGCTGCACATAACTGGAAAATAGGACCAACCACTGAGCATATGAAACTCTGACGACCACACTACCTGTATTTATTTATACTATTGATAAACATATTATCAGTCCCATCATTAATCACTGAATATGGATCAGTGCCCTATGCACTTCAGCCCAGACAAAATATCAGTTGAATGTAGAAACTTAAAACTAATAATAAAGCTCACCAGCTGCTTTTGACAAGGGTAAGCTAGAAGCTAAAGTGTTTGAGTTTAAAGTGTTTGTGCTGCCACTATGCCTTGCACACACAGGGGAACATTGCTATGCAGACAGAAGGCAGATTACTAGCATAAAAAGAATGAAGAGTAAAACTTTAAGCAAAAGGAGACAAATCAGAGCCACTTCTGAAGCCTTTAACCCAAACCCAAGCTTTTAACACAAGCTTAAAAACTCTTAAATAATACATGCAACATTTAAAGAATACATGCAAACTTGATCCTCTGTTTCAGACTGTACGTTTGTCTCACACTTTACAGGAGTTTATCCAATTTTAAGTACCTTGATGGTCGAATGTTTATTTCATTAGTCAGTGTAAATGAAACATTGTAGTCAGCTGCACAATTCCTGCATAGTTCCTGCACTGTCATTGCATTACTACCAGCTGTCAGTAACCAGTTAGCAGTTAAACTTGGCACACATACAACAGTGTCTCATTTCTTAGAAGTCATACAGCTATGCAACAGCTGATTTTTCCAGACTTTAAAACAATTATTTGAATGCAATTCACTTTTGTCAAAAGAAGTTTAAAAATAACGCAATAAAGACATATATTAACATGTACTCCTGGGAAGTTTCTTACTATGCAATTTCCCCCGTTATTTTTCCAAAAATGCCATAACGTATTAAAGGTCTGACACCAATTAAGAATGAAAGATGACTTATGTAAACAGGCAGATTGTTAAATAAAGTAGGATAAAAGGTAAATCACCTGAATTTTTAGCACATTAATTCAGTAAATGAGCTTCCTATTTATCTGATCAGCTAGCTCTACTAGTGTGAACTTAAACTTACTGACAGGTTTTACTGCATCCTTTCAATTAACATCAGGCCTTCTCAGCCATTGCCAATGCACTTCCAAAGCAAAATTTCCAGGTATTTCAAGACTGTCAAATGCATTCACTTGCAAAGAGGAGTAGAGGGTTAGAGTAAAAAATAAAAATAAATAAATAAATAAATAATTGTAAAAGCCACAAATAAAGAAATGCTACTCTCTTTTTTAAATCATGTGATGGTGTGTGTGACAATTACTTTAAAATATATAATTAAAATATATTTAAATGCTGCTGAAGTTTACCCTCTTTAACAATTTGTTTTTCACTTTTCAAAAGTGTTTAATAAAGTGTTGGTAACAATTCTGCATTAGGAGACTCTTCAGTCTATGCTGAATTGTGTCACATCAGAAAAAGTCTTTTGTATGTCCACTCAGGCCTTACAGCAGGCCTTTTATCAGTTCTGACTTAACCACAAAGGAATCTCTACACTGCAGTTACTATTAGAAGGCTACACTACTCCAGTCCATTTGCACATTTGCAGAATTAAGTCAGAAAACAACTATTTTAAGATGGTGATTTATATCTCAAGTTCTCTAGAGCTTCTGGCCTTCCACAGCAGGGCCAAGGCAACAAAGAGTGGATGCACATTGCTACTTGAGAGGACAGCAGCCTAATTTGCTGTAAGGTATCACATAAATCATGGTAATTGGCATGTAGCTGGAAGGAGAATGTAAACCAGTGTACAGTACCAGCCGACATCTCTAGTGATCCAGGTCACAGAAGGTTGTGAAGCAAGTCAGGGGCTGCACACATACCCAGCTGAGAACCTTTTACATAGGTAGTTTTAGTAAACCAAGCGCAAAAAGTGGAAGTTCAAGGAGACAGATCTCTCAGAAAAACAAGTGCAGTTGTTGGACAGTACTCAAGTATTCACGTGCTGTCAGGCTGACTACATTCCAGGCAATCAGAATTCACTTTAAATCTGTATCCTTGCTGCAGATGAAAGCTTTTAAAGATTTCAAATGAGTTCATGTCACAGACAGCATATTCATAAATTAGGATACCTTTTGTCAGTTAAAACAGTGCGCTCCTTGTCTTTTTCTGTCTTTTTTACTTTAAAAGTAAATTCTCCTACCTAACTCTCAAAGAAAATAACCTTAAAAGGAAGTAAGTTAAAGGATGTCAGCTGCTTTCCTATACTACTGCAACTTTGCACTCATATTTACACTACTACAAAACATCACACTTTATCTTGACATAGCTAGATTACCTAGACAGCAGGTGACACCTGAACTCATGCAGATACATCTCAGAGCATGCCACCTAATATACTTCATCTATTACCAGTAAGAACTGCACATGACAGTTTTTCACACTTATTTCACTTGAATTTTTTTAATTAGAACTTTACCAGAGTCTTAAGTAACAGTTCAATTTTAACAGGTTCATTTAAAAAAGCAAATAATATAGCAAAAGGCAGCAACCAGCTACTGATTTTTAAGAAAACCAGTTTGTCTAAGGCTGACTTTTAAATAGCCCCAGCCTACCCTTACACATGGATTTTGCTTTTAATTAATTCTTCATCTCTGAAAGTTATAGTACAGGGATAGACAGAGAGAGCACGCAAAGGCATCAGTTTCTGGCATGACAACAGGCTCAAATTCAAGCACTGTTATATACCGAAACATCAGATCATATACAGAGATGGAATCACTTCCTAAGACAGAACGCCAACTTTGAAAACTAAAGTTGTTTTCTTGGAAGTCCTGAAAGCCTTGAATTGAAGGGGAAAATGGAACATAGGAAACATGAAAATTGACCTAAAACAAACAATGAAAAATTTTGTTGCATCCAAATGTAACACTCCTGTATGAAAGAAGATTTCCTGTTTTAAAAATTTTGATGGGAAGTTATTTGCAATTATTTTCCTTAAAAAATAGATGAATTCTAGAGCAGCATTGACACTGTCCTAATACATTTATCCTACTATTCACAATTACACAGACAGATAGTATAAGGTTTCATTTTCATATCTTGAAATCACTCTCGAATGTTTACACATTCTCTTGAAATCCCTGTTAGATATTTTTAGAAAGACAATTAAAGGCAGGAGCTGATTTAGAAAGCTTTTCCACCTTCAGTGATCTGCTCTTGAAAGACAGCTTTTTTACTTCTTTTGTTCTACCATTTTTTTTAGGGTTTCCGAAGAAATTATTCACAGTCTAGGCTAGTATATCAGAGCACACATAGAGAAAACAGCTTGTGTATTCCCCAATTAATGCATCGCATTCCAAATCTAACAAGGCAACTGGAATGCATTAGATGTCTCTCTTTCAGGAAGAAACATTAAATAATTACCTTACTTGTTTCTGTTCTGGAACTTGGAAATCTTGGTAGCTATTTCTTAAAGCAAACTGAAACTGGAATCAATGAAGGTATTTTTGCAAGACTCTAGTAGTCTTGGAACTAAGTCAAAAAAAGTCCAGCAAAAAGTCAGACATAATTTGTTTACGCCCATACCACAATACTGTATTAACGAATTCTAGATTACTGGTTTTACTCATACATTCCTAACCAAACACCAACTTAGGTTGACTGCGGAAGAACAGAATTGTTCTTTCAGCATGTCAGCAGACAAAATCCTCCTCTTCAAATAGGCAAAGTTTAACACAGCGTTTTCCCCTTGGAAAAAGGTCACTACACATACCAGAACAATTTGGTATCACGGGTCAAAAAAAGTTAACACTAAACACTGTGTCTGCATTCCCACTAATTACAGCCTTAGTTTTGTCACACAACTCAGTACTACTTTCATTAAGTAAACCCTTTTACTAAATACATCTGTCCCACAGGTTTCATCAATAATTACATATATATTGCATGCATCACTGAGGGTCATCATCTCTCCTGAAAGTCACATTTCATCTCACAGCACAGTATAACATTTGTGTCAGCTTTGCTAATAAAATACTTGGTATGGTTTTATCAACAGGAAAAAAAGAAGTATTTCAGGTTATACCACTGACACTCAAAGAACTGAGCCCTGAAAGAAATTACTTTTGACTGCTCTGTATTTCAGAGAGTTTTGGGGTTTTTTTAGTAAAGATGGCTAGGAAAAAAACAAAACTTAACTCGAATAATCATCCATTAAAAGGATCTGAAATTTGCTGAATACAACATACATGCCACCAGAATTACATGTAGCAGCTATCAACACAGTCTTCTAAAGCCTGCTCTTGTTCCTGCTGAAAAAAGTGACTTCTGGTTTTGAAAGCAAAAAACCCTCAAGTTTAACTTAATTTAAGAACAAATGAAAGAAAAAGAAACGTACAGGGACCTTCAACTACTGCTTTACAATGAAGACATTTTAGTTTGCTTTTCTCTAAGAAACATTTTGGTTACATCCCCGAACCACATATCTCAGAGGGGCTTCCAAACCACGAGCCTGTAGCTCCATGCTAATGATGCTCTTCAGCTGAACCCTCTTTCACAGACAAGGCAGCTTTCTAACTCATAATATTAACATCACCGTCTTGAGCTGTGGCAAGTGCCAGTCAATGAATTCTTTATATTTTCCTTCCTTAGGAGTCCCTTCCCTCCAACTCACACCCTTGCCATTCATACCTAAAACGCATGACTACCACACTTACAAAGCCTTATGCTACCATGGAAAGGGCTGTAACTCCTTAAAGAAAGGCCTGTATAAGCAAGCAGGGTCTATGCAGCAAAGACAAACCTACCTCAAATTACAGACAGGCAGGGATGCTGTAGGAGTACTTGTATGACATATCAAAAAAACATTTCAAGTACTTCTAATCTAGATGCAGCTGCAGCAGTGAAGCTGAGTTTTACAGCACTACAGCCAAGGCAGTCTCTGTCTTTCCCCAAGCAAGAGTCATACCAGCAGAGGCACAGGGGTTTATTTCTTCTCCTAGAATAGCTTCATTAAGGGCTCTCGCCAGGTCAGCTGTGCTATTGAGAGATCACACCTCTTCCTAACCTTGACAGCCACAGCTGTGACGACAATACAGTTCTGTGTACTAATTCAGGACTAACCTCAGAAACCAAATATACACTCCGCCATCTAAAACTGTCTGCTTGCCCCTGGCATCTTCGCAAATTTGGCCAAATGAAACAGTCAATTTCTAATTTTCCTTCCAGATTGTTGTATTTACTCACAAAGTGCTTTCTTGTTTAGACTGTAATTTTTACTAAAAATACTTGGTTTGAAATAAATTAGAAACATGCATGGTAAAAGAGCTGTATTATGCAGTTGGGAAGGTTTGCTTTAGGAGCCTGCGTTCTTTTTTTTTTTTAATAAACTAAAAAAGAAAAACCTTCATGTCCAATTGAAGCATATCAAGACACTATAAATACATCAATAAATTAGATGCAAATTGAATTTTGAAGCAAACTTCTTTGGAGAAAAATCAAAATTAAGTGATGCTAATTATTACATTAGGACAGTACCACTCAACTTCAAAATAGGCTAGCAGACAACTTTACTGCCTGATTACCAAGAACATTATTTGTGTGTATCACTAAAACATTGTCTTCATTTTATTTCGGATTTTCTTTACGACATACAAGAGATTAAGCTGGTGGGCATGAAGCAGGATCACAGGAAGATTTTTAGCAAAGCTTAGACACAAGGTTTGTGAAATTTTCCTGCTTAAAATTAGTTACCATGATAAAATTGTCAAAATGTTTATTCCAGGCTAGACTGAAAAATTTGAAGTGTAAAATTCAGAAGCAAAGGATTCCATTTAACTACCACTGAACCAAAGTTTATGTGCCTCTCAAATCAAAACCCCCATTCCCTGTTTACAGTAATACTTCAGGTTATAAGTAAGGCTGTTACAATTGATATGTAATAAAATGTATTTTGTCCCATAACTGCACTTTTCCATAGTTCAACAGTAAACATTTACAGAGTTTCCATTACTCATACTGCAAAGAACATAAGTACACATTTATATGGTCACTAAACACGCACTTACATAAATTTAATGCTGCTTTCATCAATGCTACATATTCAGCTGTATTATATGTAACCAATACCATTCTCTGCCCAACATAACTCACTCTAGCTGAATTGCCCTTAACAGTTACACTCTTCTGCTTCACAAGGAGTATCTTGTTGGCAAGACCCGGCCTTAATGACACAGCTACCTCCCCAAATTACACAAGAACTTTCCTACAGCAGGACACAGCCTACCCAAGTCCTCCACAACTCTCTCACCAAAGGCCTCTGTCAAAACAACTGACATCTCTCATATCACCAGTTTCCACTATTATTTTTGCGCAGACTTTCAAAGGAAGCTCACATAAGGTCGGGGGGGGTGGGGAATACTACAAAGCAAATGTATTTTCAGCAGTAGGTATAGTACTTGTTTGAAATGCGTTTCAGGGTTCCAGAAGAAGCAGTCAACACTTCAGTTGTACTTATGTATATTTTCTTTATTCACATTGACTCTTGCCAACATTACTCAATGCCCCCTCTCCGCCCGTTCCCCGCTTTGAAGACACACAAAAAGTTACTTTTTTTCTTTCACAACTACTCATTGAGGCCTATTCCACTGCTGAAAGCAAGAAAAGCAAAGTCCACACTGGATGTCTGCCTACTAGAGAAGATTGCATCTTTTATTTATCGCCCCTTGGCTTTATTTTCACAGTGAATTCCTGGCTTAAATGCAATCAGGCAAGAAACCCTCCCTATGTGCACTCCTGTCATTCCTCATTGCTTGCAAACAGAATCAAGAGCAAGTAAAAGGGGGAAAAAAAATCTCAGCATTGCCAACCAAACTAAAAAAGCCCTACTGGTTTTGCCAGTCCTGAGGAACCACAGATGCACCTCAGCCCCTTGGAAAGAGAAAGTCAAAAGATAAAACTTATGAGGAAGTTAATTAGATTAAAAAAAAAAAAACACAACAACAACAAAAAACCCAAAAGTAAGCCCCCCTAGGCAGAAGAGAAAGGTACTGAGCCTAGGAGCAGGGACACGTCTTCGCTTCATGAAAACAACTGACGGCACGTTTGCAAGGTGCCCGCCAAGTCAAACCCGCAGCGGGCAAGAGGGACGTTTTGGGGGGAGGGTGAAGGGGGGGTATCCCAGCGCCCCACACATACACACACACACCGAGCCGCCGCTGTCAACAAAAGGCGAGCAGCAGCCTCTTTTGTCTGTCTTCCCCTTTTCAGGGGAGGAGGAGGGGAAACGACAGAAAACTGGGAGGAAAGAAAAAAAAAAAAAAACACGCAAATAAACATGAAAATGAGAACAAAGTGGCCGGGTTCCACAAAGAGCATCACCACCGGCCGAGGGGACTGTGCCGGGGGCGGCTCCCCTTCCA